>JAUMHO010000006.1:635557-793999 GCA_032360965.1 Ulva armoricana
GAGATGCAGTCATTAGGAAAAGCAGCTTGCAACACATGTTCCGCCTGGGTGCACCCAGCACAAGCCACGGCAATGTCATTGCGTAGGACGCCAACAGCGAGACCACCGCCCGAGCAGGAGACACAGGGACACGCAAAGAGCAAGTGTTAAATGTGCCGCCATCTATGCTCCCGACGAGCCTGATCCGGAGGAGCCGCGAGCCAAAGTCCGGGCAGGAGGGGAACCATACCCAACCGGCCGAATGTACCCCTACAAAACTGGAATCCCACCGTTGGTGACAGGTTCATGCTCAGATAGATGGAGCTCACCTGCTCTTGAGTGTTGATGCCATATGCTTGCGGATGACCAGCATGGCTCAGGGTATGAAACTGTTCCAAGCTTGTGCGTTGAGCTTGAGGACAATCCGGCTCCGATGCACTGCTTGGCTCAGATTTGCTCGTGTGGGTTATTTGTTCCACCCGCACCGGCTTTGAAGTCACTTGCTTTGATCTTGCAGAAGATGAAGCTAGCGTGATGCCCTCGCAAGTAGCAGCTTCTGCCCGCCAGTCAATGAGTGAATGTGTGTTACTCCGCCAGAAAGGATATGTCCTGAATCGAACATCACACCAAATTTGATTACACAGCTGCTGGCATGAAAATTTTGAGGCTCTGCAAAAGAACTCAAGTAATTGGCGCGATCGTGCAACCAAGCCAAATGCAAGCAGCATACTATTATCAAGCGGAGCAGCGAAAATTGCCTGCACTGTACCGGGCGCGCGTTCCAGATCTTGCAGCTCTGATCCTCTTGAAGGAACACACATTGGCTGCCAGTTGCTTTGAGCCTGCCCGAACTGCATGCATTCCGGTCATTGCAGCGCCAGTTTCACAGTGGATCACTCGTGAGCCAAAATGGCCGACCAGGTAGACAAAAAGGCTTGAAGATCAACACAAACGGAGCCTGCGTGATCGAAAACTGTCCAAAAGTGGAGTAAGATCAAGCACGGGCGGCGGTGGTACCATTGTGTCTGGACATGCCAGGGGCACCAGACAATCGCACTTTGGATTCAAATAGAGGTCAGTAAAGGCAGTCACTGTCAAACTCAGACATTCTGCTGCAGCGTTACGTTCGGCAACGTTGAGGAAGACCTCTTGCTGCCTGGATGTGTGACAGCACTTTCCACATTGGGTGCATGCAAAGCTGAGCCCTGCGGAAAACCACGCCTTTTCAAACTTGCACATTCAGAAATTCGATAAATTGACCACAGAGCTCGAAAACTGAATGCTAGGGCTGAAATTTAAGGGAAAATGACTAAACATGCAGGCTCCAGCTGGCATGCACTTTCAGCATAGCATTTGAGCACTTGCCACACGAGTGTCACTGCGCAACGACGAAATTGCAACACACGCCACAGTGGTGATTTTCATCACTGCAGAATAATCCGCAGGCCCGGCCAACGATGAAATACCGCAGGGCGTGACAGATTTTGCATACGAGGATCGGGAATGCCGTGGCCACGAGGGTACCACTTTGCTAAGCACGTGCACAGGTCTACATGGCCAGCGTGCTTGGCTTGTCTCGATGCGGTGACTGAGTCGTGACCACTGCACTATTGAACACTTGGGTGACAAGTATCCACAACCCCGATCGACCACACATTCCGGGCTTAAAATTGCTCGTAGTTACATCGACCCCGTCCTATACGTCCCTCTTACGCTTCAACACTTTGGTCACCTTGCCGAGAAAAATCACAATGGTATGTCGCTCAATTCAAATGCTTGATATGGGAACGACTACTTGTTCCATGTGGCATTGTGTCGTGTGATCTTCGGTGCACTATGCTTGTGAATGTCTTGTTCGAGTACCAAGTTGTGCAAGCAGCTGGCAGCGTTCCCAGTATGCACTTGAAATTAACGCCGTAAAATTAGGTATCTACCAGTGTGCGTCAGCCTCGTCAACCATGGAATGCTTGCGTTTGGCGTGTCCATTGCGCCAGAGTCTCTGGCAACTTCGACCATACGCAATGGCAGCCTATGCACAAACAGCAGCTGAAAACTTTCCTTGTACACATAAAAGGTTGTACACTTTAGACCTGGGATCGGGTGGCTGTGGTGTTCACAGGCTGTGGACTTGCAGATGAACACAGTACAGATCAGGAGCAACGTTGCACCAACACGGAGCAGCGTGCCTAAAAGAGGGGCTATGGTACGGCAGCATTCCACTTCGTATGTAACCTATGCATCGGTTACTTTGCCTGACGTATTACAGGATTGCAGACACATATTCATATTCTGCTTGCAGGCCAAAGCTGCAAAGGAGGACATCTACATTGGCAAGGGTAAGTACGTAAAGGACGATCCTGCAAAATACCCAAGCAAGTCGCAATGGACCGGAGGATGGGCTGGTGGTGAAGCGGGTCTGTGGGATTTCCGGGATGAACTTGCAGTATGTGTCAGTCCACATAATACTGTCCACTGTCACTCCATAGTTTGCTCAAACGCGCGTTTGTAGTTAGCGTTGGACACATTCGGAAAATCTTCTGTTGCAACAGCATAACATGCTCACTTGCAGGGTGACAAGGTTAGCAAAGGAAAGCCGAGTGGCCCCGCCACGAAGCTGCTGGGGGGAAAGGACGTCATTTACACAGGACAAGGCAACTACGTCCGGGATGACGCCAAAAAGTACCCTTCTAAGACCAAGATGACAGGCGGATTTGCTGGTGGAGAGAAGGGGGTCAAACAGTTTGTGGCTGATGGCGATCTGTCTTTCGACGACGAATTCCGCCCACAGGTGTGCCGATTTGTATGAATGCTATCTTCTGTTCATCAGCTGTGTGATACCATAGACAGGGCAGATGGTCTGAACGGCTAAATCGGAGATTGTCTTGCTGCCAACATCGTACAATGCTGTCAAGTTTCATGTGTGGGGTCCCTGTTGTGGTTGATGTTAAGTTCGTGCATGTTCCCTGATGGACACAACTTGCTGCAGACTTCACCTCTCATCGTTGCTCTTGCCATGAGTGGTGTGGCGATCGTTATCAGTTCTGTCTGGTTCGTGATCGCCGAATAGAACCTCAGCTACCCTACATCCCTTTTGATCAGTACAGACCAGTGAGGAAGGGGGCTTGGAGAGGGCCATCCAGGTAGCTTGGGGGCTGTGATACTAGGTGGACGGGTGGAGGTGTAGCTGGTGCTTACAGGATTGTCTGCTTTTGTGAGATAAACTGCAGGCCGCTGTCTAAGCATGTGATTAATTTGCGATGAGGCAACAGTATGGTTTACTGGCGGAGTGTAAGTTCGCAGCGTGTGAATCCATGACACTTTCTAATCATCTAGGACCTGTGTGCACTCAGGCTTCATACCAGACTTCTTCCTGTGATTTCCAGAATTAACGTTCCGTGTATGAATGTACTCCAGCAATGAGCACAGGTGCTGTAGTAGTCCTAGACATTCGGTCATCGACATAACGAGGTACCTGGCTATATATGAAAAAGAGACAATGCAGTGCGACAAGGAGAGCCTGATCATGACCGTACAAGTGGCCATATATATTGGAGGTATTGATTTAGTACGTTGAGCTTGACTGGGACTTATTCAGCTGGAACTGCATCGCTCAACGTGACAGGAATCAGCCTTCGCTTAGGCTACAGTGCTCACCATGGGCATGAGCTGGTTCCTTGCCTGCCTGATTCGGGTCGGCATTGACCTGACCTTGAAAGCCACCGTGATTGATTTTCCCAAATCGAAGCAGTGACCTCACAATTGCACATGCTGGCATGGGACGTGCTGTTCTGGAGCTGTTTGTAGCCTGCATTGAACTGCAGATAGACACACTGCAGATAAACACGACTGTATGGAGTGTACATCGTTGTTTCGAGTAGCACTGCAGACTGATGTACAGCCAATCGTGGTCACATTGATGCCCTGCCAAGGAGTGCCCAACAATCACACTCTTACCTGACAAAGGTCGTGCATCACCCCCTTGGCCGCCTGACATGAAAAAAATGGCATGGCGTGACAGCCGTCATCAATCGATCTCGACAGTCGGACAAGCGATTCAACGAGTTGAACTCTGCTGGCAGTCAAGCATCCCGCTGTGGGTGTGGCTTACAGTTACATGCGCCAGATATTGCACCCTGCCTCTGAAACCACATTTGATCATCTACTCAGGCTTCGCAATGATGTCGGAGTCTCCTGGATCAGTGATGGCCAGAATTCCCACGCGGAACAGACGTCCACAAGCAGTGCCAAGATCCACGTTGCCTGCATGGGTCAAGCGTGGGCTGCTACTAACTTGAACGGCAGAATTTTCTAAAACCCAGAACTATGAGAGAAATTTTTTGATCGTGTTGGAAGCGCACTTCCAGTGTAATGCAGCACTTCGGTTTTGGAGAGCATAGCATAGTACTCCACTTCCGACCGCCTCACCGAAGGGCAATTGTTGGCAATGATGACTAGTTTAGCTGCATCAGAATCAGGTTGTTGTCAGTCGTGCACAGGAGGCGTTCGGGCAACAGCGGTGTGCGTGAAGGGAGTGTACGCACCCTTGCCCAGGCGTAACGTTTTCAATGCTGTCTTGTAACCCAGCGTGTACTTGCCAGACTTCATCACCAGGGCGAGCCTGGAGTTGATGCCCTCTTGAGCACGTTTCTGCACAGCAGGACCTCAGTGACTGCGCGCGACGTCACGAGCAGCGCGCAGTACACACGCAGATCTTTCAAAAATCGGTCGCACCGTCTTTTTGCCTGCCATGATAACGTACGATCTCCTTCTCAGCCTGCATATAATTCGGATCGGTGCGACATGTACCGTCCATGCGGGAGCAAAGCGAGCCCCCCCCGTCTTTCGGGGCAGAATGCAGCCGCACCTTGAGCTCCAGAGATCAGATAGCGAAAGAGAGACAATTGGTGTGGCTGGACGAGTTTACCTGCCAACTCTTTTTCGCCATCGCTCGACCGTCTCAAACTGACGATATTCGGAGGCGGCGCCCCCCCCCCTTTCTCGCGGCAACCAACAACAATTTCAGCCGGAGGCCCCCTTCGCTGCCCTCGCGGGCCGAGCCACACTGCCCTGTCCGTCAACCTAGCCTCCTTCAGACATATAGCCAATACGCACAACTAACGCGCCCTCTTTCTGTTGTCGCAAAACATGGTACGCATACGGCCAGCTCACAGCGGCATGGCTAGTCATAGTGTTGGCAAGTTATCATCCGATTCTTATGTTTGCAGGCGCCAAAAGAACAAAAGTCAAAGGAGGCAAAAGCCTTGGCTGCTGCCAATAGTAGCAAGGGTAAGAAGAAGGTGCGCTGTCAAATCCAGCTGCTGTCATATCTTGTTCGTTCAGGTGCCTAAGCATCTGATCATTCTGCAGAAATGGTCCAAGGGCAAGCAAAAAGAAAAGGCGAATAACATGGTTCTGTTTGATCAGGTGTGCCTCATGAGGATGTTTCTGGGACGAACGCAGAGCTTTCGTGGCTGTCGATCATGACACACCCGTCACCTGAAACGTGCTCCGTTTTTGGTCCGGATTAATTCGATATACTTAAAGTGCGATGCGGACGACGCTGTTGTTGTGCAGGCCACGTATGACAAGCTGAAGTCAGAAGTGCCCAAGTACAAGATGATCACCACATCTATTCTGTCAGATCGTCTGAAGGTAAGATTCCATGCCTAGTGACATCTCTTTGCATGTGTTTGCTTATATGTATGGTCAGATGCGAACCTTTGCGACATGGTGGCCTTGCCAGGTGCCATGCGGGTCTTGGTGCATGATCCTTTCCCAACTCTCTATCTGTGACTGTTACGTGATTTTTCAGTGACGTGTTGTATCCGTAGCGAGACATACGACGTAATTCGCGCTGAAAGGGCAACTTGAGGGATGTGCTGAAAGGCAAAAATGCATGATGCAGATCAATGGTTCATTGGCGCGGGCTGCAATCCGAGAGCTGCTTGACGATGGCTCTATCAAGCCCGTTGCACACCACTCTGCGCAAGGCATCTACACACGCGCAACAGCAGCTTAAAATGGTTTTCTTCAAGTTTACGTGTGTAAGATCAGCAATGCCACTTATGCAATGACATTTCTAGTAGTGAATGTGCTGTTGAGACGTGAGAAACCCTGAAGCACGTATGCTAAATGGGCGTTTGCACCTGCTGGCGAAGTATACATGCACACCCGGTGTTCTCATGACACTGTATCGCCTTTCGTCTGGGTGCAACGATCAGAGGAAGTTGCACGTGCAAGCCTGAATGTTATTCAAAAATCATATCGTGAGTGACAGGTGTACATTTAATGTTTCATCGTCATTAAAGAAGGGTTGACCTTGCAAACTCAGACTGTATTTGCCGGTGATTCTGTATACGCGGAGGGACACATGTTCTCACACTGTGTTCGATCTTAAACACAGCCCCGCAAGGCGACGCAAATGTTGCAATAATCAATTTGGTCATCTATTGCTAATGCGCTAGAACTGTGTGTTACTGTCAAACCTGCCTTTTGAAATCCCTATAAGTCGGGCCCGCGAGTGGATAGTGCGCTACCTGTCGAACGTACGTTCTGCAACATTATTGTCTTCAATTGCGGCCCATGGTTGATAACCGCTTTAAATTGGAAATCCGCGATGCCGTCCTGCTCTGATCGCTGTATGCAGGACCTCTGACCAATGGTGCAGCCTGCTGCAAGTGCCGAGTGGCATGTGCTGAAGCAGCGAGGAAATGAGCTATTCACAGCAGGAGAACATCTGAAAGCTGCTGCGACGTTTACATCGGCGATCAAGTCGTGCTCTGGCTCAGAAGAGGAGCTAGCAGTGTTATACAGGTACTGATGGTGGGCCTAGCCTTGCTCACGATATATTCCAGAAAGACGTAACATGTGCATGTGCTTCACACAGATATCGTGTAACAGGCGTGAACTTGTAGAGCTGGAGTTGCGTCTCCACAGGTCGCAGGTGGCACAGTCTTTCTGACGAGTCGTTGGTTGCAGCAATCGGTGTGCCGCCCTCATAAGAATTGCGAAGCTGAGCAAGGCCTTGGCGGATGCTGAGAAATGCATTGAGCTCAGACCAGGCTGGGAGAAGAGCTATTACAGAAAAGGCTGCACACTTGAAGCCATGTCAAACTTTGAATCTGCCCTGGATGTTTACAAGCTCGGCCTACAGCATGCACCAGACAGTCGTGAGTTGACTAGCAGGGTAGCTCGTCTAGAGCCATTGGTTCGGAAACAAAAGAGGACCCCAAAAGCAAGACCTTAAGTATTGTGCTTATAAGCGATTTGAGAACTGTGTCTCAGGAGAGTGATGAGAACCTTGTGCATTGTTGGCTTGACGTCACAATTATCAGTGGTGTCTAAAGCACAGAATTTCTGCTTCCAGCTGAAAAGTGGAGCGTCGTTCGTTCATTCGTCTCCTAGTTTTGGCAGGATGTACTACAGTAGTATTCTGGGGCAGACTGAGAGTAGCAGGAACTACCAGTTCAAAAAGAGTCCACAGATGTTTTAGATATGAACAATGTAAAGTAAAGAAATGCAGGTTATTGACCGACACCATGTTTCAGACATGATATGATCCGGTCATGTCCTTGCCTACCCTTGGACCAATCACATGCTCCCCTTCAGTCACAAGCTGCCCCTTGATCCTCTAAGTGGTCCCCATCACCACGGGAGCGGTCTTCTACGTGTACTTAGGCTAGGGTGTTTGATGTTGATGAGGCCAGGTGACTCTGTATGTACACATTTGTCATTTTACTTTGCGCTTGACAAGCGTGACAACCACATCTGCATCATCGCTGAAGTCACTTGACAGTGCTGCAGCCCGCCTGTTCCTTCGCCAGGCGTATCTTTCGCATTTCCCCTGTTCATGCTGGTTACTGAACAGGACCATGTTGTGTGCCGTTCTACCAGTGTCGTAGACAGTCCCTTGGTCAAAATCGCATACCACAAGGTCTTGCTGTGGCCACACTCACCGCGCCTTTGTCAGTAGCGTAGAACGGGTGCTAGTTCCAGCATACCTGCACGCATGTTTGGCGGGCTAGCCAAAACGTTACCACTGCCAACACCTGCTCTTAGTCACAGGATGTACGAAGGTGTCCTTCGTACAAGAAATCAAATACTGCCCATAGACTTGGTCAGAATAAAGTCTCATGCCTTCCCCGGGAACCCTGTTCTCCAATGCAGTGCATCTCTGTCCGCCACGCAAACCTCATGCATGGGCCACTACCATTTCAATACATCAGGAATGTGTCCTTGTTCCATGACACCGTATGTAGGTTTGACGGGCGCCCGGTGGGCGATGGATGCAACACATACCCCCGCTTTGGCTCTGCCCTGACACGCGTCCTGCGCCGGAGACAGCATTAACAAGGATAGGTCTGAGCATGTACACACAAATCCTTGGCTGCGGCTGCATAGTTTTCATTGGATGGTTTTGACGGTACGTTTTTGCAGTTTCTCGGTTTCCTTTCAGACTGCCTGACATCAGTTTGCAGCCTCAGCAGACTGATTCATGCACCTAAGCCACATTATCATTGTGGCGCAGTCTCACTCCCATTTGGCCTCGACGTGCCAGCCTGGTGGGGGGGGGATATGCACCTTATGGGCCGACTGCCCTGTGTGGCGGTCAGCCACTCTGATGAGCTTCAGCTGGAGTAGCTCACACATCGGGAAGCCTGTCCCAGGCGCAGTGCCCTTGTCCCATTGTCTGCACACTGGTGTAGCTGATATCCCTCGTGGGCGCTCTTGTGATCCCTTCCATGCCTTTACCTTATCCTGCCTATTCTCTGGCTGAGGACGCCCTCCCGGGCACTGCCTGTCAAGGGCAATGGGGGAGGGACGTGCCCACACATGAACCGTCTGTTTGTGCTCCACCGTCTGCTAAGTCCCCTCTGTCCGCACCGGCCGCCTCGGATGCTGTCCCCCCTGTTCTCCCTTGGGGCTCCGTTGAGGTCGGCACATTGATGTCTCCAGTGCACAGTCTCACTGCGCGCCATTGACATGCGTTTGGCTCGGGGGGTGCCGTTCCACACAAGCACACAAGAAACATAGGCCGGAAATCACACCCACCGTAAACTACAAGGGATTCCTGTTCTACGTCGCACTGTGTCCACGAACTATGCACAGCATATGCTAGCTTCACAGTGCACCAGCCGTGGCTATGCAATGGTGGCTGCTCATTTGGTACAAAGCCTCCGCGTGAGTGGGACTAGCCTGACGAAAGTAGAGAATCTGTTCTCTACTCATGCATGCGACATGGCAATGCTTGCCGCTACTGCTATCATGCCCGCCCCTTGCTGCCTCTTTAGTTCTGTTGCTGTCTGTGATTGTGAGAGTCGTAGATTGTGATATTTTTTAGCCAGGGATGGGCCCGCCGGACAGCCATCACTCGAGGAGGTTGTCTTTACAGTGCAGAAGGATGTTTCTCAGTTTGTGATGCAAGATGATCACTCTGCCCTTGCACTTGGAGATCCTGTTTTCCACTAATCCCCATTCTTGAATCTCATGGGGACTGCTAATTTCACACTGTCGCAGGCCTGCAGGGATGGCAGCTATAATGTCCACAATCTGCCTACCTTCCACACACACTAACTCTTTCATACCTCATGTTCACTCCTCTATCAACTGTTTCACCTCAAACTCTGAGATGCGCAACATCGCATCTGCCTCAACTTTCGTGTCGCGAAAAGTTACCGGCATGTTGGCGTTGCGAGGCGAAAATTTTGACCCATAACAGTGTACACGTGCCACGGTTTCAAAACGCCTGTGACAACGCGGAAAGAGTTGACTTTTTGTTGGCGAAGCGGCAGCCATTTCGTGGCATGCGGGGCACCGCGTGCCGGTGAATAACAACCTTGCCTAGGCTGATGCATGGTATATATCCGCGAGCGCTAGTGGTAAGGAGCAAGCAGGTTGACAGCGACATTACCGGTTTTGCAGAATCTCGCAAAATGAGTGTGTTGTCGCCTGTGGAATGTCTGGTCGGCGTCTGCTCGAGGTGGCAGGGCTGTGAAAGAGACGTATGCCTTGTGGCTACGCCAAACGGGCCGCATATATCTCTTCGAAGGCAATCAGTTGCACGCGTTGCTAAAGTCAAGTAGCTAGTCGACTCCATCTATCTATATAGTCAGGATACCGTGCGTAAGCTGCAGTGAAGCTTACGTGTGACTGTCGCAAGTGCAATCCGAGGAAACGTCCTGGGGGGTAAGAAGAGACTGGGTTGCTGTGACGATTTCCAATCATAATCAACGAAGTACCTGATGTTACAAGCTCCATGACACGCCAAGGCATGGCATTGCCCCGAAAAGTCCATGTGGTCGTCGTGTCATAGAACACTGTCCCGACCAAGCGTGCCCTCCGTCTAGCCTACGGCTTCATGTTGGCGGCACTAATGTCATAATTTGACTGTGAATGGCCAGCATTGATCTCATTCCAGAGTGCTCTGACACCGGCACGCAGTCTGAGTGCGTATGGCCGTACTCCAGCAAAGGATCCATCGTTTACAACGATTACAGCGCATGCTCCAGGACGCCGATACTCCTGCCTGGTTTCAATCTACTACCAGATTGGCTCCTGGCAATTGTGTATGGCCTTGCTTTAATATGGTGTTTCTTTGGTATGTCATCCATCCGCTTACACATACAAACAACAACATCGTACCCAGTGGCTCAACACGTATCATGTCCTCAAATGGCGTTGAATGTAGGAATTGCCATCATTTCGGACATATTCATGAGCTCGATCGAGGTGAGGGTTTTCAACCACAGCGCCCCAAATGCTTCATCACATGTTTGTAGCACTGTATGATCACTGTGGACAAAACCTGCAGGTTATCACAAGCTTAGAGAAAGAAGTAGTGAGAAAAACTGCAGATGGATCCACAAGCAAGGTCACAGTGCTTGTCTGGAATGCAAGCGTTGCAAACCTCAGCCTCATGGCCCTCGGGTCATCTGCACCTGAAATTATGATTGCTGTGATAGAAACTATTGTGTCCCTGGGTTCCGCGCCTGGGGAAATAGGGCCCTCCACTATCGTTGGTAAGCCTGGACACTTCACATGGTTTGTTGAATGCATTAAAATTTTCGCACTAATGGCTGTCACTGAGTTCAACTGGTTGGCCCCAAAGAAGCTAGCTAGAATTCAGCCAGTCATCAGCACATTGACATTATTTGCGTCCTGTAGGATCGGCTGCTTTCAACCTACTGATCATCAGTGCTGTGTGTATCATGGCAGTTCCCGAAGGGGAAGTCAAGTCCATCTCCGAGTTCGCTGTTTTCATCTGGTATGACTCTGCAGCGGCCCTACAGCTCATCAGTTTGTGAATGCTGTGGCGTGACAACAGTCACACCAGGCTTGCGAGCAAACGCTCCAACTGAACACGGAGCCTTGAATTCAAGGGCTAATGCCCGCAGTTGAAAGTATGTGCAGGACCGCAGTTGTGAGTTTGTGGGCATATTTATGGATGCTAATCGTCTACCAGTTCTGGACGCCAGACAGAGTCACGATGGTTGAGGCTTTCCTGACACTTTCGTTCATGCCTGTACTGATTATAATCGCATACTTCCTGGATGCCAAGCCATGGCAAAAAGTTGTAGAAGCAGAGGACCACACTGAGCCACAGCTGTACCAGGTATACAGCAGTCACTACGCATGCTTCGATATTCCATTGCTACACCAGTGTGAGTCTGTGATACCCTTGCCAAGGCTCATGCCGTTACTGTGACTGCCTGCTGTGCCTTACAGATCGTGGTTGGAGCACGTGGCACCGATGGTGATGGCCACAAGTACACAATCACACGCGAAGAAATTCATGAGTTCCGGAAGCACAACCAGCTTGACATGCAAGATGAGCATGAAGTGGCGAAGTTAGTAGCGCATGTGTGCTTCTGCTTGGTTCTACACTCTTTCAATGCTGGCAGGATGGGGAGATTTGTTTGATCCTGGGCAATGTGGTTTGGTCGTTTACCTGTTGCCAACAGGGATGAGTGACCTGCAGAGCAAACACTACAGTGACAGTACACATGCTGGTGTTGACCTTGTGGCTGCAGCTCAAGCAGACTCAAGGAGCTTTCCTCTCCCTGGTATGGAGGGATTGCCTGCATTGCGTACACGCATGTACATCGACCGATCTTCATCAGAGAAGGCAAGAATTCTTCACGCATTGGCTCAGCTACGAAGCAACAAAAAGGATGCTGGAATTGACTCAGAAGTCACAGAAAGCGAAGTCGAGGCTGTTGTAACCAACATGGTGGTGCGGATACATGCAACTGTTCCAGGATCACTGCCAAGCTTACGCACAGCAGAGCTGCTGCACTGTTCACAAGTGTCACTCACATCTGTGCCATGTGAGCATCTTTCTCAGTTTGACTGGTTAGCCTTTGTTGTGATGCAGCAACGAAGACAGTCCAAGGAGATGTCTGCTCTCCAGTACAAAATCAATGCAAGAAATGCACTCACTGGCCGATCACATGTAAGCTTAGCATATGGAACCGGTTCCGAGGTCAAAGAGCGCCCTCAGCTAAAGCGCCGCAGTGCTCCTGCAAACTACAGCCTTGCACACCTCTGCAAGCTTAGGTTTGCAAGCGAAGAATACCGAGTGCTTGAATCACAGATGCATGTGCGTCTAACGGTGCATTGCCACAGGTCCGCTTTGTTGCAACCGCTGTTTGAGAGTTTCGATCTGTGGAACAGACATGTTACCTGAATCATGATGGCCAAATCTGGTTCTTTAAACAATGAAGTGTGGAAGTGTCGCTTTGCAGGCCTCAAGAGGCATGGGACCTGGTTGTCAGTGTGCGATATCGAACACGTGATGGGTCCGCGCAAGCTGGTGCTGACTATGAGAAAGCTGAAGGCATGCTCTTGTTTGAGCCGGGGACAGACACGCAGCAGGTGGCACTGACTGTCTTCGAGGATGACGAGGTGGAAGAGGACGAAGATTTTTTTGTGGATCTGCTTGACATCAATCCTCCGAATGTCTTTCTTCAGCGTGCAACAGTATGTCTTTTTAATCGCTTTTACCTAGATATGTAAATTGTGTATATTTGTTTAGAATTCACAACACTGCCGCCAGGCTGGGCTGTTGTACTGTGCTGCCTGCCCATTTGTCATGCAAGATGAGTCCGCCCTTTTGCAGGCACGGGTGACGATTGTGGACACGACCGAAGCAGGACTGCTCCAGTTTGAAGACACTCATGTCAGCGTGCCTGCAACACACAAGAGTGTAGATGTCCACGTCATTCGCAAAGGAGGTTGCAAGGGTCTGATGAAAGTGGATTACTTGACTCAAAGTGACACTTCTGTCGCCGGTCCGAATCCCTGGTGATTGGATGAAAATTGGACTGAGTGCTTCACGTTGCCACGTTGCGGCTTGTCTGTGCGGTTCTAGCCTGGCATTGCGAAGTTGGCTGTGAGTGCGGGCAGTTTCCTTGCAGGGCTTGATTTCCGCCATGCAGAAGGGCAACTCATTTTTGAAAGCGGCGAGAGCAAGAAATTCATATCCATTCCTTTGCTTCGCAGGGCAACTGCGGGCACCAGCTTCACAGTGTGCCTCCGGCCAGCACCCCACACGTCTACACTTTCTGGGGGCGTTCAGGTGCTACATCCCTGATGGCCTTACCTACTTCCTGCCCTGTGGTATGATGCAAGGTGCAGTAGATGTCGGAATGTTGTGCCTGGAACCAAACAGCTGAAAGTCGTCGCCGCAGGTGTCACGCCGCCGTGCCATGTGTTGTGTGACCCTGGTTGAGGATGAGAGCGCCGGCAAGATACAGTCTATGGTGGAGCGCATCATCGAGTCACACGCTGGTCCCACGCTGGTTGACTCCGCTTGGATGCAGCAATTCCGTGATGCAGTCACACCCGGTGCTGCTGTGGACGAGGCTGGTGAAGAACTTCCATTGAGTATACTAACGATTTTGCTGCACTACATGAGCATAACTTGGAAGCTCATTTTTGCCATTGTACCTCCACCAGGTGCATTTCCCATGTTGAATACGGAACAACTGTTGACTGTCATGATTATGTCATGTGTCGGAAGTTGGCACAGTTGATTCTTGTTCACATGCATCTGGGACATGAAGCTGATCTCATGGACGTGGATTCTATGTGTCACATGAACAAAGGATGCCGCTGCTGCAGAGATGTATACTCCATGCTTCATCATGTCCTTGGCGATGATCGGAGGCCTCACGTATGTGGTGGCGCCACTGGCAAGCATGTTTGGCTGTGCTGTCGGCCTGTCAGACTTGATGACAGCCGTCGTCTTCGTAGCACTGGGCACTTCATTGCCGGACACTTTTGCATCTCACCAGGCAGCGACTCAGGCCGCAGATGCAGACGCCGCCATCGGAAATGTGACCGGATCCAATTCTGTCAACGTATTTTTGGGTGCGGAGTCCCATATTCGCCCTACTCATCCTGCGGGGATCATGGGCAACCTGACTCGTTCTTGAGCTTTTCTGGTTCTGCGGCCCACACAGAGTCAGTCGATTCAACCCTGCTTTGTGCCTGCAGGGCTTGGGCTGCCCTGGGTCATTGCAACAATTTACTATGAAGTCAAGGGAGAAAGATACGAAACTCCCGCAGGAGATCTAGCGTTCAGCGTTTTGATTTTCATGGTGCGGACGGACTGGTTGTGTGTAGGCTTGCACAGGCATCACATTTGTTTGACGCTGTTATCTTGCACCCTGCATGGTCATGTATCAGCTTCCACGTGATTAGAATGGATCCCTTACTTTCCGGTATGTTCATTGCAGTCTGTATTGCGAACGAGCCCCCGGATGCAGCAGCCGGTTTGCCTGGCTAGCATGTGGGCCTCTCCGAGTTTCTTGCCATTGAACAACACTGCCACAGCGTCATGAAGCGATGCTGTTGTCTATTACATTGAATCGGTGCAGAGATTATTTGGAACATCAAACCATCTAGCACAGTGTGTCACAGTAGCACTGCTGTTTTATCTTTAATGGTCTGTCGAGTCAACCGACCGCAATTCTGTCTGGGATTACAATCTGTCCGTTGGCTTTTGCACCGCCTCACAACGTGCCAAGCCGCGTCGATTGCAAGTCTAAATCAGCATCCAAGCAATTGTGACATGCAGGTCTGCGCTCTCTGCTGCTTGACACTGCTGATGATCAAGCGGGCTGCTGGCGGTGAGCTGGGTGGGAGTGGCTTGTTGCGCACAGGAGTAGCTGCGTTGCTGGTCATCCTGTGGTTCTTTTACTTGATTATGTCTGGCCTGCAGTCCACTGGAAAAATCGAGTGGAATGCATAGAGCACACACACTTGTGGACTCGGCTTGGGCATTTCCGATTCACAAAGAAAAGTCGAGTTCCAGTATGCAGAGGGAGGCCAAAGCCTGTCGTTGTGGGCTGGACGCATGATTGGAGTCACTCGTCTGTTGTGAGAATTTTCAGAGTTGGCTGCAATGCTTTACTAACGACCGTTCAGCCTTTATGTCAGGTCATGGCAAAGGCGCAAACGTGTTCCTGTGTACTCGCCGGCATTTCATGCTCACAAGTACGTCAGTCAAGGGGTAGGGAAATTGCATGCATGTAATGAGGCATTCGAATTCTGTGCTATTGCCAACATAATCTAGATATGGAAGTACACGATTTTTCTTTTGGGCAGTGTGCATGTCGACCTGCACCGAATGCCCACGGAAAGCCTGCGTGGCACATGGTATTGATCTGTGGGAGTGTAGTCCAAGAATTCAACAACATTGCATCTATATGGGCACCATGCTCTGACACGTAGGTTATCGCTTCCTATCTGAGAAAGCATTAGCACCATTTTGCAGGCACGGTAACCAGACGAAGGCATTGCAGGGAGCTGCCAATACCACGTGCTCTTGTGGTGTCATGAGCTTACAAAGACCTTGAACCAGAATGGTTCCAGGAGGCTATAGGCATGTGTTAACTTACTGCATTTTGAATGAGTATGTCTGTGGGGCAGTAGTAGACTCAGGGGAGCCATCAGCGTCACTACTAGTGACATAATGCAGTGGGCCTAAACGTTTATTCTATAGCTCATGTAGGTATTTATGTCCTCATAAACCTTGGGATGCTTGACTTGACGCCCGAATTCTTGGCATCTTGATGTTGTGCGCGAGGAACATCGTTTCACACTGTACCTCCACACCAACGTCTTTGATCTACCTTCTACTCAACACCCCACAACTTCTGTCAACCCAAGCTGCGTAGCTTGCATCAAGCCGTGACCTGTGTCAACCTATATTTTGGTGAATTTCTGTACCTGAATGCCCAACCGAAACTGCAGGTTGGCGACATGATCGGCACCTAAATACAGATGCGCTCAGGGCTGCAGAGCTGAGTGATGCCGGGCAGCGTGCATACAGAACAGCATATGGATGGACATGCATCTTACTGCAGCCACGGCATGATCATGGTGACGTGCATGGCTCAGTTAAATATGCAAGCCATGACGGTGGCCTATGTGCTTGTTGTGTGGAGATGCAGCCTCGATGCACGTGCTGTTGTAGCTGAACTATAGCACGTGTGTTCAAACCTAACACAGGTGCGAAATTCTGGCCGATGTTCATGGCTGTGTTACCTTTCAGGGATCTACTTTTTGACCCTGAGATCCCTGAATATCAGCTACACCTGAGATAGCTGATAGAGGGTTCTCGCTGCCCCTGAGAAGGCGACACTTTGACCTTTTGGTTTTGCCTGGAACCTTACTAAGCAACCGCAGTGTCTCGAATACAAGTCTTGATTGTGTCATTTAAATTTACGTAAGCTAAAGCATGTGTGCAGGCACTGAACATGCATCAGCCCGCCGCCATGCCCGCAGTACAGTCCGCCTGAGGAGAGTGACAGGATGTCTGATCCTGCAGGCTGAAAGTGTTGTTGAGTTGAGCACTTACGAACAGTCCGCTGTATTCGTCACAGACGTCACTTCTTCCCCAGTTCCTCAGCCTCGTGTAGGCATAATCCCTGCTCAAGCCCTGCATTTCATGCCTCACTCTCCCCCGCTCCATCTCTGTACATCGCCTTCCGAAGACGCCGCTCCCTTGGCACTGTCTGTCGCTCCATGACCCTTCTCCCATCCCCCCACCTGTCCACCTACCGGTGAATCAGTTTCCCCACCGCAAGAGGGGCTGCATGCACTGACCCCTCCCTCTCTTGGATGCGCCAGCCGGGCCGTCGTTACCTCCTCCTTCTCCGAAACGCTGTAGCACCTTCCAGGAATCAGGACGAGGGAAGGCGGGCTGAGGTGTTCGTGACTACATCATGGCGGATGGCCTGCCTGACTGGCCCTGCCTATACGTATGCCCATGTCATGCCGCCTGACAGCCGGAGACCATGGCAGGGCGCAATACAGCATGAGTGAAATGGCACAACGCTGCTGTTTGCTGAGTGTGCTGGGCATGCTGTGCTCGTGCGAGACAGGCACATATCCTCTAGAGTGTCATTGGCGGGGCTGGAGTCTTGCATGTGGTGTGTGCTGTGGTACGTGCTGTGGTGCGCGCTGTGTCCTCATGCTTGCCAGCGCTTGCTGCTCCCGCTCCTGGCCTCTTGGCGCTTCCGTGTGTGTTGGCGTTCACAGTTGGTCTGGTTTGCTTGCGTTCAGGCGTGGTGCAAGTTTGTTTCTGTGTGTATGGCTGCTCCGCTCCCATGTGTTTCCTGGGACAGTGCATCAGAGCTGCACTTGTGCATTCGGGGCGTACACGGCGACAAGGGGTGGCCCACCACCGAGGCAGTCAAGCTGTGCATCACATACAGCACCGAGGTCTCAGTGCCGCCGGCGAGCCGCTGGGGTCTCCAGAGTTGCAGGGGTTCTTGAGCAGCCTGTGACGGCAGTAGAGTTGCCGATGGACATGCTTGTCTAGCTCCCACTCTCTGTACATGCGCAGCACCTACTGCTCCGTGCTTGCTGCAGGCCTACATGATGCGCCTGATGTGCGTGGCGCCCCGCAAAGCGGTCGCCCCTCACATGCATGGTGCACCGCGTCGATGCATGGCCCCTCACATGCATGGTGCACCGTGTCGATGCTGCAGTGTGGAGGAGCGCATCACAAGAGCTGGATGCCGCTAGGCCTTGCGAAGTGCGGTGATAACAGGCAGATTCTGGGATGGAGGTGCACACTATCCGCCTCGGTGTGTAGATGATGCTCCCTCTCCCTCTGTGTCAATGGGGGCCGGGTTTACAGGTCCACTCGACCGAGGTGGGAGCAGAGCATGCATTGTGATGCCGGCTGCGGGGTGCTTGATCTGCTATCATGATGTGTTAAGAATGTAGCTTCCGGCTGCATCCGGTGCAGGTGTTGCTGTGTATGTGAGAGTGGCTGCTGCTGAGAACAGGTTGGCGGCGTCCAGTCCTCGCACGCACAAGATGCATGTTGCAGATGTTGCAGGCGAGCCCGTTAACTCTGTTCGCGACAACTTGTGCACTGGAATACATTTGTTCCTGCAACAGCCGGGGACGTCGTTCCGGGCCTGGAACTCAAGAACCCTGACAATTTTCCGATGCAAAATGCGACAAGCCGCAATAAAACTCCGACACCGGTGATTAGACATGATGGCTCCGTTGCCCCTGTTCATGCTGCTACAACAACACAACAACTTACATCGGATATCACGCCATACTAGTCCTAGCATCGGCCATGCGCCCCCAGGCGGACAGTTTCATACAGGGTGTCCGAAATGATGGCGCACCATATGCATGGTCGACGGTCTCACGCGACTGGTGTGCCTGTGTACTGGCATGGAACATGAACTGGTGTCGGATGCTTCTAGGCTTTGATGCTGGTGCACGGTGTGGACATGCAGCAGCGGAGTTGTGGGAGCAGTTGTGGTACACGGAGATGGACGCAACAGCCTGGCATCCCAAGAGCTCCTAGGCAAATGCGCAAGCTAACACAAGTGATCCAACAGCAGAAACACACCAACCCAAACAGCCCAGGCATCACTCCCATAACCACCACTGCCCTGAATGCTGCACACAAACACATACATACCTCAACCAATCCAGCCAGTACACCAATCACAATGCCCCAATTGCAGCAGTAGCACACACCGACGCAACACAGAGCCCTGGGGTTCGAATGTTCCTCACCTGGGGTCCCGCACGCCTGGGAGCAGTTGGGTACCCCTGGCAACGGAGGGAGAACATCGCACTTTTCGCTCGACCCCGGGGCAGCTCTAGCAAACATGCATGGCAATGTATCCAAAAATACCACATATCGACGTCTGTATCCTGCGATAAAGCAGCAGCTCGGTACCAGTCTCGGGGTTTATAGCGGTAGTCGTGGGCCTGCGGCCAGTGATAGTGTCGACCGGTAACACGAAAGGATTGGTTTGCGGCTGTGGATCCGCCAGTGTTGGCATGATACCAAAAATTCCACGAAAATGTTTCGGAACGATAGATACACACTGGGATGCTATGGTTATCACGGTGGTTTATGGCATACAACTGTGGTAATTGATTCTTGCTTTGTCTGCTCACCAGCTGGGGTTGTATCAACTCGAATATTTTTGAATCGGACACGAGGTGATCGCAACTAACGTTGAACACCCAGTGTCATTGATTTTACTGCATTTGATTTGATAGGTTGTGATGGAACGTGACACCATCCTGAGAATCGCTGCCGCTGCTGCTGCTGATGAGCAGTACACGTGCACGTAGACGCTAAGCCGGACATCCGTTCCACTTGGACCTGCAAATACGATCAATGAAGATAAAAACGGAATCCATAAATACTCTCAGTCGTAGACGGTGATCGGTGCTGTGCGATCCTTGATTCTTAGCACAACGTCTCGTAGAAAATCGAGATGCTTAGGGCCGCGCTTTCGTACCAAAACGTCGCCTTCTTACTGTCACCCTTGATCGTGTGTAACTAACGTGAATGCTGTGGCGCCGTAGGCCAAATGCCGGCTCATGTTCTGCGCTGGATGAGATGCTCGTCTGGTCGTGCCAGGCACATAACAACCACAGTTGGCCTGGCATCTGGTTTGCTACTATGGCACCACAGCAAGGCTCATGGACATATGTATCCAGTCCAGAAATCGGAAAATCGGCGAACTTCTGAGACGGAATACGGTAGACTTCCGGCATGGGCAGTATCGGTCATCTCCGGTGCAACAGGTATGCGTAGATCAGAATTGACCGCCCGTGACCTGCCACATGTTACAAGGCGAAAGTGCTGGCAGTACTGTGTGCAGGTGAATGCGGAGGCCAGATATTGCTGTATCCAGTAGAGACAATCAAAGTCCTCGCCCAACAGAGCGGGCAGAGTGCTATCAGCACGGTTCAAGCGTTAATACAACGGCATTCATACGCTGGAGCACTACGAATCCTTTTTCGTGGTGCGGAATTGTACGTTTTGGGGAGCATGGCCCCGATCAGTAGCGATGCAAACCTGTTGTGCAAGCCAGCCAAACGTGGGATGTAGACATCAGGGATTTTGCGCCACTGATCCCAGGCCGCAGTACACTCGCCGCAAACTCGCAAAACACTGTTGCAACCACTATCAAATGTACCCTGATTTGCATGAGAATCTGGTGCGACCCCATGACCGTTTCCTGATTTCTTGTCGTGGCAGCATGGGACAGCAATTCAAACAAATGCGAGCCTCATGCATCAGGCTTCTATGCGTCACTCCCTTGAGCATGAATGCAGGATCTGTAGCCAATATTCCAGTAACAATGGTGATCGGGGCATTATACCTGGGCATCTTTCAAATTTCTACTCGAGCCATCACTCAGGCCATCCCAAGCAACCAGGCCTTGGTATCTTGTCAGGCAGGCGAATGCAGCCACACCAGCGCTAACGATGAGTCTCGGGCAGCGGTCCTGGCAGCTCTGCTTGCGTCACTCGCTGTGGCTGTTATCAGCGGCCCTCTGGACATGGCTCGCAATCGCAAACAAGCAGGCCTTGTTGCTGAGCCACTGCTCACGTACACTTTCAGCCCTCGTGGGCTCCGAGACACTCTACCGTACATAGGTCCATTCATGATCTGCTCCATCCCGCACGACCTTGCTGAGCTTCTGGTATACTTCCAGCTGAAGAGCGCGTCAGAGCGATTGCCAGAGGGCTCCTGGCTGAGCAGCTGCGGACAGCAGGAAGCGGTGGACGCAGCCCTGGGGGCAGCCGCAGGTGGTGCTGGCGTGCTTCTGTCGACGCCAGCAGACTGCATAAAGACCAAGCTGATCACAGGCAACGGCCGCGCCCTTGGGGCGCCTGGACTCACAGCCCAGGGCGCAGTGACGTGGCTTGGAGTGGCAGCCGCCACGGTGCGCAGGCAGGGCGCGCCGGGGCTATTCGTTGGAGTGGTGCCCCGAATGCTGGATGAAGTGCCGGGCAGCATGCTTCATTGGGTCATTGCTGAGCGCTGCACTAGATGGCTGCAGCATGTATAGCACTGTATTTACACACATGTTTGGTTTCCGCAGCACAGTCCTCCCCCTTCGTTGACTCGGTTCTCGGCTTATTACGACCCGTGGAGTCGATCAGAGCACCGTTTAGAGCCTGGGTATTCACAGCGTGCCCGTTAAATCAGATTTCAGCCTAGTGTTGGCCAAACAAATGTGACCAAATCAACGAAGGAGGACTGTCCAATATAGTAGCAGTATGTAGTTACATCGAAGAGGGGCACGGTCACAGGTGCATCACGCATCAGCGTACAGGTCTCGAATCAGCCCACCCTGTCACACAGCCTCTGCATACGTCCCTCCTGGACACTCCGCCGGTTCGAAACTAGTCCCTGCAATCTGTGCAACGTGCGAGTAGCAGTATGTATGAGGAGCAGGCACGAATGGCGCGGGTTTCCAAAGGTCCCTGCCTGCCACAGAGGGGCCACGGGTTACATCGCCTGTCTTTAGGGGGTTTAGCAGTTGAGTTTTACCAGTTGGCTGTAGCAGTTGTAGCAGTTAGGTGACTAGTTTTGAATGACTCCACAGCCCAAGCACACCCCTGCCTGATAAAATACAGCGTACTGCCCTGGGGCTAGTCCCTGATCATTCTTGGGAAGCCGCACAACAGCAGACCCGCCGCCCTCATTCATCTCAAACCCCACCACCTTGTACATGATTGGACCGTGGCGAACTTTGACGAATAACTCATCACAGCCATTTTCACAGACACCGTCACGGACCAGGGGTGGTGAAGCACCATTCAACCAGTTGAATGATCCACATAAAAATGAATCGCGCTGCTTGTCTTCACTGAAGTAATTCAGAGATACGTATACTGCATTCATCAGGGGTTCTTTTCGAACAACATACCTGCACAGCAAGCCCACACTGAGCAAAATCAGCTTTGCGCCTGTCGCAAAAGCCCCCCCTATGGACATATGACGAAACTGGTCACAAAAGCAAGAATCGTACCAGGGGCCGTTTGGTTGGTTTCCCAGGTTCAGGCCAGAGCGCTGTCCGATAGTGTAGAACCAAAATCCATTGTGAAGCGACAGCACTTTATTCGTCTCCTCTTCAATGATAGGACCAGGCCATTCTCCTAGATGCTCCTACAGTGCGGTCAAGTACATTCCATCGGGGTCATGCTGTCTGCGACACAAAGAGGAAAGATCCAATCGATGCTTCACATTGGTGTTTACTGAAGTACAACATAGACTTTGGCGTGGATTTGTGGTCCCGCAGATGGCCACTTATACATGATGCTGCAGCTCGACACATTGCAGTAACTCAAGTGCCCTTCAAACGCAGTCGGTCACTTTCGAAGAGTTATACGCAGCGTATCAACAGTACCTTGATGAATTCATCGAACTTCACTTTTCCAAGAAAGCAAATGCCTTGACTATCTTTTCGTTGCATGGTTGGTAGATTGGCAGTTTTTGCTAGCTCCCGAACTTCAGTCTTGGTCAGGTTTCCAAGTGGGAACAACACATTCTGCAGCTGATCTTGAGACAGATTTGCGAGAAAGTACGTCTGATCCTTGACGGAGTCCGGAGTCAGACAAAGAAATACATCGCCCCTTTCACTATGGCCCATGTGCTGTGAAGGGCTGGCTTCGTTAACAAGCATTCGTTCCACGCGTGCATAGTGTCCTGACGCCACACGGTCGAAACCTGAATCATGGCTGCTCAAGAACTCGAAGAATGCGCCAAACTTGACACGAGAGTTGCAGAGCACATCTGGGTTGGGTGTACGGCCACTCCTGATCTCTTGAACGCAGTGCGACACCACACGTTCCCAGTATTGGTTTGTTAACGGAACCACAGACAATGGCACGTTGAGCTGATCACAAACCTGCACCAGTGGGCATGTATGAGCAAACTCAAAAAAAGAAAACACACACAGGAATCGGGCATCACGCCAAACCCAAACGGGCATCGGCCACGGCACCCCTCAAATGCTCAATACTTAGAAAAGGCATTTGTTGCCTCTACTTGAAGGGCTCGAATAAATTGCATTCAATCAACAGTATACGTCACTTGGCTAGTTCGACCCCTATGATGTATAGAGATCCGGCAAAACTGACTTGCTCTCACCTGCTTTGCGTACTGCAGATCTTCTTCCCAAGGGCAAGCTTCCCAGAAGTTCCGAAAGTCTTCATGAAACCATATTTGTAAGTAGAACGCGTGTACATCGTGACCGGCGGCCCGCAATAGAGCAAGTGCGAGGCTGCTGTCTACACCACCACTCAGTAGCACAGCAATACGCAGTGGGCTTTGTTGGCGATCACACCTACACAAACGAGACATCAGGGTCCTATAAAAGATGCATAGCAGTATTGTGAAATGCTCTCGGTGCTTCAGAATCAGACATTGTCGGGAGCATTACCCAGTGAAAACTTTACTGGGGAAGCACAGCTGCTGTGGGTTCGCGTGCCCGGCCACCGCACAAGACTTCCATCCACGAGAGGCACGAGAGGCTGCTGTTGTCATCTTGTGCTGTGAGTCCCAATTCCGCGTGTATTTTGCAGTGGACTGTGCACCTTGCCAGCCACCAGCACGAAATGACCGCGCAGCGGCAAATTTTCGACAGGCATCTAGTTTCGACGCCATAATACATTACAGAATGATACAATCACAAATAGTAGTGCGAATCATTGGTGCAGGGGGCAATGGCAACGCACACGTTCAAACCAGAATTTCGTCTGCCGGGGAGGTTAAGCGGCACGGCACTAATCTCTTCAGCCACACACGGAGCGTCATTTTATGAATGACAACACCGGAGACCGTTGTATTCAATAATCCCCAAGCTCTCAATTGCGTTGGTAAGTGGCGACGCGTACACGAACGATGGGGGCTGTCCGCACAGATAGAATAGAAGCATTCAAGAGTTATGGTGAGAATTGCAGAGTATGCAGCCCAGCTACGTTTTTGTCACAACCCGCCGTGTTGGTTTTCTTTGTCATGATTCTACAACAGTGCCTAACCGGATGCTATGGAAATGCCTGCCATCGCCTTAGAAATCTGCTTATGTTATGTTTGCCGGAAATTTTGCAAATCAGCTCCGTCAGAATCCATGGCATTAGATATGTCTCTGAATATCAAGTCTTATGGTTGCGCTGCATCTCCACATGAAACATTACCCAGCACCGAGGACGGAAGTCCAACTGCTGGTGTTCTACATAATGGCTCCTACGCCAAGAATCGGTGCAAAGCTGTTGTCCTGTTGGCGACTTACTGCGTGTATGAGCCGGCATAGCATTTAGGCTGACCGGCACAGATATCACGGCCGCTCCGTTGCCTTGACCCCAACACCCTTCCACACCAAGTCTTGCGAAACAAGGAGCCAGGACATGGGGTGTTCCCTATGACATTATCGTGACCGATTCTGGCGAGCGCAAACTGTGGTATGCTGCAGCTGTTGCTTGGACATACTCAAACAGTGGTTCAGGCTAGGGCTCCACCTGGTGTAGCAATAAGCTGTTTGAGTCCATTGCTGGAGCATCAACAACGGTATCTCCAATTCCTAGCTGCATGAAACCACATCAAGGCAGATTCCACCCCACCACCAGGGGTCACCAAATTACTGCTTTCACCCTGCTAGCACATTGTTAAAGGTCCATCATAAAGCAGTACAGAGATCCATTGCTAGGGCGACAGAATCCTGGTCTTCGCATTTTCATCTTGTCAAAAGTCGATGTTCCCAACTGCTTGCATTCCAGAAAGTGTCAAGTAAATCAGCCATAATGACGCCAGGATTGCTGCAAATCCTGTTCTCATGAACCCTTTCCCACCAAGCTCTCCCCCAGTAAGTACGCGCTTGGTGATAAGAATGAGAAATGCAACTGCTGAACAGCACATAAAAATTGTGACAGAGAATTTCAGAGCTCCCGGGGGTGCATTGTACACCTCCCCTTTCAAGGAGGAATATACAGCGGCAATTAACCAAGGAATTCCCAGTCCGAGGAAGACGTTGACACTGTTTGAACCTGCAATACATCGTATCCATGGCCACACAAGGATACCCAAGGATTCATTGGACACGTGCAGTTGTTACACACACACACTCTTTCACGAACTTCACACACCTGTGACATTTCCGATCGCTGCATCAGCATCTGGCGATTCTTGAGCTGCTTGACGAGATGCGAAAGTGTCTGGCAGTGATGTTCCCAGAGCAACAAAGGAAAAGGCAGTGACAGCATCAGGCAAGGAAATGGCACAGCCGAAGCAGGATGCAAGCTCACCAACGATGAACGTGACTGCACACCAAGCACCATGTTTCATGCCGAATTGGACAGTAGATATTGAATCGCACAGCCCACAGCAAAATCCACGGCTTACACCACATAGAGCAGAGCCTAAATGATTTTTCATGCACTGTTGCGCACCTCCACCAATATAGAGGATAGAAACCACAAAACATGGACCACCTGACCAGTATTCAGGCGGGGGCACAGTTGCAAAGATCACCTGCATACCATCAGCATCAGCACACATTTGCACAATCATGTTTGTCATCAATATCTGAAAGAAATTTTGTTGGTGCATTACCTTCCACGAGAACGAAACATAATGTAGAATGTAGTCCATTAAGTGCAGTTTCTCAGCAGGCTCACCGTCCAGGCTGACGTCTCCGCCAGGAACGATGGCTTCTTTGAACTGGGATAACCACGAGTTTGATGATGAAAACACCTGATCTTGTTTGTGCATAATGCCCTTGACCATTCTCATGACCAAACCAAACTTTTCATCTGTTGTGAAGTAGACATCACAAGCCGCTTTGCGCACATTCAGTGTGGTATTTTCAGGATTGCTGAGGACTACTTTGAAATTGGTATCGACCTCCCCTTTCAAAATTGGGATCTTAATGTCTTTCTGCTTCTCTCCGGGAGTGAACTTCAAAATGCCGGCTACCTCTGGAAAATGAACACCTGCATGAACCATCGGATGCAGTGGAAATTGGCAGACAAGCGTACTATGCTTCTTACTGCAAGTAACATGATGCATTCACTGCCTTGCCAGCGATCATACCAGAGGTGGCGGTTTCATCAACAGTTTTGTACGAAACTGAAACAGTGCCTTCACATCCCATCCTACGTGTAACAGGCAGAAGCACATACTTCGACAAGTGCGGAACTTCGATTGATGACTCTGTAAACACGATCCTGCCAGCAGATGTTGAGTCAGTGATGACCACATTTGCCTGCACCCCATAGTCAACTTGATTATTTGTGAGTGCTCGTCCAGCCACGAACAGGGTCTCCAGCACGCCTAATGCTGCCCGCATGCCTCCGGGTTTGTCTGGTAGCATACCGTTGAGCGCAGCAGTTGCACATCACATCCATCAACAGGCAGTAGATCAACATAAAACTCTTCATCATTTTCTGTGATCTCATCTTCAAAGATGTTGACGTACACCTCTTTAATACTCTCTCCAGGCATGAAGACTAGCTCGCCTGAAGTGCTCTCATAATCGGCATCCATCATTTCCTGCTTGCCTCCGACAGCCTGTCCGTCCCTTGTGGAATATGTCACTCTTACTGTCTCTTGCTTGTGCTGCGGGGCCCTGCAGGATCCAACCGTTTCAGTACACTGTTGGCCGGTCAATCATTGCCATGTAAACCAGAGTCACCAGGGTCAGTTCAGAGGTTTCCTGCACCTTTCGCAGATTACTTGCAACTTGATCCGGCCTTGTGCTTCTGAGCACGTGTATGCCGTCGCACCAAATGTGACCGTGGCGATGGCAGACTTGCTGATCCCACCGTGGCTTTCAGGCACAACTGAGCTGGGTGCGTAACTGGTTGACAGAACAGCACCAAGATGAGGACTCCCAGCTAGAGCTTTGCGAGCATTGATCTTGTACTGAATCGATGTCATAGGCTTTTGATTCTGCGTAAGCACACATACGCTAACAAACAACACCAGTCAAAGCCAAACCTAGTCCAAGACATCGTTCTACCTGCCAGATTTTGGCCATAGGTTTTGTCCAGTCAATTCATCAAGCCACTGTTAGCTTGCAAAATGCTCATCACACCTGGTGCACAAGATCAATTGCCGCTTGCTTGATGGCATCTGCGTCATCTCCGTCAACAGCTTGAATACATTTCACTACGTCCGAAGCTGTAACAGACAGAGTCCGGCGGCTCTCGGCGACCATGTTTGGTTCATGAGACTCCATCTATATCAAGGCAAGAGTTACAGATGCCACTTATTAGATTTGTTGCAGTAAGTGTTTGGGACATCCTCACCAAAGGATTCACTGTAGCATCAATATCATGCTTGTTGATGTGTAAATGCTTTCCATCTCCCATCTCAACACCCGCGCCCACCACACGCTGATACCTTCAGCATATAAGATTTCCAAATTACCATGGCCCCAGAGCATAAGCACTGGAGCATTATGCATGTGACCACAACCGCAAAAATGTTATCTAGATTCCAAGCGCACCCTGCTTCGTGACCATCCTCCTCCATGGATTCTGAGTCGTTGCTGATCCAGGGTCGCGCATCTATCAGGTAGGCAAGTCCAACCATGATTGGAAGATACAAAAGTGTCAGTCCAGCTTCCACCAAGGTGATTTGGTTTGGGGTCCAGACGACATACACAATAAGCATCCACAAATACGCCCAGATGGAGAACAGCGACGTGCACACAAACACTGGGAAATCAGAGATTTTTCGGACTTCGTCTCCAGGAATAGACACAATGCACACAGCGGAAATCATGAACAAATTGTATGCAGCAGACCCTGCACAAAGCACCCCCACACTTGATATAGCCCTCTTCAAGTACTGTGCTGCGATTCCAAGCGATGTGGTACTGGACCCGCATGAATCACACCTACAATGGTTGATGGACCAAGCTCGCCTGGCGACTGACCTGTACAGAAATGTCGCAATGTGGCAATCATGCTTTCCAAGAAGAAGGACGTTTGTTTACCAATTACTACACAAATGAGCACAAACCTAGATTCATCATTGTCTCGATCGCAGCCAACATTATCTCAGGTGCCGAAGAGCCAAGTGCCATGAGAGTCAAATTTGCCACAGTTGGATTCCACACCAGTACAGATATTTCGGTTTCAACACCACGCCGATTTTTGCGCTTCACGGTCTTCTCTGCAGAGGTGATCACCTACACCGTAAGCAGCGATGGAAATGAATCAATTCACTGCGAGTAAAAGGTATCCAAGGCTTGCGCGTAACAAATGACAACTCAGGATGTAGCATGATCAGACAGCAAGTAGTTCACACCTCAATTGCACTCATGAATATGTCAGATATGATGGCAACTCCTATACCAACATCAATCACAGAATATTAGTTGACTGGAATGAATTGGTTAAAACTGAAGCAATAGAAGCGTAGCCAAGCGCACCAAAGAAACACCAGACCAGTGCAAGACCATATACTATCGCCAAGAACCAGTTCGACATCGTATTGAAACCTGGCAGAAGAAATGGACTGTGTGAGCAAGGTTTGAAATCTGGGTACAAGATGACACCTTGTGCTTCTTCCACGATACATGGCTGTCCAGAAATGCCATCGGAGCATTGCGGGTAGACTCTCCATTCCGCCATTTGCAACGGGAGCTGTTGATGGAGGATTTGCTGCCAAGACTTTTGAGCAGTTCAAGTACGAACGTGCTTGTTTCGCCGGCCAGTGCGCTGATGAATGATAAAATCAGTTCTGCACCACACATAGCATTGTTGAGCTGACAAGTTTGGGTTGCCGTTTTTAGCCCTGGTTGGAGTCAACACACTGCGAAGCGTCGACGACGACGTTTCTCCTGGCCAAGACACCCACAAGTCTGGACGAATAACTGCAGTATTGTCCAAAGTAACTGTTCCTTTGATCTCTCCAATATCACATCTATGTGGAAAAGGCGCACTTCTGCAGCAATGCTCAGCGGTTCATTCGCGGCTCGACGCCTTGCACCCGCGACATTTGAGCACCAATTGATCGGCCAAGAATATTTCATTTCGGGCTTACTGCACAGGCTGTCAGCAACTTGATTTGGAGGTACGCCATCACACAGACAACGTTGTTACGAGCCGGGCCATGCGATTGGTACCTCGAACAATACAGATACAAATGTGCATGGTCCGCAACAAATCTCAAATATCGCAGTCTGTCAGTTTGACTTCGTTTGTCATGGTGGAGCCTTGCAGAAGGTTGTCTTTAGTTGTGCACTTTAGTTTGTGCCCCTAGCCACCACACGAAACATGCCAGCTGCCTCGCCGAGCGTGCTTTTGGCCACGCGCCCTTTCCCACACAGGAGTAGACTGGAAACAGCACCCACCCAGGAGGAAAGAGTTCGTCACACATGCAGCAGTTCTGCAGTTTGTCTATGGTTGTCGACTGTCTTTGCGAAGATATTACGCTCCCAGATAGCTTTGTCCGTCGCCACACGTTGTGAACCAACCAGCAAAGCGGAACAGCATCTGCGGACATTTCGATCCATAGGGGACACTGTATGTTTGGGAAGAGTCGTCCGCGTTCGCGCAAGCAAAGCTGCCCCGCTCAGCGCTAGGTCGAAGCGCAGATGCGATCGGCGTTTTCTCAGCGCCCCCGTGGTGCATCTGCACCATTGAAACCACGGCGCTGGATAGATAACCACTGCAGAGTTTCTGACGATGTCGCTCGCGGGTTGACGACATCTTCCTGTGATTGTCGTAAGTTGATGACGTGTGGCGGTTGTGACTTGGAGGAGTCCACCGCGGTTGTATGCAACATAGGCACGTCAAGATGGGTGCGTCTCCACACCTATCTCAGAGCTTCACAACGTGCCTGCTTCACGCCAAGCTGTGTCCGAACACTGGTTGCAATATGTATAAATTGCATGCACATGCCTCATGTGACCACTCCGCACGTTGCCCTCATGGTGCCTCGCCGTCTCTTACATGCAAGAACGCCTGCATTGGTATGACTGGTCTTCAGGCTCTCGAGCGGGCATACTCGCAAGCTGACAGTCCAGCTTTGGAGCACGGTATCCTCGAGTTGCCTCCACACCATCTGAGCCAACGGATTTCGGACACAGAGAGACGTCTTTTGGACTTGGTGTTTCAAGTTCAGCTTAGTGGGCCCCCAGGTCCTCCGAAGAATAAAGATAAAAAGGAAGACTTTTATGCCAATGTTGGGGATGCAATACGTACTCTACGCGAGGATGTTCCCACCTGCCTGAAGGATGACATCAACTGTGTGTTCTTATAACTTTCGATTTTTGTATGTATCACTTGTTTTGCAACCTGGTGTTTGGAGGCATGGGTCCGTACATTGTGGTCAACGCAATGCTGCAGATGACATCTACCGGGAGGACATCATATTCCGCGATCCTCGGAATTGCTTCTCTGGCCTTAAAAACTATAAGATTATATTCTGGAGCTTGCGGTTCCATGGACGTTTGTTCTTTAAAGAATTGTATGTTGAGGTTAAGCGGATCTGGCAGAAAGATGATCACACCATATATTTACGCTGGACAGTGCACGGGTTTCCACGTCTTCCCTGGGATCAGGAAGGCACCTTCGACGGCGTTTCAACGTACAAACTTGACTGTCATGGCAAGGTGTGCATCCATGCATCGTCTATGTCATCCTGTGAACGCCTCGCGCTTCAGCTCGTTGACATTTTCCCGAGAAGAAAATGAACCTGACTCCACTTGGATATGGCCTTGCAGATTTACGAGCACAAGATTGACAACGTAATTATGTCAGATCCTCCAGTTCAGCGTGTTCCCTACCTTGTTCGACTGTCACTCTCACCTGTGTCACAACCATATCCATCTCCTTGTGCAACCAGCAACCATTCTCGCTAGTCAGAAGAAGGAAATGAACAGATGACCACAGCACTGTTTTCCGTGCACAGCAATGCGTTTGCTAGAGTAGGACTCTTAAGACTGGATTCTGCATTGTTAAGGATGAAGAGCTGTTGTGGTTGTGAATGCCATGTTACAGACGCTTTGGTAACTGCAGATGAGCGCTGGTGTAGCCTGCACCAGACCATTATTCCCGTGGTGTTGCCACTTGCCACGAAGTGTTTTTGTCCAGCGTATAGGTTCATGTCGTGTTGATGTGGCCCCTTCATTGTTCCTATGTTATCTCTTAGATGTGTATGACAATGCGCAGCATAGCAGCACTTTCGATTTTGCATGGCTGGCTCTTATGTCACTCAAGGTGTTACTTGTTTCTGGGGATTTGGTAGGGAGTAATCGGCAAGTGCGCAAGCCATTGCCAGCATGTAATTCTACAACGATTACAGCGTCCTTGAAAATCCTATGCAGGGCATGGTGGAGGTTTCAGGCACAATCGTACAATGGCTTCTGGATTGACCTGGAACAGAAGTGTGACACCACCAACTTCAAGCAAGCTCAAGTGAGGCAATTTGATCTGGTGACCAACAGGAACGACAACATTGTTGACGCGTATCACCTGCTTGCCGATGTTATGCAGCAGGAAGCCATAACTTAAATCAAGGTCAATGAAACACGTGTACCGTGATATGTTGGTACCCGCTCCTTCCAGAGTGAGATCTATGTCAACCTGCAGGAAGGCATGCTATGAGGGCTGCACTGCCGCTGAACTTGAGAATTAAGTACTGTAAGTACTTGTAATGGCATACACTTCATACCTTCCCCTTATAAACACTGGTGCGCCCGACAGAAACTGTGCTTTGATGAAAATAGTACCGAGATTTGGTACCAGTCAGGACTGCACAAGCGTCACGTCGGTCCAACTCAGCTGCCAAAACAAATGCAGCAGTTTGCTCCATGTCTGCAGTACTTCCAAGCTGGTCTACTTGATGGCGCATTTCTATCAAAAGATCCCTTTTATTGGCGACGCAGGCTCCACTGGATGCACACTGTGCCGCAGGCGGTTGTGTTGCGGCCCCCACTGCAGATGAGGCACCATCACCTCTGACAGCAGGCCCATCATTTGGGGCAGTGCTACAGGGCTCCCTCCCACGAAGCTGAGCTAATTCGGGAAGATGGATGCTGAATGATGTATACGCAGCTTCATATTGGCTTTTCAAGTCTTTAATCGTTTGCAACTGCTGCTGCAACGCTGGAATTTGATAGTCATACATCAGGGTTAGAATATCCAACCAATTTACCCACAAAGCGCCCAGCTATATCATTCTGATGTAGAGAGGGTGTCGCGCTAGCTATGCATTGCCTTTACGATATCTGGGCCTCTGCGGCCGATGCTGGCCAACTGAGAGCTGCGCACAACGTGGCCTTATCACAGCAACTTATTCTTCCACTTCTACAGCAATGCTATTGAATCTGCACAAGTCGAACCAGTCCGTCGCAAAGAAAACTGCTGTCCTGGGAGCGTGACATCTGGAAAACGTACGGACAGGCAGACAGCACCTGCGTGCGGCAAAGTTTGACCTCAAGGAAATATTCCTGATATGATCAAATGTGTTTGCCTCCAGGTGCGGTGCCTTAGCAACCTTGACAAACGACGCTCTAGTGGCTGGAAGCGCACCGATGTTGAGCGCGTTTGGTGTAGGCTCACGACGCAACGTGCTCATTGGAGATCGGCTGCCGCAAAAGCAAGGTCCCAGGCTGTATCTTCCCTGAGTTAATATATTTGGCCGTTTTCGAGGCGGTGCATGCTTTCCAGTTCCAGAGGAATCGTCAGGGCGGACGTTGACCGACTTGGGATATCAGTCAAACACGGCCTCAATTGCTGATCAAACGTACCATCCGCCTAGACGTGTGCGTGCTGAATATTTCAGGTTGAGGGTGCATACACTAAAGCAGGTTGATAGTGTATATGTCACAACGCATTGCTATAACTAGAGGAGACATGCAAGTAATTCGTGCTCAGAAAAGGTTTAGTTCAAACCAACCGGTGAATTAACAAGCTTCTTGCAGTCAGTCAGTCATCATATGTCATCCTGTGGCTTTGCTGGTCTTATGGGAACTTGAGCTCGAGCTCAGCGTGGCAGACTCTGAATGAGCCTGCATTCTCGCACAGAAAGGGTATGTAGACAGGCGAAAGAATGCAGCTAGCCAGCCAGTCAGCCAGCATGTGTTGTTGAAGGTCTAGGTATGGCCGCCTTGGCGGAGATTTCATTTTTCAACCTGCATGTGAAACCAGCAGACAGCAGTCCTATCAGGTTAGTTGCCGATATGGTGCCTCCATCAGAGCCGTTGACCCATCCTCCCCAGTGGTCGGCGCCCATCACTGTGGTTTCGGCAGCACTTTCCCGCATTTCTGTCCGTCGCCAATGCACATTGAATTTGCACGGTACATTGACGGTGCCATGCCGTGTTCTAAGACAAGCTACTCAAAACGCCGTTAGCTTGTACAGCATGGCAAAAGGGACCCCACAGCCCATCGAAAGGGATACCACAGAGCACCTCGCACAACATTGAATCGCTGTGCGGCTGAAGCTTCCAAGTGCTTCTGTCACCAATCATGGCTTTGGATCGCACTGTGCGAAATCATGTAGACAAAATGTGTAAACCGCTATTTGGAGTACTTGACCTCGCCGTGCATGTCTGGCGATGATGGGGTTTGCGCACATGTTACTGGGCAGTGTGGTGTTCTAGGGCTCTACCGAGAGTCGGAGTAGGTAATCGTTGTCTATGCTGCATTTGGGGGATTGTGAGAAATGTAGTGGTTAGATTTGTTTGTGTATTGTGTGGCCTGATTAAGGGGCGGCACATTTGGATGAGGTAAATGTTATGTTGCATGCGCCTGTTTTTCTTGTGCTGGCTTGCGCGCTTAACCCTTGGCGGTGCGGGGCTGTTGCGTTAATATCCATGTAAGTCAAAAGCTAGAACCCGCTAGTTTTGGGTGCCTCTATTAGGTTCCAGCTCTAGCGCTATCAATGCAATGACTACATACAAATGGTGGTTCTGGACAGATGTGGTCAACCAGTGCGCATCGCAGGCAACAGGATTGCGGCACAGCCAGGAGCAACTGTGGATATGCTAGAACAAACAACGAATCAGTGTCAAATACTGCTTGTGCGTGAGCGGAGTGGCATCTTGATGGGTTGCTCGGGCCACATTCTCCCACGGACAATCATGAGTTCGTAGTACGCCTGTCCATTTTGGCAGGTGTTACATTCGGTATCGGTGTCAGATCACCCGATGTAGAAATTGTCAAGCTTCAACCCAACATGGGGCGATGGGAAATGAATATTGGAAGGGGTGATCTATAGCTGGGGCTGTAAGGCGACGAGAGGCACGGCCCTGCCTGCAGGGGGTGTCACGCAAGTAGGCCGGCTGAGGCGGGATGTATGGAATCTGCTTCATGGACGTGCGTGTACAGTGTCCCCTTACAGCTCGCCAAGATTTTCATAGAGCATGCAGGGGCGGGGAATGCTTCTTGTGCACATGCTAAACAAGTGCTGTATTTGGGACACATGGTCGGGTACACGCAATTGGCGTTGGCGGTCGATCTATCTGTTGCCCAACACATATGACTACAGGGGGCGCTGGAGGCAAACTCGAGCCAGGCATGCCCAGAGAAATTGCCGCGGACGAATTTCTGTTGATTTTGGATGAGGAATGATGGAACTACATCCTTCACGATTGAGTCTTGTATGTCATCTGGAAATGCGCTGTTTATTTGGTGGCACCTTCGCATATTGCCCGGTGTCGTGCAAAGCTTCGCGTGCATAGACCTTGGACTGTCTGAATAACGCATGTAACGAGTAGTATGGAAGACCTGGGCTTTGGAGGCCCTTTGAGGCAAGTCACGTATGAAAACACGTATATCACCGCGCCAGAGGAGTATGGTCCGCAAACAAAGTTTGAACGGCACAAGGTATACGAGGTCTTGGTCCAAATGCTCAAAGCGCACTTAGAAGGTCAACAATATGATCCCGTAAAAAGCAGTCAGATCAGCAAAATGCTGGCCGACGACTTACGAGAAGCGGTGCGGATGTGCTGATGGCCTGGTGCATTTGGAAACAGCCATCATTGGAGTGTCTGTCATAGAGCATGGCATAAAAAATATATGTTGTCTTACGCTCGAGTAAATGCGTCCCCTGGAGTAGGAGAGTTTCTGGTCATTTATGTCTAGAAAGCACTGCCCTTGTGGTATTACAGGCGACCTGATATGAGATGCAGGTGAAAGCTCTCGGCTATGAGAGATACAAATTAATTGTGCAAGTGACACTAGGTCAGAAAAAGGGGCAGGCAATGCGACTGGTGTCCAGATGCCTATGGGACACTGCCACTGACAACTTTGCGACAGCATACTATGAGAATGACAGTCTTTATTGCGTCTGTCAATGTTATGGTCTTTACATTGAATAGAGGACACTATGTCGAATGAGACTCTCTGTATTAGGTGCTGCTCATGGAATCAGTACAGACTTGAGGCGTTGAAAATAACTCTGCCACGTCCCTGTACATATAAAGTGCTGGCATGTCAGTCCAACGAGGGTCACCCGAACCAACACGTGGGGCACTCGTGTTTTGTAAAGTTAGACTACCACAGTACTGTTTTCCTGTCTGTGGATAGCTTTGGTCGAACTTGAAATCCATAGCGTTTTGAATTCATCATTTGGAAGGCCATGGGTACAGGTATCCTCTGTATTCTACGTGTGGACTGCCACTGCGCCTCTATATTATTCTGGTGGATTGACGCATTATGTGGAACACTTCTACCGTTATCATGCTTGTGAAGTGCACACTCAGCAGACACATCTATACGTGGGCTGAACTGGTCAGCCCCAAACTGCTTGCAGTGTGCCGTGGCAAACCGGTTGCATGGGGCTGCGAATACAAGCGTCCTGCTTCTACAAAAGAGAGGCGATGCAGCAAGTATGCCGCCATCTTCTAGATATCTTGCTTGCGTGAAAATAATTGCTTTTCTCCAGAGCTCCCGCTGACAAACATGAATCCCGTCGGACCTCGTCCAATTCACGTCAAGGTATAGTGGCTAACGTCAGGATATTATCAATCGCTTGCGACATAACAGAGACGCTGCCACGCCTGGAATGAACACAACAACAAACGTTAGAAACAAGCCTGGAGCGTGATGCTGCAGGGGGCAGCATGGACTAGATCTGGAACAGATTGCATCTATTGAGCCATCCCCCAAAACTGTGGCAGAGAACCACACAAGAACACAGCATGCACTGCCATACCAGGCTGGGCCCAAGGCAAAGCACCCATGACTGCTCTGTGAGATGTTCAAGCATGCCAATCACACTCAATTCGGGCTATACCACGTTGAGATAGGCCAAGGGCTCACTGAATCATAAGGGTGACCCTTGCTTTCAATGGGACCATGCCACGTGTACGGCCTTCTTGGCCGCGACCGGGGTGCTTCGAACTCTCCAGGTGGAAACGCAGGAGGCCAGAAACCCTTACGCGGATGTCTGAGCTGAAACCGTTGTGCAGAGGGACTGACCAAGTCACCTCCACAAGAGGCTCCTGCTGATGGAGGAGTTCTGGGGGTGTGCTCATTGATGATGTGGACAGTTGTGCAGAAAGCGTGCCACGCTCACAGCTTTGAAGCGCGCGGCAGCGAAGCTCTCGCTCGCCGAGGTCGTTTTAACAGGCCCCGTCAGCGTTGCAGGCTGAATGATGGCGTCACAACGATGGGTTCGCACAAAAGATATCATCGGCAGCTGTCATGGCCCATGCTGACTGGGATGCATGACGTGTCCATCATGTCCGACTGCCCCGACAAAAAGCCCAGTTAGGCTGAGGGTTTGTGGGAGCGCGTTTCAAAGGAATTTGTGCCGATGGTCAGAACTTTTTTAAGCAAAAAGCCGTGGCGCCTGCAATGAGGTGCGCATGTGGCAGGTGATGCACCGGGGTAATGGGGGCGGTGGGCGGGATTCGCGTAAGGAGGGAGAACGGCCGAGGGGGGGGAGCCGGGTTCCACAAGGGGAGGGGGATGGGGAGTGCCGGATGTATGGCAGAGCGGGAGAATGCCTGCAGGCGTGTACTTCCAACCAGTGCTGCTGCATGTGTCACATCCGCGGCGGAGTGCATGGTTGTGTGCCCACACTACGGAGAGCTGTCGATGCTATGGAGACACGGATTGTGACGTACTGCAGCTCTGCAAACTGCTCAGTCTATCATGAGCAGATACAACCAGATGTTACTGGTCTGTCTGTGAATGACGCTGAACGTTTGGGTGGGTTGGTGTTCCTGGTACATCTGTGAGACTGCCATCGTACTTCGAGGTGCTGCAGATACCTACATACATGCATGCACAACCTTGACTGCATGAATGTGGCACAAGGGCGAAACACCTTTTCAAGATGAGGGTCTACGGAGCTGCATTCAAGGGGCATGCGAGGGCGGCATCCGTGCAGGAGCACAGAGCTGCCGGAGCGAAGGCGCGGCACCCGCGGGGGGGAGGGAGAGGGGGATCCAAGGAGGCCGGCTGAGGATGACTGAGGAGGGGGGGCGGGGTGGAGGAGACTGAAGCAGAGACGGTTGAGCGGCTAGAGGGGCACTTGGGGGAGGAAGGGGGGTGCTCAGTGTCATGAAGGAAATCGTGGGGGCAGTCCTGGGTGCACACCAGAGCGGAAATGCATTGGGTAGCAAATGAAGCGAATGATGAAGCGATGGATCTAGGCCCCTGTGTGGGACGCTGCCGCCGCCTGGGGCAAGTAGGCTATCACGAACTGCTTGAATTCAGCGCGTTGTTCTGAGTCCATTTCCAGCATACACTCATTTAATCGCGCATGCCAGCTATGGCGCTTATTTGGTAGCTCGCTACCATTATAATGTATGCAACGGTACAGGCCATCAAAGGGTTACTCCTATTCGAAGCATACTTCTACACCAGCGCCATGCAATGGCACACCAGAGGGCCAAGGTGGGTGGGTGCGTTATTTACTTGCTCACTGACAAATAAAATAGAGGTGAGTACTTGTGAGCAGCAGTGGTAGATATGTACTTTGTTAACGCTGTGATGTGGACTGACAGAGTGTTGCAGACTGCACAGTAGTCAAGTTGGACCTTCCTCGTTCTCTTGGTGCGTCTACGTCCTGTCTGTGGCCATCAGCACCACTTTGGAAACGCTCTGCGAGAAAGTCAGGGAAATCATGAGCCAGTGCGTTCATCGGATCCCAAAAGCGACATATGAAGCACCTATGCAGGTACTACAGATGTGACAGAAGTTGGAATAAGCAGCTTGCGTGGTTGAAATTGCGTGGTGGAAATCTCTTCACAAACTTTTGCCTGGTAGTTTCGCATTTGTAGGCCTTCCTAAGGAGCAGCTACCGGATGCTGAAGCCACGGTTCACCAGAAAGCTGACTGAGAGACACGCTTATCACAACTCAGGCACATTTCTCAGCTTGCGACGGCTCTTCTGCTGCTCCATAACGAAGATGAAATGCACTGTGGTAATTTCAGCGCTGTAGCTCTGGTACACAGCCAGGTTCTCGCACAGTGACAGCCCAGTAACAAAGAAGTACCTGCGGCTGTACATATAAGCGGCCATTTGGTCTTAATGGCTGACAACTTGTTCAATCAACGCGTGTGACTGACTCGTGGCGAAGTGTTCGGCCTCGCAACGCTGTGATCCACCTGAAGCCGTGACTGCATGCAAGCATGAAGTACCACAGCATCAATCATTTGGGATACGGAGGGGAAATCAAAGGTCTAGATGCGCCAAAGGGGCAGTGCAACGACAGGACACACGCCTGCGTCAATCCTCTGTATTGTGTGTCGTTGAAGCGGAAGACTTTGATGCAGCTATAGGATAGGAGGAGACATGACAGTGCCTGTGGACTAATCGATCCTGTTGAAGCGTTCTGAAGGCCATGCACAGTTTCCGGGCTGGCACATGCATTTGATTCGCCCTCACCACGTACCAGGACAGGCAAGCTGTACCGGGATCGTGGTGGCGTGCGCAAGCAAACAAAGCCGAAACATTTGATTGCGTACACTAGCTGTGTGTTATTTTCAGTAACTCCGGCCGACTTGAACGACCTGTCTGGACTTGTAGACCAGCCTTGACCATTGGTGTGCGATCTCATTTAAGCGAATTTAGGACCGCGATCATCCATGTTCAGGAATCAGGTAACGTAACATTTCTATTTTGTTGGTTGAATTCAGCCATTTACAGAATACCACAAACCTTCGCGCTGTGCAGTACGATACCGACGTCACGACATGGAGTCCTCAAGGGCGCCTGTTCCAAGTAGAGTATGCCATGGAGGCAGTCAAACAAGGCAGCTGCACTGTTGGGATAGTGGTGCGTTATCTGGTAATGTCGTAAAGGGTCTCTATGCTTTGCTTCCAAGCTGGTCTGCTCGTCCTGGGGAAAAACCATCGAAACGGTCTAAGTGGTACCCCAGCAAGCTTACAAAACATGTGAAATGGTTTTGCGCATCTCAAGGCCGCTTTAGTGATGGTCCATGCAGGGCAAGGACCATGCAGTTCTGGCAACTCTCAACCGGACCCAATCTGAGCTTTCGTCAACCATCAAGAAGATTTTTAAGTGTGATGATCACATGGGGATAGCTGTTTCAGGCGTCACTGCCGATGGTCGAATCATGTGCAAATTCATTCGGGGTGAATGCTTGAATCACAGGTGTGCCAGAAAGCTGTGAACACTGGCAGTGCCCCTGCCATCACATGTTGTGTTGGGAGCAAGGCAGAAATTCAAGCAAACTGCAGTACCGTTGCTGCACGAACCAGCCCTTCATGTACTGATGTCCAGCATGCAATGGACTGCTCATCAAATCCACCATTGTGAAGCCACATGGAGTAACCTGGTGCAGGTTTGTTTTTGAGAGCAGCCTGCCTGTTGGGCGGCTTGTTCGAACAGTGGCTGACAAGAATCAGGTGCGTGGCTGAAATCCCAACCTTTCGATGCAATCCGTGCCAAATAGCGGTGTCCTGGTGTCCTTTCATACAATAGAAGACATGCAGGTTTGCACACAAAGGTCGTGGACACGACCTTATGGAGTGGGTCTGCTAGTTGTGGGTGTCGACAGCTCCGGCCCACAGCTGTATCAATCGTGCCCATCTGGTCAGTACTGGAAGTACAAGGCAATGGCGATTGGTGCTCGCTCACAAGCAGCCAAAACATATCTGGAACGCAAACTGGACGAATTCCTTGGCTCCAGCCAGGAGCAGTTGATGATGCATGCACTGTTTGCACTCCAGGTAAACATCATGTTCGCGGCAGCTTTGTGTGTGACAATGTGTGCTGCACAGGTCGTGATCGCGTTGAATGTGCAGGCTTCTCAACAGGATGGAGACATCACAACAGAAAACGTTTCAATAGCTGTGGTGGGGAAAGATCAGCCTTTCACGCTGCTAGAAGGTGACTCGCTAGCCCCGTTTGTGGCTCAGCTGGAGAATGAGGGCGATCAAGGCGCAGCTGCAGGCGGTGAGGATGGCGGAGATGGGGTAGCGCCAATGGAAACTTAAAGCACCGCTCGGAGTCAATTTTTAGCTCTCCTTCGGCTTTTTCGTGAGGGGACAAACATGAATCTGGGTTTCCGGGGGCTGTGTCCCGCCTGACCAACGACATGTACAGTTTGCAGCAGAGTGGCTACATGTGTCACACCTGGCGAGAGTGCTTGGTCGCTCGTGGGGTTGTGCCAGCGCATATGTGTCACAGCTGTGTACAAGAACGTGTCACAGGAATGCAAATCTAATATTAAAAAGGCTTCTGTGTTGAATAGAGTGTAGAATGCGTGTTTTGTACGCGGAGTGAAGGACGTCGGTGGCGTATCCGTGCGACGCGCGCGTGCCTGGGTCTGTTCTATACTGCACTACCGTGCGCTATGTATGGAGAAGCGTAAACAACGAGTGACGTTTTCAACGCTTCAGCGTCCACTACCGTCGCAACGTACCTCTCTCAGTGCAATTAACTTGTCGACGATACTTCAGTGTCACAGCCCAACACCTCCCCACGTACAAAGCTCAGCTTCAATCTCGTCAGCGCTTGATGAATTAAAAAGCCGTCTCCCACACGTAGATCTACCTCGTTTCCCCCCAGTTGTTCGTAGGCTTCAAGAAGCTCTCAGCAATGACCCACCTTGCACTCAGGAAGCAGGGAAGACGCGTCGTAGAAGAGGTGACAAGCACACGCTTGCAACGCGTGACGTGGTGAAAGAAGAGGATGTTCTCGTGTCTGAAACGACCGGTGGTCGGAAACGCGTTTATAAGGCTGCAGTCAAGCGCCGTTTCTTGTCCCGCAAGGAGCCAGAGGAACAAAACTGCAGCCATGGATACTTTGACATGGTCCAGGTATTTTGACCTTGTGTGTAGGTGTACGTTGACCTCGCAGGGGGTGTGTAATCAAAAGCGCACTGTCACTTGTGCAGGATCACCAGCCGCCCCACATCGCTTTTGCACGCCTCTGTGCATCATTTCTCATACCCCAAGGCTACCCAGCATCGGTTTCACCGCAGTATCGTGAATACATGGGCTGGCGTGGAGTGCAATACTTCTTTGGCGGCGCGCTCTCTGTTTTCACAACCAAGGCGTTGCTGACATCAGTCGGCATTAAACGTGGAGCTGCCGCCTCTGCCGCAGCCATCAACTGGGTCGTGAAGGTGTGTGTGCTTTCATATCCTGCATGTGGCTTGACCCATCTGTTCAGCCGCACCTCCATCCTGCAGCGTGTAGATGCACCGTTACGTTGTGGACAGGGTACTGTGATGAATCATGGTACTCATCATCTACATCATGTTTTCGTTCAGGATGGAGCTGGTCGGCTAGGGCGCTTCCTTTTTGCTAGATGGGGGCATCAGCTCGACTGCGAGCTCAAACAGTTCCGCTTGCTTGGGGACCTTCTGATGGAGACTGGTGCAGTACTGGAGCTCTGCACTATCGCTGCCCCACATCAGTTCCTACTGTTCGCGTGCACTGCGAACCTCCTCAAGAACATTGCTGCTGTGGCCGCCTCGTCAACCCGTGCACCCATCTACCGCAGCTTCGCATTGCAGAACAATATGGCGGATGTGACAGCAAAGGGCGAGAGTGTTGCCAACATGTCAGACATCTGCGGCGTTGCCTTTGGCATTGCTTTGTCGGGCTTGAAGTGGCCAATCGCAGGCACCTTTGCTCTGCTGTCTCTGGGCTACTTGGTGGCCAGTCGGAAAGAAGTGGACTCTGTGGTTTTGCCATTCATGAACCAGGTGTGCATGGCCAGGTCGCACACTGCAGTGCCACACGCAGGTATATGTCATGCCCTGCAGATGACTGCCAGCACTGCCTGGATTCCAACTTTTCTGCCGTCTTCGAAGCGAATCAATTACCCTGTTAGCAGCAACGCAACAGACTATGCGGACATGCCGGTTTGTGTAGAATGATATGGACATGAATAATTCCTCCTGACGACCGTGTGTCAGCTGGGAGGTTCTGCAGTAGGTTGATGTTGTGCTATGCTTTGCAGGCAAGGCTTGCCTACTCCATGGACGTGTTTTTGAAAGAGGGAAGGGTACCCGGTGTGGCAGAAGGCAACTACCGTGAGCCGTTGATTCCCCTAGGGAAGCACTGGAACGGGTACGGGCAAGTCGTGCTTGGCGCCAGTGTGGAGGTTGCGTGCGAAGACCCAGAGCACCTGCTGGCGTCCTTTGGCGCGTTTGGAGCTTCCAGCCCATACTACTTGAGTTACCGACCAGAGATGGACAAGGTGTTTGTGATGCTTCGGCAGGGCGTGGACAATGTGGCGGCGCTAGAGGCGGCGTTCCTGGCGCACTTGTGGTTACACAGGATCCATGAGGTGACCCCCTTGCATGGGCAGCGCAAATGCATGCCAGCCCTTCCGTGCCGCCCAGGTTCATGCTCGTGGAGCCCAGAGCTGGAGCAGAGCTTGGCGTATGTCAAGGCGCACCGACGGGAGTCGTGGGGGCAATTCAGGGATGAGGCAACATCACACGGATGGAAGATCAAATCCACCATGCTTGCCATTGGGGACACCCGGTTGTTACACGCGGTTTGAGCATGCTGTGAGGCAGTGATGGATGGTTGAGGTGATTTTCCAGTGTGTTGCCCCAAACATTGGACCTGAGAAACTAAATGTTTTCGATCAACATATCATGGTGGCCCAACACTGCTGTGAGGTATAATGCACATCGAGGTACGGGTATGTGAAATCCGAACTTTTCAGGTTTTGGGTGAACGATATGGCCGCTGTTGAGCCTGCTGTGGTATCTTTTACTGTTTGTTTCATCTGTTGTTTCTCAGGTTATGACTTTGATACCTCTTCTTTCTCTAGGTCGGGATGAACAAAAATGGGATCAGGTCGGGATGAACGAAAATGAGATGCCTTGGTTAGCGGCAGTGTGTTTGCATTACCCTGACTTCATTTGCACAACAGACACCATGCCAACTCTATGCCTCGGTGCATGTACAGCAGACTGAGCAGTTGCGATCACATGGCAAAGGTTCCACCACGTCTAGCTTCATGCACACATCATTTAGCGAGCCCAAGTTGACGGATGTACACCCGGGAGGGGTGTGCAGCCATCAGTGGGGTCTGTGCTGGACCCCATAATAGGCCCCTCTCCTGGGCGAAACAGGGGCACTGCTTCAAATAAACACAGCTTCCTCCATACTGCTTCGTTTGAGGCCATTTTCGGTTGACAGACTCGCAGGAATCCGAGTAATACAGTAAAACGTTTCGGCTACGATTTCCCGATTGAATTCGGGAGGTGGGGGTATTTCCCCCCTGCAGGCTCAAGCTGGTTTCCCCAGCACTTGGCAACATGGCCGCCAGTTGCGTACATATGAAGCCGGTGTGGCCCTTCTCCTGGCTATTTGTAAACTAGTATCACGGATTCTCGTGGCTGGAACCTGGTCTTGCTGCACCACCCCAGCAGGAGATCAGACTGAAAACCATCTCTTGTGAGCACAGTGCAGTTCACAGTGGCACATGGCTGCCCCTGGAATCCATGCCAAAAGAGCGCCTTTTTCATCAAAACCCCCACCATGTGTAGCAGATGGTGTGTTGACGTGTGTCTCATGCCTACAGCTGCCTGTGATAACCACAGCATGAGCCAGGTTGAAACTGTGGATACTAAGGCCTGGTTGTGAACCACCTCTGGCCACAGGGGGAGTGTTTATGCAAGCAGGCCGGGCAGCGAGTACATCTTGGCTCCGTGCAGGAGCCTCTCAAATCTAGGCAGATATAGCATTTGCGAGTTGGCATCAAGGGGGCGAGGCTGCTGGGGCCTTGAATGCTGTGTGGCAGACACACATAGACAAGTCTTCTTTATGAAACACCCTGTGTCTGGCGTTACCATTTGTAGGGTAGGGTCACCCCGAAAACAAAATTTTGAAGGGTACTGAGCGTCCCTCAAATTAAATGGGGTCGAGTCCCTTGTGTGGAATAGCCCAAAAACTGCTACGTACTGCATAGAAAATCCCAACAGAAATGGGATAGTGTCACGTAGACATCATTCTATTCTTGCAATTACCTGATTGCGTGGCCCGGAGAGCCGACTGAGGAAGTGGGTCATGATTACCCGTGTTGGCGCAGACAACAGCAATATCCTGGTATCAAAACCGTAGTGGCAAACAAGGATGCTGTCGAATTCTGGATCCATACCCGATCAGTTTGGAGCACATGGCAGATGAATAATTGCCATCATAGGTTCATGAAACGCCTGGTCAAGCTGAAATGTCGCATGCGCCATGGATAAGACCCTCATCGCGCATGCTCTTTATGAGCACCATCCCCATGCTGAACTTGCCGCAGCGCAGCGCCACCAAAGCTTCAAAACAGCATGCGATGGAGCTCTCGGTAATAAACGACTACGAACAATATTTTTCGGGGACAGCGTCTGTGTTGTGTGGGCTGCTGGTGATCGTGTGAGGAGCCAGTGGGTGAAATCGTACTGGTAGCTGCCACAAATCAACCATCAGCCTTGATGAAAGGGGAGATCGCAGCCAACCGCCATTTGCAGAGCACATAAAGCACTGTGATGGTGAGCTAGGTAGCGTTTTACAGAAGAAGACAGATGATTGGAAGTGCTGCATGCATTCATGCCCTTCCTCGATGGGTAGCCTGTAGATAGTACTCGATGCCGTCGTGAAGACATAAGCACCCCAGTGAAGCCAGGATTGCTGCATCCATACATCGATAGATTTGGCTGGTGTTTGCATCAACTTGGAAACGCCGGGGAACCCCTTCCGCAGCATGCCACGCGACGTACATTCCTTGATGGCATTCACATTCATCGCGGACCATACAATCCGATGTCATGCTGCAGCGTAGGAGAAGTTAGGTTTCGGCCATGGCATCTGATGATCCCGCAGAGAGCGAGATTCCCGTTGGCGCACGGGTACCCCCCTGACCCCCCCTTGCCGCCGACCCCCAGTGCATGTGCCTCCGCCACTCCAGATGGCATCCATGGGGGGTAGCGCTTTTCTCGAGGTCATTTGCAGGCTCGGAAGCAGGCATGCACAGCCTGACAATATGCACCAGGGCAACAGCCGCTGGGGGCTCTCAATGCAGGGAAACACAGGCTGCAATGGCATCCTGGATAGGTGCCATACTAAAGGTGACCTTGAGAAGCATTTGCATATCTGTCACGCCAGGACTTCTTTGCAGGTACATGTGTGGTGGCCAGCATGTGAAAGCCCAGACGAAGCAATGGGAGCAGCTTTCTATCCAGCTGAGATGCGGGGCCCGGCAACAGGAGCTGCTACTGCAGACGGGGACTTTGTTCTTCAGTTTGCAAGGGGAGAGTTTGTGGTCAGTGCTGAGTGTGTCTTTCCGGTGGAAAACCCGATAGCTTTTGGTGGGGAGTCGGTCCCGATCCGGGTGTGCTTTACAGTGCGCCTGTGTCTAGCATGGCCCCCAATACAAGACATCACTCAGGTTACGAAACCATGCCATTTAACTGTGCACCTTTGCTGTCCCTCCGCAGCTGCTTCATGCACATGTTCTTATCGCCAGCGCTCTGATACAACGTGCTGCCGTACACCAGGTTGCCCAGACGGCAGAACAGACATGCCCAAACATACATCACCATCCGGCCTGCGCTGTTGCAGGCTGGAGAGCTTGTTGAGGCCTCCAATGGCTGCACCCAAGATCCTTGCGCATGGCTTGTCCGTGTCGTTGGGGTCGACGAGGCTTCCTTGTTGGTACGGTCTGACTGCTTGCACCACATACCTGCATAGCCGTCTCCAATGATGACTTTGAGAGGTCTCAATGACACTGCTGTGTATTGTTCGGTGATGGAGCATCTATCCACAACTTAACGGTCGTTGTGTGTGAAGGTTGAGTTTCCATTTGACGATAGGAAGAGCGAGCGCTTCCCGGTAAGCCACTGCCCAATCGTTCGTGTGTCCTTGGGGTGCAGCCATCATGCATACTCTAGAAACCGACGCATGCTTGTAGCAGGGCCACAGTGGCTCAGGCTATGTTATGCTGCCGTGGATCCATTCTTTTTGTTATTGCCTTGCAAGCTCGTCTGCTTGGTGCACTCTGGATATCACAACTCAAGCGCTGCCAAGCAGGCATCATGCTGATGCTGCATTTTTTCAATGAGAGTGCACCTTCAGGCCAGCCTTGTGCGGAGACCTCGATTCTATGAGCAGGCTACGGACGCATGGAGCCTGTTTCAGCCGTTTCAGACCTGGGACCAGGGGGCGGTGTGCCTCGGCAGCTTGGAAGACCTGAGATTCATACCCGTCTGTTGATACCCATACGTGCCTGTCAATGCCTGATGGCAGATCAGGATGCATTGAACTGTAATGATCGCCACTGCACCCATGTATGGCCAACTCATTGATGCACTGGCTTGTCAGCATTCCAGCTTCAGTCGGAGTATGTGGCCAGCTGTTTGGCCCGGTAGACAGAGGCTCAGCGGTGCATGCGGGCGCACGCAGGCAGGCATGCCTGCCCTCAACACCCGATCTGCACTCCAGCCAATCATCCATTTCGACACCTCAAGGCTCAGAGCTGCTCGTGCGGCTTTGTTGCAGCATCTCTCTTCCAACCATGCCTGAGCAGCAGCCAAGAACTCCTGCTGCATGTACCCAGTATGCAGATTTCATCGCCGATCGAGCTAGAGTTTGTGTTTGAGGGCGAATACTTTGACTATCTGACAGCCCATGAGCCAGAGTATCTGGCAGCCCTGGCGCTCATCGGCGGTGCAAGTCCTGGGAGTAGCGCAGCTGTAGAGGCAGCCGCAGCAGCCGACACACGTGGGGTGCCTTTGCCACACTGCTTAGCGGGCGATGGAGGCCACTCAGGAGCAGGTGCAATCAACCTGCTCCACCGGACCGCGCCGTCCGACCTCACAGGTACTATCCCAGGCAGGACTGTTCATTCCAGGCAGTGCATCCATTCACAGCGTCACTCCCACCTCTGGCAGCCTCACACCCTGTTGCTCTCCTCACTACCATGTGGCGCTCCAACGATGACCACCCCCGCAACAGCAGTCTCCTCCGAGTACTCCACATATCACTGCTGCAGCCGGCCTCGATGGCACCGCCTCCAGTCTCTGCCTGTCCATGCCGTGCATGGTTTGAACCATAGCATCCGCAGCACCGCACATGCTGCAGAGGGTCAGGCCTGCATTGAGCCACGCCTCAGGCTGTGTGGCAGCCCTGTCAGCACGGAGGCAGCGGCAACTACTGGGATGGGTGGAATGCAGGAGAGGACGCTCAATTGGCGCCCGCGTCGCTGGGCCATGCAAGCGTCGGGGACAAGCGGGGGCGGCCTGCGGACCAGAGCATCGGCGCGGTGCCCATGTTGGCAAACCCATTCCAGTCCCGTGAGGTGCGGCTCTCGTGCAAGCACACCATCATGGCTCCAGCTGCTGCTATGCAAGGAGCTCCCACAGGCCGTTTGACCAGCATCGGCGGCAGTACAGCCCCCCTTGTTTCATTCAGTTCCCGTCGATTCAGTTCTCAGCTGCATCTAATCGTTCACAGCCTGCCTGTTCAAAGAGTGCCCGTTGACTCGGTCCTTCTCTTACTTGAACTGACGTTTAAGAAAGAAAAGTGACCGGATTAAGGAAGGGGGTCTTGGTATGCATGCGCCATGCACTGGGATATCTGCCGACTGCTCCCTGGTGTGGTGAGCCTAGATGCCACACGGTCGACCAGCCTGTGCAAGCCACTCATGCCGCGTGGTGTCAACAGCATGTGTACTCCAATGCAGCACAAAGGTTGCACCGGAGTGAAGTTCGTCGTCTAGGTGCTCTGTTGGCCCACACCATGGTCATGCAGGAGGGACGTGCATTTTCAATGAAAGCCTCAGTGGGACCTATCATAGTAACGTCCCGCACTGTGAGGTATTATGGGGCGGTGGGGCAGCCCTTTCTGAGCTGTTGGGGGCTGCACGCGTACCGGTGCAGCGTCCCATCTGTGCCGCGTTCAACGCAGTTCAAACGGGCGGCAGGTCTGCCATGCAGGAGCCGGACCCTGGTGCCGCAAACGGCGCGTCAGCCCACGACTTGACGATGAACATTCCGCTGCCCATGCCCATGCAGCTGCGCTCGCGGACAGCCCTGATGACAGGTGCAGGCGCCTCGGACATGACAGCCGTTCCCATCCCCAACTCAGCCGCTTCCCTTCCATCTATCCAGACCGACGATGGGCACATGCATGCTGCTCCCGAGCAAGACGCGTTCATGCAAGCGCCTTCTACGTGGCCCAGTCAGCCGCTGCTGATGTGGGTGCGGCCTCTGATGCACAGGAACGGGGACAGCATGCTGTTTGAAATGAGGCCTGCTCAGGACCTGCCCTCGAATTGCTGGGCTCAGACGATGCCTATCAACTCCTGGTGTGCCCCAAGTATGAGCCTGCCAATCACAGCCGGGTGCATTTCATTTTGTGGCATAGATGATCACATAGCAGTATGAAACCAGGGGTGGCCATCCAGCAAAGGCAGATGTTGTGATTCTCGCCAAGCTCATATGGTCCATCTGTGCCACCGTTTGCAGGGCAAGGGGCAATGCTGGTGCCCGTGTGATTATGTGCGTGGGCTGGTTTGTAGGGACAGTGCTGACTCTGCGGCGGCGGCGGCGGGTGCAGAGAAGCCGCTAAACAAGGCGATGAAAGCGTGCAGGAGTGCTCCGAAAAAGGCATTGAATCCTTATCTGGTGTTTCTCAGGAACCATGAGCCACGTGTGCGAGCGGAGAATCCCGAAAAAACCAACATACAAATAACGCACATTTTGGCGAAAATGTGGAAGAACGTCTCTGATGAGGAGCGGGTGCGTCTCCCACATTGGCGTGTTGCTGCAGGCTGCAGGGTATGAGCGCTGCGCCAAACGCCTCGCTTTATACGCGCCTGCTGCTGCAGCTGCTGCGAAACCCGCGGAGGCTGTGCGAAACACAACACAGGCTGCGGGCCTCGCCGTGATGCATATGCATGCATCACGGCCTGGTGACGGTGGGTGCCGCTGGATGCAGGCAGAGTGCAAGGCGGTGGCTGACATCGACAAGCGCCGGTATGTTGAGGAGCTGAACAAGTGGAGACACGAGCACCCTGAGGCCGTGGAGCCGGTGAGGCCTCGCGTGGCGTCCAAGCGCGGCGTCAACGGCTACGTGCTCTTCATGAAGGACTTTCAGTATGTGGCTGCCACTGCCTGCTACGATACACACATGCGCTGGCGGGCGGCACTCCATGCACTGCTTGTCGAAGCAGTGAGTGCGAGTGGCAGCACAGCTGTTTTTGGCCTCACAACTGCTGGGACTGCTGTGGCCGCTGGATCCTACATGGGCACATGGCATGCTAGAGGCCAGCAGATGCCAGCCAAAGGAGCTCCCAGTACGGGATATGCCGCATTTTGCCCTACCTCAGACATCTGTCAACGCATCCAGTTCATGGCGCTAGCTTCCCACTGTCTGTGTGCTTGCTGTGTAGAGACCGGACGCTTCAGAGGAAGGGCACTGGGCCTGCCAGCGTGGACGTTGCCAACACAGTAGAGCAGAGACTGCTCGAGGCACATGGACAGGACCTGAATGCTGCAATCTCCGCTGCATGGAAGTCACTCCCTGAGGTTACAAAGCGCGAATATAAGGCCAAGGCGAATGCGCAGAAGCTCGCAGCACCTGCCTTTAGGGTTCCGCCTGCACTGCCAAAGCCCTTTGGCCCCTTGTCTGTCCCGATAGCTGGTATGCTTCAATCTGATCCCGCCTGTCCGCATCACATCTGTTACTCAGCTTCTCCCCTGGAACCTTTTTCATCCCACTGTAGCTTTGCAGAACTGTCTAGCCGTAGGCAATGCCCGCATGCAAATCAAACGAGGTATGACATGCAGGGATACCATCCCAACAGGTCCCCATCCCAGATGCCGGGCGGTCTCAAGATGAGCAAGGCCATGCAGACGTGGGCATACACGAGGGTCACAGTTGAAGGAAGGGCCACGTGTGGGCGTGGGTTCAGCAGAAGCAGCCTGCGTTGAGAGGGTCTGTCGATGAGACCCTGCCTGCCGCTGAAATGAGCTGACAGTTTACGCAACAGAATTTTCCAAAGAAACGATGAACATTTCATGAGAGCATGCATATCTTGATGTAAGAAAAAACGGTTCCAGGGAGGCTGAATCACGACAAAGGTGCATTAGGCGGCACAGTGTCCGATGTGGGCGTGTGTGCCACAGTGGTCTACAACATTGCAGTGAGTTCGGGGCTGACAGAGACAGACAGAGATGTGTGAGTTACAGCATCCTCAGCCATAGCTTTGGGTACACACGAGGAATGCGATACTGTGCTGGGCCTGGCCTATCCTACACACGGACTGCCTCGAACAGGCGGGAGAAGTAGAACTGTGTGGAAGTCATGTCTTTCTGAACGACCTTGAAGCCCGCCCTTGCCAGAGCTGCTTCTACATCCTCCTCCCGGTGCAGATACGCTCGAGTCGCCTTGGAAGGGCCCGGGAACAGCTCACCAATGCGCTTCAGAGCAGAGTAGTACCACGTCTTTGGAGCAAACGACAGGACTACCTTATCATTGCTCAGGCTGCAGAGGTGCTCGATCATGGCATCTGCCTTGCCCTGCAGAAGCAATCACGGTGTTACGCATAGACAGCTTGGCACTTGGCACCAGTGTGTCTATGAACAACACAGGTTTGCAAACGAAGGGTAGCAGGTGATCACACGTATGAGATATAGTCCGTGCGCGAGAACAGAAGCTCGTTGAATCCTCGTAATGCTGCACCAGGTGCGCCATGCCAAGAGACCATGAACGGCACACCACGCAACCCGTAGTAAGGGGCTGTTCAAAACAAGATGCATGGCGAATTGACTCGCGACAGTACCAGTGAAGGACGGCACGCGTCACTGCGGACCAGCTGTAATTGGTTGCAGTTCAGGAAGGCCAACCGCAGCAGCGAAGGCGGGGGCGGGCGGCACACCTGAGGGTAGTGAATCATCACATCCAAGCACGTCACCACGTCATACTTCCCAGTCGCCGACTCGAGGTCTGTGGCCTCCCACACAGGAGCGGTTGCTGGGGCGGTGCCCCCGGCGGACAATGCCTCCTTGTACCGTCGCTCAGCCTCTTGCACCATGCTGGCTGAAATGTCTGATGCAGTCAATGCGGCACCGTTGAGTGCTAGGGGCACAGCAAGGGAGCCTGTTCCGCAGCCACAGTCACAGACAGTCTTGCCCTTCACGCCTCCCTGGGCCTCAAACAGGTTGATAACTTTTTCAACTGTCTGTGCATGCCCATCCCGGATGTCCTTCTGGACCTTGTTGACATCATCGGTGGTGCCATATATCTTGTTCCACCGCTCAAAACCTACATGACGTCAGATGCCGTGTTGCCGTGAAGCGGGCTGACTTCCGCGTGTTGAGGCTGGTACCAAGATAGGTGGCACTGCATCGAGGGTGAGTGCGATGAAAGGGTCATTGAAAATACAATCCGCCAACGTGCACAAACAATGCGCGCAAGAAGCGCAGTGACGTGGTGATATGGCAGTCGCAATTGGGAAACTGCTCATACTTCACGCGGCTTCACGAGTGTCGTGGCAGACGGTATGCCCGGATGTGTGAACCGCCGCGACATCACATGTCCTGGCACCCCTCTAATCTGATGTTATAATCAAAAGTTCAAACGCAGTGACAGTCCGGTGCGGCAAGGGTGCTTCGCTGCTATACCAGACTATAATTAAACGCACCAGAGGTTTCAAAGTACTCCTTTACCGAGGCCATTTCGTCTCCGCCAGCACCCTGCGCCATGGCATTTCGGCGTCGTTGCGGATCTGTGGCAACCAGAACTCCTCCCAAACCAGCAACGCCAACGATCGCTCCCGCCGCTGTCACAGCATCGGCGCTGACTCCGGCATCGCTCGCCAGAGCTGGAAGGGCCACACTCACCGCTGCGCCAACGGTGGCAATAAACGCAGGTGCAGCAGCAGACTTAGTTGCATCTTGAGGCTGTGCACGACGCAGAATTGCGCGTTTAGGGGCAGACAATCGCCCGCAACCGCGCTCGGCACCGTTCAGAGATTGCATGTTTCCGGATACGTGTGAAGCGCGAACGTGGACGGCACGACCTGGAAAAATATTGCGTCTATCGATGTGCCATCTGTTTATGGCTGGCAGCGCCAGTAGACCAAGGTTCAAGATCGGAGTATCTCCGGTTGTTGTTTGGGTTGTGGCTAAAGGGCACTACCGCCTTTGGTCTATGCGCGCCGCAACATGTGACCACTGCAGCCGGACTTGAACTGTGCGGCTAGCGTTGGATTTGTGCCTGTCGACAGCGAAGGTAGCCAAACCATCTTGATTGCCCGTAACCTTTTTCATCGCTTTTTTTCGGTTTGTTTCCGGTTGTTCTAGTTGACAGCATGCAGCTCCGCAGCTCATTCCTTGCTCCTGCGAGCTTCAATGTGGCGGTCGCCGCTCCGAAGGCTTCTGGATCACGACAGGTCACATGTATGGCAAAGAAGAAAGGAGTCCGCTGCATTGTGACGCTAGAGTGCACAGAGGCACGAGGACAAGGTGTGGATGTCCGGCGTTTGGGCATGTCCTGTCTGGTTCCCGTTCTTGACAGGAAACAAAGTAGCAGCTGGAAAATATCATAAAGTGCACTGACATTGTCACCAAACCTGCCATTGGAGGGCTGTTCCGTCTTGTACTCTGTCGTCGCGTGCAGGCCTCACACCCAGTCGGTACACAACACAAAAAAACAAGAAGAACACGCCCGAGAGGTTAGAGCTCAAGAAGTACAACAAGTTCATGCAGAAGATGACGGTTCACAAGGAGATCAAGTAGGCAATGGCAGTGTGCAAGGGTAATCAAGACTGGTTCCAGATTCGTTGTTTCGCGCTCCTCAGCTGGCCATGGCATTAGCGGTCCTGCTCAGCTGAACAGATGCAATGAGATGCTAACGATGGGAATATTGACTTCGCCCATGCGGTCAAAGTCACCATAATGTCCATGACTGGACCATTTCTGTAACCATGTGGCAGGGCGCAACTGTTACATGCGGTGTTTACACAAGCTGTTTGAAGGAAAAGATCGCAAGGTAATAGCTGACAACGTAGATATTTTCAGTTATGGCTGGTGTGAACTAATGTGGCCATTGTGTATCTTGCCCGGAAGCGTTCATTTCGTGCACAGCACGCTTTGCAGTTTCCCTCGGCATATAGTCTTTCGTACACAGCAGACAAGAATATGCCGCGATTTATGAATATACCTGCGCAACGCGAAATGCAAGCACTGCAGCAGCCATTCCATTTGATCAATGTGCAGCCTGTGCAAGGGAAAGATTTCAGGAAGTACACCGAGAAGCGTGGCTCGATCTCATCTTCATGATAGACGCCAGGAAAGTAGTGCCAAATAGTATGTGAAAACCAAGCAACCCTGCATGAAGACACCACAAACTAAAGCTGCATCTGCAGTCTTGATAGGTCCGATCCGTAAGTGGTACGTGAAAATACTGCAACATCATCGAGTTGTGGGCACCATACTCGGCTGCAAATATGACAGTGATTGAACACAATGCTGGGCATACGTGAGGTGAAAGCGCACCAGGCATGGACACGAACGCAGACCGCGAAGGTATCAGTGTGGGAGCTGCTGCGGGACGAGCACTGGTGAATCGCATCACTCAATGCTCAGCTTCAAACAGCGCTGCAGTGTCCGTTGCAAACTTGGCGGCCTCCATAGCATCCTTGGAATGCCTGACTCCAAGCAGTTGTTGTTTGGCGCACTGCAGGCCGCTTTGGATGACATCAGCATGAGCCCGCATCCTCCGTGGAGCACTTGCTTGAAGAATTTGTAATGCCTGCAAGTCCATGCATACTCCTCATCCCGCACTCGAACAGTTCCAGATGCAATGTTACTGAGCTGTGCTCCACACGTTCTGTGGCATGGCGGCAACAAATAGGTGAACAACCGCACACCCTGCATATCGACGGGACCTCGGCTTGATTGGCAAGGACCAAGCGATCCAGCAGCATGGGCAGCAACGTGGAGGTGCACATAAGAATATCCGTCCCCATGCCATACAGCAGGCCGGGAAGCCCTGTCTCCTCCTCGCCTGCGAGGCACGATAGCCATGGCAGCCACATGTTGGCAGAGTCCGAGCGTTGCACTTCTTTCATCGTGGACGAGAGCACATCCATTTTGAACTCACAGCCTCCCTCAACTGAGTCCAGCCTCTCTGCTAAGCTACGGCCTGCGTGAAGCATGACTGCGCTAGAGTCTCCTTCGCAACCGATGAACGCCTTCGCAACGCAGCTTTTCAGGATGCCAGCATGGGCATATAGTGACGCTGCTGTTGCCTCCTCAGCTACGTGACACAGAGCTGCTGCCGCACAGCGCTTGGCAAAGGGGATGGGGTCTGCCAAGGCGGTGGTGATGACAGGGAGCAGAGGTGTGACGCAGTCTGAGGCAGCTGGATGGTGCAAATGGGCAGCATACTGAAGCACTTGATACGCTGCAATACATCTTTGGAATGCATCGGGGCCCCTGCAAAGCGTTGGTGGGTGGGAGAGTCGCCTGTGCGGTTTGACCTGAAGTGATACGCTGCTGATTTTCAAGCACAGTACATGCAGTTTCACTGGAAAAAGGGCGCCGCTGTAACATATGGGAAGGTAGTGCTGCTCCCATTCAGCACTGGGCAACGGAACATGGGCTCGGGTTGGCCGGCGCCGCCAGGCATCACAGCATACTGCAACTCGGGAGTGCAACACATCAGGCCAGCACTCCCATGCAGGGTTTGACCTGGACTGCTCAGCGTCAGCATGCATAAGACGACTGGGCGTGTCCACACCTCGATGTGTGAATTCAATGACTACACAAGAGTCTGAGGCATGAAAAGGTCCGCCGGGAGAGCGCAGCCGCCTGCTATAAAGGTCTGAGTGCAAATGTGACTACATCTGAGAACTGAGCACTGCCGTAGCGACGTTGCCATTGTTTCCTCGTGCATGGCTGTGCACGCAGCTTCTGGTGATCTGACAAAGACTACGGAACACTTGCTGCACACGGCAGGGCAGCGATGGCCCGCATGTCGAGGATACGACTTTTGCGAAGGGAGCAGGTCGTGTACACAGCGCTTGGCTGCGATGCATGGCTTTCATAATGCTTTATACGCATGGCAAGGGTACCCCTCAAAACGATCACAGGAGCGGAGGAGAGTCAAGGAATCGCACTCATGCCAGTCATCCTGACACCTGGGCGCTCCAGCAAGAGTATTTGACAGACGCTTCATGCAAGGTACACACATGCGCTGCAGCATCATGTCCACATTTGCATGGTCTTCAGATTCTCTCGACCTGCAGTTATTCAATGCCGTTGAGCACGTGGCACTCCGCATGAAACGGTTCGATTATACCTCACGGCTCCACGTCATACCACATCTCAGGTCACTGGACAGCATGGAGTGTTAGCAGCATAGAAAGTGACGAGACGAGTGCATACAGAGCCTCATTCCTTGTTTGACACAAATACGCAATCGATTGTGTCAGAGTGTTGGGCTGGCTACAAAAGCCCACACATATAATGGTGGACGGACACACACCTGGTACAAGTTGACACAACAAGCCTACAAGGGCGCAGCCATGATAGCCCACTCGACAAGAACACGTGTACACCAGGTTGTGCAACCAAATCGTTCTTATCCGTAGCTGCAGCGAGGGTTGCTCGACCTGCGACCACGGGCATACCTTGAACTAGACGACGATGCCAGATGACTGATAGCCACAAGAAGAGCTTTAGCACGGGTCGCAGTGTTGTCATTCGCCCATGGAGGAGCTAATGTGTTTGCATGTTCCTCAAATGAGCATGTATACAGCAAGGTTTGCAGCACCATTGATATCACATCTACTGCCACCTCGGCTGCATCAGAATCAATTTCCTCAATGATCGAAGTTCGTATGGTTGCGGGTTTTGGTGGTTCTGGCAGCGGGAGATGTGATACAGGCTGTAGTGCTGCGAGTTGAAGATCCATCGTCGCGCAGGCCCGGAGAATGTGCTGGGAGGCCCCGGATTCGTCCAGAGGAAGCGAGCCACATACGGAGTCACCGAATGTCTCCTTGAGTGGGTTGCACACGGCTGCTTCGAGGATGGCATGTGCCGTTTCAACTTCAACGCCCGATGTCGCTAGCCTTTCGAGAGCACGCAGTGCCGATCGAGTCTCTGAGGCATCTGGTGAGGACGATCGTAAAAATTTCAGCTGTGCCGAAACTTCATCTGGAATTAGGATCATCGTGCGCAGCCGACGTTAACCTACTTATTCGTCGCTCATGAGTCACGCCAGATTCGAGACCTCCCGTGTGCAAGAGTCACAGAGCGTACGCGCAACCAGCGCACAGTGTAGACACTCTGCATAGTGCTGGCATCCCTTTTGAAATTCCGCGTCTTGGCAAGTATGCGCTGTACGCTGGCTCGGCAGCCACCAGGTATCACGAGGTTTTAGCCGCGTGTAGACACATGCACACTTGTGTCAAGCCTTGTATTGCATTGTCCTTGTATCCCAACGCAGGCTGAATAGCGCCCAAAGTGTGTGTTGGGGCTTCGTTCAACATTTTGCATGGAGTCCCGAACAAGTTTGCCGCAGAGCGATGCCTGCTGCAGTCATGCTGTGCTGCGGAGACCAGAAGTAGACTGCATCGGGCACAAAACCAAGAACTCCACACCAATTGCCAATAAACATGACCGTGTACACTTTCGATATCCTCCAGAAATTGATATTTTAGCTTGCACGCCGACAGTGTGACATGGCTACATCACCGACCGACACAACAGAGCAACAGTCAGCGCAAACGCAGCTACAAGAGGAAGAACCAGCAGATGTTATCACCCTGTTGCAGAAAAAAGTGTGAATGTTCTGTATCTCCAGGACTGCTGTTCCAGTGTACACTTCACATGTCATCTCAGTTATGGTTGCTTGGCATGCAGATAATACACCAGTCCGCGTCAATCTATAACTTCCTTGGTGCACTTCAGCAGCATGCACCACCCCAACCTTTCATTGTTAGCGAAGTCCTTGGGTCGGTGACGGAGCATCCCGAATGGGGGGCTATCACAGACACTCCAAGGGTGTTGAAAGAGCAGATGCAGAGCATTCAATCATTAATTGACCAGCTTCCACCATTGCAGGAAGAAGTGTGTATCCAACCCTATTTAATAATAGACCTTGTTGCTGGAATTCAATGGACATGGACGAGCATTTGCAGGATGTAGTAAATAAGGACATCCTGGCCCTGATAGAGGAGAGCAACCAATTGGACATAGATCTGAGCACAGAACTCGCAAAAGCAGAAGATGTTCTATACGAAGGCCAGCTTTCTACAGCTGCATTGAGCCTACATGAGCTACAAGCAGCTGCGGCAGAAATGGCAAGAACGGACGAGAATTCAGCAGAGCCTGGCTCTTCCGCCATGCAGACTTGAGCCAGTAGTCAAGTCGGCCAGATACACAATGCATCTCACGTGTCCTTTCTGCTGCTATAAGTGAACTTGTTGCTGACCACGATAGCAGGCACAACGCCATGTGGATGATTTTGTAAATGGACTCCACAAAACAGCATGATATGTTCAGCCTCAGTCAGGCCACCTCAACAACCATGGCCCTCACGCCATGACACTCTCTTGCCATATATGCCTGTCCCATGACCGCATGGTGATGTTTTGCAAATTGTTCGATTGCTGCTGCCGCATGGATGCCTGTTCATCAGTTGACATCTCCGAGTGTAATGCTCTGGATAGAAAAACAGAATAAAACACACGCTCGCATCTCTCATGAATGCCGGGCAACGAAACACGCTACCTATCCCGCCTTGAAAAACTTTCCCTGAATGAAAACCCTTCTCATTTCCTTCCCTTTCTTCTTGTTGACCAGCTTGACACGCGCATATTTCACGTAGCTGCAATGAAAGGCAGCAGCCTCACAACGCTTTCGCAAGTCCTCCTCACTGAAAAAGTAGGCCAGTGTCCCATCTTGACTACATACATTTGCGGTTCTGTCACTGGTTCAGCATGGTCAATCAAACCACAAGAAGGCAGTACAAAGCAATCCGCTCGTGCAGGAACAGTCGCACCCAGACTGAAAGCATGGTATGAAAACGGTGGCACTCGGGATGTGATGGATGGCAGGGCCCGTGATTTTGATGACGGATGGGATGTGCGCAGGACAAGCTCAGCTGGCATGTCTGCAAACATGTACACATGCTTACTGGCGGTGCGTTGACAGATCATGTAGGGACCTAAGAAGGGTTCACACCGGAAGTACAATCCATCCTCAATGCGCTGCTCTGGGGGGAATCTCAGGGCTGTCATGTCATACTGTCCGTAATCACGGACCAACAGAACTCCACCTGGCCGCAGCAAGGCCCACGCTGTCTGCAGAGCTGCGGCCATGGCATCTGGAGGAACTGCTGACAGCGTGAACACTAGCATGACAATATCTACGGGTCCACGGTCTGTTGTTATGGACATAGATGCATGAGCACAGTGTCCTGGGTCTGTGGCATCACCCACAAAGGCGAAGAGCCTGTCTTGAGATATACCCATCGACTCCGCTTGCAACACCAGGTTGGATATGGCAGTGGCCGATACATCGCTCACAGTCGCACGGCAGCTAGAATTGGCCTGCAGGCCGGCATGAGATTTCCTTTCTTAACGAATCGAGCTGACGGTATGTGGCCCAAGGTAGTGCTGTGTTGCTCCAGCATGCAGCATGCAAAACATGCTGCTCTGCGGTAGAGCATCAGAAACAACGGTGACATTTCAATTAAGAAGAACTGTGGCTCATTGACGAGGAACTGGCCTGCACACCTGCAGCACTGGGATGATGCTGGCTCCGGCTCCACATCCCAGCTCAACCACATGGATTCCGGGCTGCATAAGCTCTGGAAAAGCCAGTGGCATATATCTTCGAGGTTTAAAGAATTTGGCCGAGTTGTGAACAGCATGGAAGTCTTCCCAATTGGATGCAGGGAATCCACTTGCGTCACTTGGGCTGTGTAACAACCGGGCTTCTTCTGCTTGCTTTTCTAGCTGTGCCTGTGCTTCCGCTGCAATATCTTCAACGTTGAAATCACTCTCATGGTATTCACCTGCCATGTATTTCAAGCCTGGACTTGCATGTGTTGCACCTTGACGTTTGCGCTGTCGCGTACTCCACGCAGGCTTACACGACAAACTGCGTATGCAGCAGTAAACCATCAAAATGTTCTTCGACGTGTGACATAAATCCCTCAACGTTGGATCACTTGTGGAGCCAACGGTGCGCGCTGCGATGTTGAGAACTGCAGTACTGTCTGCCTCAACGACGAGGTTCACGGGAACGGAGTGGAATCGTCACTGACAAGATCAGCTACAGGTCGCCAGGTCGCCTAAACTGATGCAGCTTCAATAGCATTTCGAACGGAGTTGGATGTTGATCGATTTTGTGCGCTCCAAGCTGCTGCCTGATAAACACAACTCGTGCTAGTGTCCCTTCGCGGCAGGCCTGAGATTTGCTTGCACAGCATTTGGAACGGTGCACGCAAGAACCTACCGAGGCCCGGCATTGCCGACGGGCACCCAGGGGAGCAAAACAAGGATCGGACAGACTGCACAGAAGAGCACCACAGCCACACGACAAATGCACTATCCAGGGGTTCATGCACCAAGCATGCACCAAGCATGCACCAAGTAAAGCTCAAAGCATACCCACAGGCCTGGAAACAATTTCTACTGGGTATTCTCAATGTCTTGCTCACTCTCGGCAACACAGAACTGCAGGCAAGTAAGGGTTACCAACAAACGAACAAAAACGACTCGGGCATCACGCCAAACCCAACCGAGCATCGGCCACAGCGCTCCTACTAGTAGGGACGGGGAGGGGGGATGTGGGGACCACATCCAACAGTTCACAACAAGGCGGGGGAAGCTCAGTGGTCGGGGGGGAGGGGGGAGACACGTGAGCCACGAACGAACAAGGGACCAGTCCGGCAGGCAGATGCCACACGCGCCATCAGGACCCCGTAAGTCAGATGTCGACGGCAAGGAACACAGACAGGTGGCCACACGAACTGACGATACAAACACAATCAGAGTGATCACTCAATACGGCGTAATGGCTTACGCAGATCTGCAGTGATCCCAGCGCCATGCATGCATGCGCAGCACTATCGTCACATTACGATATCTTGGACGGCCAGTACGCCAATGTTTCGCATGTACATAAGGTGTGAGATGGCTCCAATGTGTTCTGCGGCAGTACTGGCCACTCCGGTGCCGCGCACGTTGAGCATGCCGATGTGGTCTTGGGTGTGCTCTCGAAAGCGTGATCTGCGGATTCGGGACAGGGGTGGCCAATTGGGGGGGGGCTGGGGGTAATCCTGGCGGGGGGTGATGGTGTGCCGTTCGTACCGCCTTCCTCGTCGGGCGGGGGGCCCTCTTGAATTGTGAGTGGCGTGTACCGATTGCTTGATGTCCCACGGGGGGGGGGGGGGGGTTCCAGCCGAGGTCGTGTGGTGTGCATATCCGTACGGACGTCGTCTGAGGGTGAAGACGTGCACATCGACACAACTATTGGGTGAGCGGGATTTCTCGGTGCGGATGCTGGTGCGGCCGTGGGGGTCAAGGATGACGGCATGGGCATCGTGTAGAGCACTGCGGCATGTGGCGCGGAAGGCGGATGGTTGTGCGTATATCTGTGACGCATGATCCGGCCTGCGGCTTGTGAGGCGGCACATGGGTTCACGGCTGTGGCGTGGGCAGTCAGGTTGGGCTCCGGCAGATTCCGTTTGAAACGCAGAGTGTGATACACCAAAGGTGCCATGCATGTTACAGCCGCGGAGGAGCTGGGGCCTATCGACATAGCCACTAGCCGTGTAGCGGTGTGGCAAGAACAGGTCAACTTGTACAGGAGATGCTCCAGGCGCGATTGTGTTCGGGGCACCCGGCTGTGCAGGCACATGGGCTTGCGGCTCAGCAATTGCTGCAGTGTATAGGCGTGCCGGGTGCGCGCATGACGTCCTCGTCATGGGAGGTGGCGTGGGACCACTGGAAGGTTAGCCTTGACGTCCCTCCTCTTCACGACTTGGCGCCTGCCCCAGGCGGGTCTGTGTCACTACACACGTCACGCCTGCGTCACATGTGCATGCAACATCTGCATGATGGAGGGGAAAGACGTGGTGGGGGTGGCCCTGGTCCAACAGACACCATTCTGCCGTGTTTCCACACAGGCTCACGCGCACAGTTGCCACATGGTGTGTGGTGGTGTGGATTCTCAGGGTGTTGATGCTGCTGTGTACAAAATGTGAGCAGGGCGGCATCACACGTGTGGATGTCAGGGTGTGCTTGTGCTGCCATGGTGTGTTCAAAGGTTATTCCGTGAGTGGCTCCCCAGTGTGGAGTACCTCCGTGCAGGTCGACGCCTGGGCAGAGGGATCGCATGACAGCCGAGAGTTCCTCCACATGATACTTGCCCGACGGGTCCGGGTTGCGATTGTGTTGCACCAGTGTATTTTGCATGCGTGTGTGGGCGAGGATGCGCTTCTGCAGCACATCCTGCAAGGCATGCATCATGCAGAGGTTGCCACGCTGTGGCTCTGTGTGGACGTGGGTGAACTGCCTTGTTGGAATGCCTAATGCAGTCGGCAGGCGGGTGCCGGTGCCGCCACGTGTGTACCGGCTACTGCCGGTGGTGGGCCTGATGGTGGCGTGTGCGGGACGTGGGGGCGTACTCATGCATGATGCGTCTGGCAGGGCCGGAGCATCTCCCTCTGTGGCGGGTTCAGGCTCCGCGGGGGGATCGACCGCGGGGGCCATGGCCGCGGCCTCAGCGGATCTGCGCTTGGCGAGACGGTGGTTGCGGCTGTTGCGGTTGAACGTGGGGGGTGCCGCGCGGCGATCTGGGGGAACGATCACTCCGCATGGTGGGCGTGCGGTGAAGTGCGGGGGGCTTTGCACTACTGCCCCGCTTGTGGCGAGGTCTCTCCGCGAGAGGGCATCAGCCCACTTGGGGTTCTGTGTGGCGACGCCACCGTGGCGCATGGACCAGCCGCCGATGGACCGGTGCGGCATGTCAACCGTGTAGGGGGGCAAGATGCAGACCTCAACAGCAGCCAGGGTTTCCCCGTCCGCCCCGAGGCGGAAGGAGAGGGGCCGCTTGCGTTCGCCTCGGTTGTGGGAAATGGTGGGGACCCTGTTGAGTGAGCGCCCTGCCTCGGTCAGAGTGGCAATCGCGAAGTTTGCGTTGGGTTGTGTCTTCCATCCTGGGATGTCGGGTGTGGGAACTGCCTGTGCGACACCGAGGTGCACCTCGGTGGAGGGATCAATGATGTCTGCCTTTTCAAGTACGTCGAGCATTTTTACCGTGACGTCATTCCATGCGACTAGGGTTGCGTCGCCGGTAGACCATGTGGGTAGATGAACGGAGAGCAGGGATGGGTGTGGTTTCAGGAGGTGAACGCTGATGGCCAGGGCCAAGCCGTCCGGGTTGTCCTCGTAGAATGTCTTCACACCGCTGGGGCCGGCTGCTTTGCGACCGGGGGGGCGGAAAAGGCGCCAGACCTGCGCAGAGGTCATCTTGCATCGTAGATGGTGATTTGTTGGGGCATGTTGCCGGAGGGCGGCGATGGCAGAGTCGGTATTCGAGTCAGTGTGCCCCGGGGGTGAGGATTGGGTATGTGGTGCGTGAGGGAGTCCATGCATGTTGTGTGTCATGATTGTGTTGTTCGCTGCTTTGGGGCGTTGCATGCATGCGAGCGGGGGCGAGTGCGCACCATCATGGTGACGCGGCGCTCGCCCTGGTGTGTGAGCCCAGCGGCCGAGGGCAGGCGGATGGCCAGAGGTTGGCGGAGGAGGACGTTGTTGACGACGTCGTCCGGGGAGCTCAGGTGCATCCGGATGTCGATCTGTGAGAGAATGCCATGCGGGGGGGCAATCTCAATCTTCTGGATCTCCGTGGCTAACAATGCGTCCAGGGCTGCAGTGCGTATCGCGGTGCCGGCCGAGTCCACGCGGGTGGCGAGGGTCACCCGCATGGCCCGCTGCAGAGTACGGCGCAGCTCGAGGGGGTCGGTCGGCAGCGGGTTGCCGTCAGCTGCCGTCAGCCTGGCGCAGACGAGGTGGGAGTTTCTCACGTCTGCTGCGGCGAACGTCTCAACGGAGACTGTGTTCGTGGCTGCCGTAAGCTTTGCCTGCATCAGGGCAAGCGACGTTGGGGCGTCGCCTGTATCGATCGTGGCGTGTACGAGGTCGGACTCGTCCGTGTTATGGTCCGTGAACGTGATGGGAGTCTGTACGGGGAATGTGTCCCCGAACGTTTGCGCAAGAAATTCTTGTGCTGCTGTGGTCAGGGCAGCCAGTTGTGGGTGGTCAGCAGCACCGCCCGGGGGGGCCTGCTCTTGGGCGTTGGGTGCTGCGCCTGTGGCAGGTGGCTCGGGCGGCTCGATGACGTCCATGAGGGTCCGGCCTGACCCATGATGTGGGTGGTGACCGTCAGCATAGTCGATCGTTGGCAGGAGGTTTACCATGCTCGCGGTTCGCGGGAACGTGACCCCCAGGCGGAGGTCAAGTGCATTCCGGACCGACGCGGTTCGGGTCGGGACCAGACCTCCCCCTCGCTGTGGGTTCTTGGCACGGAATGTGACCATCCTGGTTTCGATATTGGTATCGATGTGGTTATCCATCTGCATGGGGGGCGGAAGTTTGGAGGATGCAGCTGGGCACGGGTGTGCGGTGGGGTGTATGGCTGTTGTCCCATGTGGGGCGTGGAACCCTGGAAGCTGTAAGATGCATCCTTGTTTCTTATATTCGTCTTTAGCATCGTTTTTAAATTGTTGTATGCGCTCGACTGACTGGTCCGGAGCGCTTAATCGGTTCACGTTCATGTAATCAGGGCGGCTGATAATAGGAATTAAATATCAGCTACGCGTATATGAATATATGAGCAAGGCACATGCAGTGCGATTGCGTTGAGCCTCTTTGCCGGCGTGCCCGTGGGCTAGTCACTTTCGAGCAGAGCTCTGGCTGGAGCAGCCAGAGGAGACACCGATCGCCTCAGCACTCGCAAACAGAGTGTCCATCTGTTCACCGTTGCTGGGGTCTCACCTTGTGCCCTGTTCGGGCGCGTCGGTGCGTGAGCTCGTAGTTACAGTGCGAGTCTCCGTAGCAGGGATAGCTTGTCCAGCGGCTGCCAAGCTCCTCTGCAGCGTCAGGCGTGCAAGACATGCGATGCGCTGACAACGCCACGATTGGGCATCGAGGTGCAACATCTGCCCCTCACCAGCCCTGTGCACCGGAAGTGGTATATGTTCTTGAAGCTCCTCTGACGTTGGCGAGGGGCGTCTTTGGAGCGCGTCCGTTCAGGAGCGTTGCACAGTGCACAAGGGCTGCGTCCGCATCCGGATAAACTCATGGGTCGGACTGGTGTACTCGACGCCCCTGGCCGTGACTCGCTGCTGTATGTGGGCCCCAGGTAGACCTGAGGTCTCTCTGAGTCTCGTAAATGTGACACTCACTCGCCATATCCTACAAGGACCTTGACATCTCCGGATAACCGGGACCACGGGCCTCGTGCTCGGGTGGACTGCAGAGGTCCTGGATTGCAGAGGTCCTCCGAGTGGTGGAACTAGGTCGCTCTCAAGCGACTCTGCCCCAAGTCAACTCGCTGTGTTCAGAGACTGTGCGCCCATGGTCATACGCCTGATCAGGCATACCAGTGTCCTTGGGATCCATGCTGCTCGAACTTGAGGTGTCAATAGGTCACTGCGGAGATGGGCCGAGATGATCAGAGAGAAAGTGGATCATGCATGTGTCAGGTGGTCCAAAGCGAATCCTGAGTATGGCAACACCCAGGAGTAAGAGGTCGCTCACGGAACGATCTGGCTGGGACAGCAACTGGAGGCAGGGCTGCACCATCCTGAACACCACATGGCCCAGCATCCGGAGGCAACCGTGGCAGCAGTTCATGGTCGGCATCACATACTCGATCTCTTGTGAACAAAGTCCAACGGGAGGTGGGGCCCTGTAACGCCATCCCATGAAAGCACAACAACCCAAACCATTCTTGATGCCACATGTGCATGGCACAAGTCGAGCTGTGCCTGAACGCCGGAAGTATTAGTGCATACAATAGAAGCTCTCAGAATCGCAACTGCCAATATTACAAGGATCTCCATATTGCATGATCGCTGAATCAACAAGCGATGAAAAGAGTGCATGCGCAAAGGGTTCTTTGGCAAAAACGCACTTTTGGCATCACCGTGCATCTTGCCATGTATCCCAGTCTACACCATGATGCGCTGCAACACAGCGTCTCACGTGCCCACCTCCACGCTTGCATGTCCACCCTCTTGCCAGTGAAACCAGGCAGGGTATTAGCGGGCAGTGTTGAATGAATAAAATGAAGCGGTATTGGCGGGCATGCGCCCAAAGACCAATCCGAATATACAGTCCGCACTCCTACCACAACTTGCCAGCTTCGCTTGAAACATTTGTCCTTGTCGCTCGCGCAGCAGCCGTAGGCTTGCATGCTGCATCAAACTTGTTCCCTGAAACTCTTCAGCGCGCTCTCCAGGGCAGGTACGACCTCGTCCAAGCATGAAACTTCTAGCAGATCGTAGACCTTTGACAGGACTCTCTGGTACCTCGGAATGAGTCCATCCAGCTTCAGCAAGCGATTGGTCATCCCTTGGATTGCTGGGATCATGCCTGCAGAGCGTGACGTGACTGAGCATGGCTCCACATGCACTGTGCCATGCAGTAGTTCATGCATCACACACTGGGAAATCAGTGGTGACCAGCGAAGAACGGATTTAGCTGCCAAGCGTGTGTCTGTCTTTCACAGGTGCACATGCTAGAGCACAAGGAGGTTGACAATCTCAAGCCAATCACACCTGAAGTCGAGGAGCAGCCCAGCGCATTGCAGGCTGTCCTCACAGTGTCATCCATCCCGGCTTGATGGGGTGTACTGCTTTGCGGTCTAGCATCCTGTATACCATGTGATGCATATCATCAGATCTGCCCATTGCTGATGCTGGATACTTTCCTGTCGGCGAAAGCAAACAAGTCAATCCTTCACGATTGAATAGCTTCCAGGCGCGCACAGACGGCCCACCGTGGCCATGCAACAATGGTCACCCTGGCAACAGTGTCCACAGAGTGGTGACAAACATGATGATTGATAGCCGTCGTCACGGCATGGACGCGCGAAGGGTGGTAGTCTACCTGTGGTAAATGCAGGTGGATCCCTTCATGCTCAGCACTTGTGTCCAGCAGGCCCTGGATGCGGTCCAGGCATGCTGCAGACGACCGCGGTGTGCCAAGCATGTCAGACAGTGCCAGCAGGAACGTCTGGCCTGCCCTGTGCTCCGCATACACCTGCATGCAGGCCCACCGCATCTGAGATGCTGTGACAAAGTAAGGCAAACATGTGGCACAACCATGCTTGCGTTGTAGGCCTGTGCGGCATGCCTTGTGACACGAGCGATGAGCATGCCATAAGCACCTGTCATGCAAAAACCTGGATCGTCCTCGACACAGACAGGCGGCTCTTCCTGCACCTGCAGCCCATGCAGGCGCACTAATGCTGCACTACCTGGGTCATGCATGTGCTAGCCACAGCCAGGCACAAAGGGAGGGTTCGCAGTGACCAAGGCATCGTGGTGCACGAACAGCTGGTTTTGCTATTGCGCAGCTGTCACGCTATTGGACGGCATCGCACCACAGGCTGTTCTGACAGCACAACAGCCATGCACGAGCGTCCGGGGGGCCGCCAGCAAACCACACACACAGGCGGTGCTTGTGACAATGCTGCTGATATGAAAACAAACACCCCCTAGCCTGGCACCAGACACAACGGCACCGCATGCAAACACCAACTCCTCGATAGTGCGACAGAGGCACAACACAGCGGCTGCGTGGATGCCGACCTTGCTCATCGTGGGGAGACAGCCTTCCACAGATGCGGCGCCAAAGAGGTCCTGGAAGTGCTTCACGACCCGCTGCAGGCCTCCCTGTGGGTGCGCCCGCAGCTCGCGCTCCACGCTCGCAAACGCGTCGTGCGTCGCCTGGATGCGCGCCTCACCCTCCACCAGCGCCTGCACCTGCGCCACGACCTGCTGCAGCGACGGCGGCCCGGCGCCGCCGCCGCCGGCGCTGCCGCGGAGCGCCAGCACCTCCCGCACGTGGCCGAGCACCCGGTCCGTGTTCACCGAGTCGTGTAGCTGCTCCTGCCATGCTTGCAGCACCTGCTCACACGGTGAGCTTCACTCGAGCCGACGCACGCACACGACAGCGCCATGCCCACAGCAAACTAGAGCCCGTGCATGCACCGGGCAATGGAGGTGCCCTCCGTTCGGCGGACATGCCGCCCTGAGATACACTGCACGGACAGCCCATGCAGCGTGCATGCGCAGCCCAGCACGCAGCACAGGAGCGGCACCTTTTGCCAGCGAACAGCTGGCAGAGGCGCACACTGGCACCCACCTAATGCATGCGCGGTAGATGCACAACGCTGACGTGCAGCTGAACGAAGGGCACCCCCAGACTGACAGCTGCTGCGGCGCCATAGCCACCGATCGTGCACCGGCCCCGCCAATGAACCCAACCCTGTCCAGGAGCAGAAGCGCACCGGCACAAGCATGTTCAAGTCCCGCTCGCGCAGGTGCGATGGCACCAGCGCCGCGCCATCCCGGAACACGCATTCGCCCAGCCGCTCAACCAGGCCCTCCAGCTCCGTCGCCCTGTTGGCCGCCCGCAGCATGCGCAGCACGGCCGCATGCATGTGCGTCGCGTCACTGCACTCCAGCGTTACGCACACGTCCTGCACGAGCTCGGCCAGAACGCCGTGCGGCAGGGCCTCCGCCGCCCGCAGCCCCAGCCGGGCGACGTGCTTGTCGCGTGTGATCCGCTCGCGTGTTGTCATCAGCCGCCTGCTCGCCGCCGCGGCGGAGCCGGTGCTGCCCTCCAGCTCAGCCGCGGCCGCCGCGGCGTCCCCGCCGGGGCCCCCCCCACGCGCCTCCGCCTGTGCAAGCCGCTGCCGCAGGAGGTCGGCCTCCCGCCGCAGCGCCGCGTGGTCCTTGTGACCGGGCCGCGCGTTGAGCTCGAGGAGGAGCGACGCATTCTCTTCCGCGAGGGTGTCGCCGCGGGTGCAGGCCTCTGCCAGCTGGCGAGCATGCGCGCGCGCCGTGTCGCCGGCACTCACATCGCGCTTCTGCAGCTCGGCCTGCAGAGTGGCGCTGGTGCGCTCCAGGTCTGCCACCTTGGCCTGCAGCTCCTGCAGCCATTCACGACTCATTGCAGACATCACGTGATCACTCTCTGGACCTGCTACAGCACCGCCGGGTCCTTGGCTCCTGGTGACTGCAGATGCATGCACACAAAGGCACACAGTTTGATGCCTGCTCAGGGCAGAGCATGCAGTACTTACTGTGCCCTGGGATGAGCCCTGGGATGAACTCTCCGCACAGACAAGAGCCCAAGGGCAAACTGCGGCACCCAGCAATAGGTGGTGGCGTTGTGTGTGAATGAAAGGTGCTTGCGCCCAGGTGTGAGACCCGGCAGTACACAGCATCAGTGAACCGATGCACATGCCTCGTTCCCCAACACACGGATGCAGGGTGGGGCGCACGATAGCAGCGGATTGGCCGCCGCTGGACAGCTCCCGAGCCGTGAGGGTCACTCGGTTCTCGAGATCACGCACTTGCCGCAGCAGCACCTCGTTCTCAGCTGCCAGCCGCTTCAGCTCTGTGTCCGCCTGTACACTCACAACGCGCTCAGTGGAAGGCTTAGCGGCCCACGGCCGAAAGTACACGCATGACGCCGGCCGTCCGCGGCCAGCATGCAACGGCTGCATGCGAGTCGCTCTGTATGGGCTGCAGAGCTGCTGCAACGGCTGTGCTGGCTCAGTGCGGCACAGGTGAGGCTGTGGGCGTGCAGTGCTCACGATGCAGTCACAAGCGGCCGGTGCATCACAGCACAGGGCTCAACTCCGGTGTCGCAGGCAGCACTGCATGTGCCACCAGGCGCTGGGACGAGAGGACCTGCTCTGCAGGGACCAGACTCTGCCAGGTGTCAGGATGGCATGCACCTGCACATCCCGGCGACTGTAGACGGGAGCTTTCAGCCACGGCAGGAACAGCCCCGAACGACATGGATTTTGTGGGCCGTTTTGGCAGAGATGAACGGCCGAGGTGCACCAGAGGTGCACGGTCGGGTCCACATGGAGCAGCAGCCGTGAAGGCAGACCTGGGCGCGCTGCTCCTCATAGATTCCGACAATCTCCACCGGCCGCAGCTCCCGCGCGGCAGCCGAGATAGCTCCGGCAGCCTTGGAGGAGCCCTTGGCTTGCGCCCAGGCGCTCTTGAGGCGTGCGTACGTCTGCTTTGCCTTGCCGGCCTGCCGCTCCTCCCGCCCGACGGCCACGGCAAGCTGCTCTCGGCACCGCTCCAGCCGCTTCTCGCCCTCGCGCAGGTTGTGCGTGAGCTGCGCTACCTGGATGCGGAGGTGGCCGCACTCCTTGCTCGACTCCGCCAGGTCGTCCTGCGTGGTGCCGTGTCATTGAGTCAATCTGCTTTCACTTGTCAGCCCGCGGTGGGTTCAGACCATGCTTCTAGAAGCGACATCGTCGTGGTGTGTGGCTTGACATCACATCAGGACGCGCAGCTCGAGGTGGACCTCGGCAGCATGCACCATAGTGGCGTGGCAACATCGCAGCTGCATAGCACTGGGTCCTCCTGGAGCAGAGCGCGGAAGACAGTAATTTGGAAGCAGTGCACCAGTATGCTGACAGTAGAGCAATGTCGTAGCGGAGTCTGTACGTACAAAACAAGAGACAAGGCACCACCGCATGAGGAATTTGCGGAACTCTACTGAGTGCACAACCCGCCCAATGCAATACACAGGTGGACAAAGCATGCCAGACCCAGGCAGTGCTGTCAACCAAACAGCCCCATCCTGCTCCTAATGCAGACGTCTAGCAGCTGCGGCAGCAACACGCATGAACGCCCGAGCTCATTCGCCCGCACCTGTGCCCGGCGCAGCTGCACGCCAGCCTCTTCTGCAGTCTCCTCGAGCTGGCCGGCCTCACGCGCCACCTGCTGCCGGGCCTCAGCCTCCGCTCCCCGCGCCGTCTGCGCCTCCCGCAGCCGCTGCCGCAGCGCCGACGCCTCCGCCTCCAGCTTGCGCACGTGTGGCCCGCTGGCGGCGGCCTGCCGCGCATCGCGCTGCGACTGCGCCGCCGCGTGCTTCACCTCTGCCATCTCCGCACGCGCGCCCTGCAGGTCCGCCGCTGCCGCAGCTGCCTTGCGCTTGCTACCTTCGATCTGCTTCTGCGCAAATCCGCAGAACACTCGTCAGCGGCCTGTTCCACGCAGGGCGTGACCGCAGCCGGGCTCCTCTAGCACGCCGCGTTGCGTGTGGCAGCTCACCATGTTCTGACACCAACATCTGTAGCTGTGTGCATTCCCAGCAGGCCAAGCCTGAGGATGAGGCAGCCCAAGAGCTCACCTGCGCAAGAATCATGGCCTTGGCGGCCTTGCTGAGCTCCTCGCTTGCGCGCTGCCGCTCCGTCGCGCTCGACTGCACCTCAGCCACTGCCGCCTCCTTCTCCCGCCGCACCTCCCCCAGCTCCGCCTCAGCCGCTGCCACCTGCCTCTTCAGCTTCTGCACCTCGTCTGCAGCACGCTGCGATGCAAGCGCAGCGCCCGCGTCAGCCACATTGCGCTGCGCCGCCCCCTGCCGCGCAGCATCCACCGCCTCGCGCAGAGTCGCCACCGTCGCTTCCAGCTCTGCACTGCGGCTCTGCGCGAGTGTGAGCTGTTGCCTCAGCTGTGCCGCCTGAGCGTCTGCGTGCTGCATTGTAACCTGCACCACCCTCTTGCAGTCACGCACCTGCTCTGCACACCAACACCCAGGCAACAAACTTGCTGGTGCCGGCAGAGCCCGTGCGGCTACTGAGATTGGAGTATCGTGTCGATGGTCGGCCTGTGGAAATTTCGACCCAAACGACCTTGCAACACACGGACTTGCTGCCCTGCTGCAACACAGACGACCGTGTGTGGCATCGCTCATAGATGCAATGTGCATGCAGAAGGTCAGCAGTGGCCAGCTAGCAGCTCTCAGCAGCCAAGAATCCGCCAAACAGATCAATCGGACCTACATCCGCGCCCCACGGACAGTCCAGCCTTGCAGGAGCTGATCATACGCTGGAACGCATGATGTCCAGACTGCCAACAACCACGGGCCAGAAACGGCCACCCGCACAGCTACCGCATCAGGCACGGAAGCAGAGTAGCAAAAGCACACCGCATGCATGTGTTGTGAGCGCCGTGCAGCGGCATCCTGGCCGCCGTCTTCCAGCTTGGCTTGCGTCAGCTCCCGAAGCAGTGCCTCAGAGTCCCGCGCGTGCGCCTGCATCTGCTGCTGCTCCCCTTCTGCCGCCAGAAGCGCGGCGGCTTTGCGGGCCAGAGCCGCCGCGGTGGTCTGGGCCTCTGCCCGTGTCCCGGCGTGCTGCACCTTCTCCTGCTTCAGCTTGCCCTCCAGCTCTGCCATCGTCTGCCGGAGATCCTGCAGCCACGGAGTCAACGTGGAGCGGTTGCTGCATCCTCCTGTGGGGCCTGCATGCTGGCACAGAGCATGGGCTGTGCCGCAGGCAGCGACAGAGCAACCGCCACATGCATGCCTGCGCCGACCGGTCGTTCCAGCCGCCGTGGCGGTCTATCGTGCTTATAACGATGTACCACACTGCAACAACTGGGCCGAGCACCGCGCTATCACAGCCCTTTCCTTGACCACCTCAATGACTTGATGTCCCAAACCGTTTGTTGATGACGCCAACGAACTGCGCATGTTGCCGGCAATATTCGTCACTGCAGCAGAAGTGACCTTGGTGTCTGTGGTGAGATGATGTGCTACCGGCATCAGGCGGCTGCAGGGAAACCTGACTCGGATGCAAGTCTCCTGGGGACAGCCGCAGCAAAATCAGGATGTGTCATGCACGGACGCACTTCGATTGTACTGGCCTTAGCCAACACTTCTTTCTTCAGCGACTCGATGCTCACGCCCGCACGGTCCAGCGACGCCCCAGCACGCATCTCCTCCGCTCTGCCTGCGGCCTGCTCAGCCGCGCCCTCCTGCAGTGCCGTCTGCGCCACCCTCAGCGCCTCCTCCCGCTCCTGCAGCTCCCCCTTGACCCTCTGCAACTGTGCCCGCACCCCCCCTGCTTCCCGCGCCGCAGCATCGGCCCTACTCACCTCTGCATCGACCGCCGCACTCAGCGCCCGCATCTCCACCGCCTGGTCCATCGCCGTCGCTCGCAGGTCTACGATGGCGGCTGCTGCAGCCTCCGCTGCCGCTGCCTGCGCATCGTGCGCAGCACGCGTCGCATCCACCTCTTTCTGCAGCGCATCCGCCACCGCAGCCGCACCTGCGGCTCCCCGCCGGGCCTCCGCGCTGCGCAAACGCTCGTCCAATGCGGCCCCCCTCGCCTCTGCGGCCACCTCCGCCGCTCGTGCGGTAGCTTCATCATGCCGCGCCCATGCCTTCTGCATGGCCGCCTGCTGCTGCCTCATGCGTTGCACGGCCACTGCGAGCTCCTTCGCCTCTGCCTCTGCCTCACTCAAGCGCTTCTCCCCTGACACCATCGCCCCCCGCGCCGCCTCTGCATCCTCCGTCGCCGCCTCCGCAGCCGCAGCCTGCTGCCGCAGTTGCCCCTGCATCGCGCGCAGCTGCCGCCGCGCCCCCTCGCACCGCTCATGCGCCGCCGCCGCTTCACGCCGCACATCCCGCACTGACTCTTGTGCCTGCTGCCGTGCCTCCTCAGCCACGACAGCCTCAGCATCCCGCTCGGCCAGCGCCGCGTGCAGGCTCCGCACCTCACTGTGCAACGCCGCAAGCCCAGCACGCAGCGCCTTCTCCGACCGTGCCATCTCCTCCCCTGTCCCCGCCACCGCCTCATACCCCCGAAGCGTGTCCGACAGCTCCGCCCTCAATGCCTCCAGCTCTGCGTCACGTTCCGCCGCGACCTCCTTCGCCACCGCTTGCGCCTTTCGCGCCTCTGTCAGCTGCACGTGCAGCCGCTCGAGGGCCACACTGCCCTGCGCCGCCTGCGTCACTGCTGCCGCATGCTTCTCATGCATTGCGGCCGCTGCATCGTGCGCATCCGCCAGAACCGCTTCGATATCCGCAACGCGCTTCTCCAGCAGCCGCCCGCGCCCCTGCAGCCCGCGCACTTGCGCCTCCAGGCCGCGCACGTGCGAGCTCGTATCCGCCGCAGCCGCCCCCACCGCCGTCTCTCGCTCCGCGAGAACACCCCGAACCTCCGCCGCATCAGCCTCGGCCGCCCCCAGCACCTCCTCCAGCCCAGCACACCGCAGCACGGCTGCCGCGGCGCGGGCTGTCTCGCGCTGCAGCTCCCCGGACAGCGCCGCGGCATGCCGGCGTGCCTCATCGGCCGCCACCCCCGCGTCCAACGCGTCCTGCCGCGCTTGCTGCAGCGCCCCCTGCTGCGAGTCCAGCCGCCGCTGCAGGCATGCGGCGCGCTGCTGGGCCTGCCGCACGGCCCCCTCCTGTGCCGCTTTGTCAACCCCGAGGTTTGCCACGACAGCCACCACTGCCTCCGAGCTTTCGTGGTTCAATTCCAGCGCCACACGCAGCTCCTCGGCTTCCCTCACTTTCTCCTGCAGCTGGTGCTCCGCGATCTTCGCAGAGGTGCGCAGACTCCGGATGCGCGTGTTGAGCGCGCGCAGTTCTGCCGCCGAGTCCGACACCTTTGCCGCGTCGTGCCGCCGCAGCTCCGCCTCGGCACTCAGGGACTCCTGCAGCCCCTGGTTCTCTTGCTGCAGAGCATGCAGCTGCGTGTGCATGAGCCGCATGCGTGTATCCACGTTAGCAGCGCGCTTCTCGACCGCCTTGAGGTCCCTCGCCGCGTCCACCGAGCGCAGGTCGGCGCCGGTGTGCGCCTCGTGCACCCGGGTGAGCTGATCTCGCAGCGTCGTCAGCTGCTTGTCTCGGTCACCGATCTGCTTCTCAAGCACCACCAGCCTACACCACAGCAGCCAAGCTGAACGTCACTGACCCATACGCCGCTGCACACATGCATGATGCCAGGGCACAGCCGCCTGTGCAGGATGTCATGCAGAGTAAACCCCCGAGCCGGCAGGTGTGCCCGCGGGTGACACATGCACCCGATCACTCTGCCGGCCGCACCTCGCACGAGCTGCACGCAGCGCCGATGACAGCGCCGAGGTCTCCTTGGCCGCCGCGCCTGCCGCGCTGCCACGCTCCCCCTCGGCCTGCTGCAGGCTTCCGCGGAGCTCCGCCTCCAGCTGCACCGCAGCGTCGACCTGCGCCTCAAGGACCTTCACGCGGCCCTGCAGCGTCTTGACGTGGGCGTCAGCATGTGCGCCGCGCCGTGCACTGTCGGCGGTTTCGCTGCGGCCGGCGCGGACGTCCGCCTGAGCGCCTCTGAGCTCCGCCATCGTTGCCTCGCACCGGGTTGTGGCGTCTGTGAGCTGGTTCTCGAGCAGCCGCACGCGGTCTCTCTCTGCAGCCAGCAGCGCCTCCACCCGCCACACTTCCCGGCTCGAGTCTGTTGCGGCGTCGGCGGCCGTGGACCTGCAGATGCTCCGCAACTGCCGAGGCTGAACGCTTGCAGAACCTTCCGCATTACAAAAACGCTGCATGGTCGGTGCTGAGGAGCCCATGATACAGGACACGCCAACCTGTTACAGCAACGCGTGTGCCCCAGGATGTGGCATGCGTTGTGGCAGGCGTTCATGCATGGGGGGGGTCGCAGGACGACGGCCTGAATCTGGCCGACAGGCATGCAGCTGCCTGTGCGGCAAGATCCCCATGTCTGACCTGACCATGCCCCACATGCGGTTGCAAGACTGTGTTTTGTGCAAACTATGCTGTGCAGTCGCTGTGGGCAGGATGAAGGCCTGGCACACGGTGCGCCTTGCGGTCAGCACTGCTCCACCACGGCCACAGTCACACCAGCGAGGCACGGCCCTGCAGGAACGGTGCGGCATGGATGCCGCAGCAGGGTGCACACTCTTTGGCATCCATCTTGGCAAGCTGCGCCCGCAAGGCCTCCGACGTCTCCTCATGCATGCGGGCTTGGTTAGCCATGACCGCCAGCTTGCCGGCGTCCGTGTCACGGGCCCGCTGCGCGATCTCCACCACCGCGTTCAGAGCCATCCCGTTCTCGCGCCAGGCCTCCATCTCTTTGGCCACAAGCGCCAGCTGCTCGCGCAGCGCGGCGACCTCTTCTCCGCGAGCGGACAGTTGCGTGATGAGGGTGCGCTCTCGGCTGGCAGCGGTCTCGGTCCGAGCCGACGCGGCCTTTGCGTCACGCACATGCTCATCGACCACCTCTTTCGCTTGTTCTCGTTGGTTCTGCACCGACGCCCCCAGATCGTGCCTCCACACGCCTGCCCACCACCGCGAAATACAGCAGGCTCATGCCTCACTCGCCGCATCCCTCCTGAGCAGTCCACAGCCAGGCGTGCATCCACCACGTCACCGTTGCGTCTCTGAGGCACCTGTCACGCTTTCTTCCACGCGGCCAGCAACACGCCACACACCAGGACCAACACACCAACCGCAAACACGGCCCTTGCCGTTGACAACCGGACCTGCCCCAGAGCGCACAAACTTGCGACACCGCACCTGGAGGTCTGCGACCTGCTCTTTCAGCGTTGCCACCGTGTTGTCACGATCGCGGACCTGCATCAGCAGCGCTCGCACGCGCGCCTCGAGCGCGGTCGTTGTGCCGGCAGCCCGCGCCGCAGCGCCCGATGCGTCTGCGACGGCCGCCCGCAGGTCGTCCTTGTGGGAGTCCAGGAGGTGCAGGTTGGAGTGCAGCGCCGCGATGCGGGCATCCTGTGCGGCCATCTGGTTCTCGCACGCATGCAACGCAGCCCGCAGCCGCGCCGCCTCCGCGTGTGACGCTGCCAGCTGCTGCGCTGCGTTCTTGGACATCACCTTCACACGCATCAGAGGTCAGCCCTGGTGGTCCCCCAGCACAGCAATTCACATGCAGCTGCCAGGTCCCGCTTCAGGTGGGCCGGTGGCGTCCATGCACGGGACACCTGCCCCGCCTGGAGGATGGTCACGCTACACTCCGAGCTTCATCTTCAGGCGAAGGAGAAGTGGCAGCTGTAAACAAGCCCCACACGTGTGCATGCAAGCGCGTCCGGCCACAAGCCTGTGCCCAAAGCGGCAATGAGCACAGCAGCATCCGCTCAGCAGCAGAACATGTCAGACACAGCAATGGGGGCACCCACAGTCACTGCGCTAGATACTGCAGACGCTAACACACAGCGTCGCATGAAACTCGCTGTTGTATCCAACAACTTTGACCGCTCGAGCTGCCACTCACAGCGCTGTATCCAGGCTGGCATCTGCACAAGACAGCCAACTGGCGATGGCTGACCTGGACGTCACCCTTGTGCTCCGCAAGATCCTGCAGCGCCTCGCGCTGCGAGTCGCATTGCGCCTCGCTGTCGTCCAGTCGCTGCTTGAGGCTGCGGGCGAGCCGCCGCTGCGCGCGCAGGGCCTCCTCTGCGGTGCGCAGTTCCGTGCCGGACACCTTCAGGCGCTCGGTGAGGTTGTCAGTGCGGGCCTCCGCTGCGGTGTACGACGCCCGCACCGAGTCCAGCTCGGTCTCCCTAGCACGCAGCGTTGCTACCTGCAGAGAAGCGCCACACCTGACTGCCTGGGACGCTGTGCACACCGTGGACATGTCACCCCCCGTTACGTCACAGAGATCATCACCAGCACCACGAGACGTGCCACCGGTGCATCGGTGTCCGAGCGAAGCAGCTCAAAATGCATGTGCGACCAGAGGGCTGGGTCGGTGACTACACCGGGGGCCCTCAGCGCAGCGGTCCCAGGGGCCACGGCGACTCTTTCTGGGCACAGGGCAGCGCACGAAGCGCACACAGCACAGCGTGTCATGTGCGCCCGGCGGCAGCACACCTGAGTTTTGATGAGACACTGGTGCTTCGAGCACTCGGCCTTCAGCCTGCGAACCTCCGACACGGTGTCACCGAGCGTCCCTTCAGCCACCTCCTCCCGCACGCTCGCGCTCTGTAGGGCCGCTTTCAGTTCCTCAATCTCCACCTCACGGCTGTGTGCCGACGCGGTCTGCACACCGAGCTGCGCCGTCAGCGACGCGGTGTCCGCGCACGCGCCCCTCAGGTCCGCCTGCAGCTGTAGGATGCGCGACTCCGTCTCGGAGCGGCCCTCCCGCGCCGCCGCCGCGGCTGCGGTCGCGTCCTCGACCTCTGCCTCCTTTGCCCGCTGCTGCGTCTCGAGTGCCGTGACACGCGTCGCCATGACGCGGAGCCGCGTGTTGGCATCTTTGAGGGACGCTTCCGCTGCTCCTGCACGCTCCTCGGCGAGCTGGCCCATCGTGGAGGTCTTCGCCAAGTCTGCTTGTGCCTGCACAGACAGCGCTAGCTCGTCCGCCATGCTTGTCCCCCATGTAAAGGGCGAGGTCTACAATCGGGCAGCTCGCGTTTGCCGCTGAATTCATGCACACAACCAACGCCACAAGACAGCTGGGTGAGTGACCTGGAGCATCCACACGCCAGGTGCCAGCTTCTTGCAGACGTCAATTTGATGACTGCACAGTCTCGCATTGCCAAAACCGCAAAGTCAGCAACAAGGCATACATTTCAAGAGATCGTGGAGTTGACATCTGCTGAGCTGCACAGATGGCACACACAGGCCGTCACCGGCGTGCTTTCATTCCAAACCATGGTACCCCTCGCCAATGACGTGTGCACTGTGGGCCGATCGACTCCTTCTGCATCTTCAGGGACCATGCGTGGCAGCCAAGGGACAGAAAGGTGTCAGGCGTGTGCCATGCTGCGTGCAACCTCCGGGCTTGCACGGGCTCGCCTGAAAGGTACAGAACCTGACCCGTTCCATGAAGCCCGTTTGCACGATTTGCACACCTTTTCTGAATCCTGCTCAAGCACGCGGACTGCTGCATGTGCCTCTTTCAGCTGCCGGTGCAGGCCCTGTAGCTGTGCCTCATAGTGTTGAGCATCCTTCGATGCAGCCGATGTCACCCGCTCCATGCCGTCTAGTTTTTGAATGCCATCCCTCTTGAAATCCTCCAGCTCTTGCAACTGCAAAGGACCCTGCCTGATGCATTCAGCAATGAAACTACGAGGCAAGCAAAATGAATGACCTGTTCATGCTCACATGCACCCGGGTCTCGTGATTACGTGTGAGCAGGTATGGCTGACAATGCGTGTTGGGCAGCACCGCAGCACTGCGGACAGATCAGGTTTCTGCACCTTGGCATCTTTGGCACGCTGAGCAGCCTCGAGCTTCTTTGCGTACCCCTGTAGACGCTTGTTCTCAGCCTTCAGCTTTGTGGCTGCTTCATCTGATGTGGCACATCTCTTTTTCAAGTCCTGCATGTCGCTCATCAGAGCTTGCTTCTGGCTTTCAAGACTCTCCTGCAGTGATTCAATGGACTGTGAGGCCTTCTTGGCAGCCTCGAGCTCTTTCAGTGTCTTCTTTGCATCGTTCTCCAAGCCCTGGATCCGTGCTGTCTTCTTTGCCAACTCATCCTACACGATCAAGTTGTCTCAATCAGCAAGTCAGCTTTGCGAGTCAGAGCAACGTACAATGACAAGCAGGGCAGACACCACGGGTTGACCATGTCAAACACGATCGAGAAGCAGCGAGTGTTTCCAAACCCACTGCACGCAGTCCCCCTGGCAGTGGAAACCTTCATGGCAGGCCAGGCTCAGCCCACAGTGCCAAAACCCCTTGTGTCAGGAGAGCTGTGCACACCTTGCGCAGCGAGCGCTCCTGGACTAGAGCCTCCTTCAGCTTCTTGACCTCAGCATTCAGACCATCGCGCTCCCGCTGAACTGCCTTGAGCTCAGCCACGTGCTTGCATCGCTCTGAAGCTGATCCATCAGCCACGCTGAGCAGCTGTTGCACGAGGGATCCACGCCTCTCAAACTCTTCCACGATGCTGGACACAGAGTCCCTTACAGAGAAGAGGAACTCATGCCTGTAACGGCATTTTCATGGTCAAGCGGACGTTCCGGTGGCATTTTGGCCGTGTCAGCTCGACAGGAGGTCCATCTCAACGACTAAAGTAACAGCAATTGTTCATTATGGCACAGGTGAGGTCGCCCCATGCATGTGAGCAGTCCAGTGAAGACAACGATGATGCAGGGTAGGCGCACTGTGTATGGCTGGCTTCTGCGGCGAATGGGGGGAACCCGTTTGCATGCAGTTGCTTGTTTAGTGAAGTCCAGTCGATGTCACTCAAAGTCGCTGCGGGTGATGGTTCATCCTTCATCACGGGCGGGCTGTCAGGTGCTCCAGCATGCTCCTCTGCAATCGTGCCTGATGGTGTTGAGCGCTGCAAGCAGAACCCACATGCTTAGCAAATTTTCTGACATGGAACCAACAACGGAAGGGTCCCCGCCTATACGGCCCGCATTCACTGGTCTGGGAAAGGCAAACTGAACGATGATGGCCATCAGGCGACACCGAAGGCGACATCTGACACGAGGCCATAAAGCAAAATCTACGACGGCACAGACCACACCGTCGGGGATATCGCCTTGACATCAACGTCCAGGTCATACTTATGCGATAGGTTTCCCAGGAATTGCAGCAGCTCTTCCTTCTCGGAAACGGTGCTGCCACGTGAGTCCTCCGGCAACACCACTCCCGCCGAGGCTGCCTCAACGGCCCCTTCATGCGCGGCAAGTGGCGCATCTTGCTGGACGTACTGCTGGACGCCCACCCGCCCCCGCCACTCTGCCGCCTCAGCACCACCCGCTGGTTCAACACCGGCCCATGGCTCAGCAGACTGCGTAACACGCGCACCTCCTCTTCCTTCACGCTGCTGGACCGCCTGTGGCTGCTCCTCTGACACTGGATTCGCCACAGACGCCAGTGTGACCTCAGGTGGCCCACTGCCGGCCTCTCTCACGCCACGTGCAGAGGTGCCAGAGGGGCCACAACCGTGGCCGTGCCGCGGCATCGGCGAAGCGGCATGCACATCAGGGGGTGGCAACACGAGTGATCGAGAGCTCAGTTCCGGCGGCGAACGCCTCCGAGCTTTAGCCGGTGGTGCCTCCAGAACACCCTCGGCTCCCAGGGCCATCTCCGAGAGGTGATCCATGGCGCCCAGGCCTGCCGATGGTGTTACGTCACAGGCTGAGCGGTGCGATGCTCGACCAGCTGCAGACCCGTGATGCGGGTGGACTGGCTTTGACAAAGAATCCCCGGGTTGTTCGGCATGGGGGTGTTTGCGGGGACCGTCTGCCAGGTGCGTGTATGAAGCAGTACGCGGTGGGGGTGCTGCCCCGCATGCATCATCTGGCTGAGAAGGGCTGCTGTCATCCAAGGTTGTAATTGGATGAGAAGAGACAGGCTGTGGCGTGAACAGCGCTTGCAGGCGAGCGTGATGGCCTGTGTCCCTAGGTGACGCAGCGCCAGTGTCAAGTTGCCGCCGAGCGGCTGCAGAGGGGCTTTCAGCTGGCATGGGCTCACGCAGAGGACTCCTTTCGCTTGCATGCTCCAGCGGAGGACCTGCGGAGCACCCTGGTGAGTTGTGCTACCATCCCTGATGGCGACACCTTGCAGTGGTGCTACTGCCGTCCGGTCAGACGACAGCATGCCAGTGAAAGCCATTCACTGACTCCAAGCTACCCTGAGACAAGACAAGTCAAGTCCGCGGGTGCCCAGGGTCTGCAAATGCTCGTCGTAGCGTTTCATGATTCATGAGGCTCAACAAACAGGCAAACTCAACCGCAAATTTTCCATCAAGTGCGCTTTGCATGGCAAGACAGCACGAGTGGCATTATTGCTGGGCCCCTGGCCGTCCTTTTGATCCGTATCAGGGTTCAGTGCAAAGCTAGATGTACATGCATGCTGGCAATATACCAGTGGTTCCAGGTACCGACGAGATGGCGTCTTCACATGGTCAAACGTCACTGCTTTCATGAAGGACTGAGCAGAGGGGAAGTACAGCCGTGTGGATCGACGCTGGCATACCTGCAGCCCACGTGTCTGGCGCGTCCAGCCGATTCATGACCTTCATCAAGCGTTCAAATGCTGGTAGATGAAGCTTGCTCTGTCCAAGGACACCCGCCTCTGACTCCACCTGGCTCTCTGAGTTACCAGCATTACCCTCACTGCTTTGGTTCTCGTCAGTTTCAAGCTGCACACAGCAAGAACATGGGGCATGTATCAAATGAGCGCAGGGGGGTGGTGCAGATGCTGCTGATCGAGCCTTTGGCCAGGTCCACCACAGCTGTAATATCGGGCGACAGTTGCGCTGGGTGCAGTTTCAAAGAACTGTGTGATGCGCTTCAGCTAGAAGAATCCAGAGCGTTTGCCCTTTCACATGCCGGCCAATTGGTCAAATTGCACAGCTCTCCGAGGCAGACACCACAACCGCACAGTTCTGCCTCCTGCACTACCTGAGTGCTGCAATCTAGATGTGTACATGCAAACCACGGTGGCTATCGCTAAACGATAGAGTGCTTGCACTCGCACCTTGTGGTGTTTCGAAAGTTGCCACTGCTTCAGACCAGTTGATGCATTGTCATGTTGTTGGCATGATGTGCACGTGGAACTGGGTCTGGAGCAGTGGGGATCCGGAACATCATTTGAGCATGTAGCCCCAGACTGTGATTGACGCAACAGGAACTCTCGGCGCGGGGACTGGTGCTGTTGCACGTGCCACGTCTCGTCTCTGCTTTCATGTGTGTCAGCCTTACAGCCGGGAGTATGCCTAACGTCTCCGTGACCAAGTAGATCAGCGAACCTACTGCTATCTGTGGCTCTCAGTCCTTCGTCCTCTTGGTTATGGGCAGTGTCAACTGCCCCCGCTGTGCATGGGCTTGCATGGACGCCCCTACTTGTGGTCAGGCAAACGTCGCTGTCCTCACTCTCCATGTGAACAACAGAATCTGAAGTGCTACCATGCGATACAAAAATATAATAATACGATCATGTCCTTTAAGTCCGATTATCGCAAGTTCCGCTCGATCCGTGATCGCAAGTGTTTGCGATGGTCTTTACTTCGACTCGCTCGCGCAGTGGCAAGATCACAAAGCCCGTGCACCATCTGAAAGCAAGCAAGATTATCCAACACCACAGCGTAGTGGACCGGCGTGTCCACTCTGACTTGATCAAGCCGGCAGGGCTGTCAGTGATTCAACCACCCCAAGGCCCGCGTTTTCTCGTAGATGACATATAATACCAGGGATACTCAAGGCGCTCGCCAGCTGGTTGCACTCTGCACGCCGTCAAGCACCATGACGACACATTCTTACATCTGCGCAAGTAACCATCCGCATTCAATGTACTATGTGGCCACGACATCGTGGTTTCCTCGAGGCGGAGGCACATGAGCGCGCGAACAGTCCCGAGTGGTTTACATCTGATAGTTGGGCACACAGGCATGTTTGGGTGCTACCTTCGTTGGTGAGCACAGCATAATCCAAAGTTCTTATCAGGCTTTGTTCGGATTCGTGTGCCAACCAGCGCTTGCCGATGTGCAGCACTGCAATTCATGCTGTACGATGATGCAAGCACTTCAAGGTTCCAACACGGACATGGCTTGACAATCTCGTGGTGTGGGGCGTTCAACTAGTGTTTTCAATTTCATAATCCTTATGGCAGGTACCCATCCCAAGCCCGATACTAACAGCATTGGACCTGTACAACTGTCAGGCGTAATACTTAATGACATCGGTAGTATCGCCAGAGTGATTACAGTACAACAGTGCACACGTTGCCATATATGCATGCATTGTTGTTCCACAGAACAGCAGAAGCACAATACAACACAACAAACTGCATCACTCGGGGCTGGACGTTGAGCATTCATAACATAGCATGCCGATTGTAGGAAAGCTCGACAGCTATTGCAATGTCACCCAAATCCTTGTGCAGCACCAGAGGGTTTCTTGAGATCCTTTTTTGCCTGTCGCTCCTCCTTCTTACGCATGCTTTTCTCCATTTTCTTGGCAATCACGGCTTTCAACTTTTCAGAGTCAACGTTAGCCATGACATTGGATGGCTGCAACCTAGGATCATCTTCTGCATGCCTTGCATACTCGTCGACGATTGCCTGCAGTAAGCACCAGACTCTCCAGGCAAGCGTTCAGTATCGATTGTTCACACTACTGATCAAGGCATGGCACAGAAATCTGCTACTCATGACATGACCAGGACTTGCCCTTTGTGTGCTACAATTAAGACCCCCTTTGTGTGAAATTGAAGTTGGCACTACATGGCAAATGCATCATGTAATCCACGCAACAGCTTGACAACACAGGGTGTGACTCGGAGAACCTGACCAAGAGGTCAACACGAGTTAAGTCTTCACCTGTAGCACGGCCCTGACTGGCTGGTCAAGTGAATTTGGCACAGCTGCAGCAAAGAACGGAGCTGCTGACCCTGCATAATCTGCCCATGCGTTCGCAACTGCAATCTGTTCAGCTCCCGACAGCCCAGTCATGAGGCAGATCCTTGGCATCAGTGTGGTTGCCTGCTGCCAGCTCTCAACCCGCATTTCCTGAAATGCACAATTCTTTTACTTACTGGAGGCCATACCTGCCTGAAGCTGCACTCTCAGCATGGACGGAAACTACAGCCACATGCCTGCACCACTGACCTGACACAACATTGCGCACTGGCTATGCCTCTCCATCGCACATGTTTGTTTGTCAAAGTCAGGCCAGCATGTGAGAGTTTGTAATCGAAATGCACTTGTGACCGCAGGCCATTCACAGCAAACATTCTCTCACGAGACCTGGAGACTGCTCCATCCAGAATCAGGGACTGTACTTGATGCATCTGGATACATTGTAGTGGTTTGACTGATCATCAGCTCTATGAGCCCACACTTCAGGAGAATTGCAATTCAGGCACGCACTGCACACTACGCGAGATGCGCTGGAACAGACCTGAGTGTCTGGATCGTACAGTGCCGTAGACAGCAGATCACTCATCATGTCGTCTCTGACATGGCTGACACGAAAGTCTGGCTCCATTTCTCGCATCCATGTGGCAGCCGCGCTGGCGTCTGATTGGGAGAATCCAGCGAGCAACACTCCCTGCGCTGTGGACGTCTCTTCGCCAAATGAACACACGAAACGGCATGGATGGAGCATCTGCTGGAGTATCTAAAATCAAGTCACAGTACGGATGGACATACTCGAGGACCGAAGCCCGTGTCATCTTCCTTGATTGGCCTGGCATGCTCATACTCTTGTTGGTCATCGCCAACTGAGCTGGCTGGGTCATCATGAGTATGACAGCTGCGATTTGGGCTACTACACCGTGCTACAGCAGGCCATGGGCGAGGGGGCAGCCGAACCCACCTGGGGAATACGATTTTCCCGCGGAGGTTGGTTGGTGATCTCTGCAAGGCATGTGGTGTTTTCAATACATGAAGAGGCCTTGTGAACCTACCACAAAGCTTTAAAATTTTGTCAGAATGTGACATGTACTCTCGTTGTTGGAGCGCACGTGTTGCAGTACGGTTGATGACAAAATTGTCATGCTGGCCGATCAGCGATTCTTCGATAACAACAGGCCGCCTGCGGCCACCAATCCAGTATCAGGTTGACGCTCAATTCTTTTGCTGGAGTTTGTGAGAGGCCTTGTGAGAGCTCCCAACGAGAGTGGAGGACATGGCACAAGCATCCGACGCCAGATTCGTTACGTTCTTCTTCAGTACAAGTCCATCGTCGCGATCATTAGGCCACCAAGCCTACGCAGACCTGCATTGATATAACAAACTATATATATTTGTATCAAGAGGTCTAGCGGCCGATTGTGCCAGCGTTCATTTGCGGTTGTCACTCCCCGGTTTACCGAGGCTTCGTACGACTAGTTTTGGTGGCCTGATGTGCGAACGAACAGCGAAAATCGCACAGGTCACCGGAACAGGCTAAGAGAGCCCCCTGCAGCTCGCCTGTGTACCATCACAACCCCACTTCTCTGATTCCGATCCGGACGTGTGCTTGGGATCGTGGGTGATGTAAGCGTGGTTATCGCCGTTGGGGGCCAGTGTCGCAGCACGCTAATGAAGATCAAGATAAAAAAGCATCCAGCGCCCTTGAATTCAGTTGGCCATGTCTCCTCCGCGGTACCTGCTTCTGTGCCGGCACAAAGTGGCCCATCGTTGTCAGCGGCTCCTCCTGCAGCCACGGCTCGACAGGCATCAGATGGCCCGAAAAAGCCACTCAAGATCAAGCTCAAACGCAAGCGTGATGATCCCGTGGGCTCGGCTCCCGCGCCAATGCGCAACGTCCCCACAACTTCAAGGCAGATTCCGTTGACACATGCTCCATCCGAGTTGTCTTCATTGTCACGTTCAGAGTTTCGTGGCAATGCAATGCCTCCGCCAGCGGCAGTTACGTCGTCCCAGCCTGCGCAGCCTGCGCAGCCTGTGACGGTGCCGAAACCAGTGAAGCGGATCAAACTCAAGGTTCCGTCGTCCAAGCCATCACCTGCTCCTGCAGTAAGCAGAGTTGCCATTAAAAAGTCGCAGCTGGGGCCTGCGAGGGTTCATGCGGACAGGCCACCAGCTCAAGTGGCGCGCATGCCACCTCCATCACTACCCACTCGGAAAGCAGTGCCCGCCCTGCACAGCAGTCCTGCAACGGCACCCAGGATCGTGCCAACAATCAAACCTAAGATTAAGATAAAGAAAATGTTGGCGCCTGCTAGTGTGCCAGTTGCACCTGTTCGCGAGCCAGTCGCAGTCAAAGCTCGGCCACCTCCCAGGGCCCGCCAGGCATTGCCAGATGTACTGCCCAAGCGTCGCAAACCGCCAGATATACCAGGTGCCAGCCCCTCGAAAAAGATCAAAGTGAAGAATGGCATCAAGCCTGTGCAGAGTGGCAAGCAAGCCCCTGTCACAGTACCACAGGTGTGCAAAGCTCTGCAGCCAAGGGTGTTATTGCAACACATACATCCCTGCCAATGTCGTTGAAAGTGCAGGCCTCTACAAAATCTGCACCTGAGCCCAAAGCACCAGTTCAGCCAGTTGAGGCAGTGCAGCTGCCAGAGGGCACAGCATTTGTGGAGGCTTTAATGGCAGCAGTGACGGACGACCAAATTGTTTCTGAGAAGGCCCTCCTGACAATGGTGAACAAGCTTCTTCGCAAAGATAGGGAGAATCTGTTCAGGACCGAACCGCAAAAAACGAACCTACAGTCACGTGTGGTATGCATCTCTCGCGATAAGACATATGCAATTATGTGCAGTCTAGTGCATTTGTGACAGGCATGTTGCAACCACTAGCTTGCATTTCGAGCATATGATGTAACTTCACGATCCCACGCGTGGTGCACAGTAAGATGGTGTCCTCGTGCCACCACAGCTTTTTTGTGGCCGTGTGGATGTAGACCAGCCAGTGCTGCTGTGCAGAAAAATGCCTACAAGGCTTCTATCAAGCAGCCAATAGCCTTGGCCACGATTCGAGATTACATTAGAGGGCTGGATGGCAAGATCAAGCTCCACACATGGAAGCAGATGGAGTGTGCACTTGACCTGATGGTCGCCAACTGCGTATATTTCAATGGCGACGACAGTCCCCTCACCAAAACAGCCCGGGGCATCCGAACAGAGTTCACGCGGTTGCGTGAGAAAGATGCTGCAGCAGAAGCACTGGCTGCCGCAGCACCTGCAGAGCAGGCTGCCGACTTCATGCCCCGGCTGCGCTCAGCGATGACTGAGACACTGCCCCCGAGACGGTGTGTTCCGATGCCACCAATCGCCATTGCCCACTGCATGGCCAGCTTGATCCGGAAATCCTTGTGTCTTGTGGAGGAGCTGTAGTGCACGAGCTTCAGAGCGGCGCCTGTAATCATATGTATGCACATCACGTGTGCAGGGCGGCTGTCGCGGCATCCCTGGCAAGGGAGCACACTACCAAGCGTGGAGGCGGCCGTGGTGGGGGCGCACGGGCCACACGGGTTACGCACTTGACCATGCGAATGCTCGACACCGGGATCCGACGCGTGATTGAGCCCAATGCGAGGTTCTCGTATCATAAGAAGGAAGCAGATTTCACCACGTTCGGGTGCACTCTGGGAGCATGGAACTTAGAAACTGGAAGATCGATCTGGCTGACCCGCCCGAGATTGGCCCATGCATACCCCAAGCGCTATGTGCCCTTCGGTTCAGCAGCGCTCAAGCAGGCGTTTCACCTGGGGAGCATGTGTGGCAGGCTGGCGGACCTCATCAAGTCCAACGCGGCCAAGACCGTCTTCCTACCGCGGAAGCATGTGCCGCCGGCTACGCCTGCGCAGCAGACTGGGCAGCAGCATCCGGCGCAGGCGCAGCAGGTGAACCACGCTCAGCAAGCGCAGCAGGTGAACCACTCTCAGCAAGCGCAGCAGGTGAACCACGCTCAGCAAGCGCAGCAGGTGAACCACTCTCAGCAAGCGCAGCAGGTGAACCACGCTCAGCAAGCGCAGCAGGTGAACCACGCTCAGCAAGCGCAGCAGGTGAACCACGCTCAGCAAGCGCAGCAGGTGAACCACGCTCAGCAAGCGCAGCAGCAGCAAGGTGCACAGCAGCAGCGCGTATCGCAGCCACTGCAGCGGCAGCAGCAGCAGCAGGCAGTGCAGCTTCAGCACCACCAAGTGGCGCAAGCACAGCAACAGCGGCAGGTGGGCAATGCAATGCAATCGCAGCAGCAGCAAGGTGCACCGATGCAGCAGCAGCAGCAGCAGGCAGCATCGATGCAGCAGCAACAGGCAGCTCCGATGCAGCGGCCTCAGCAACCGGCGCATCAATCAGGTCAGGGGGGTGTGCAACAGTCTCAAACCGCCCATCAGCTGCAGCAGCCAGCTGGGCATGTTGCGCCAGGGCCGCATCAGACGGCCGGTGCTGCAACTGCCCAGTATCACATGCAACAGCAACCACAGCACATCACTCAGCTCCACATGCAGCAGCAGCCCCAACAGCAGCAGCAGATGCATCAACAGCAGCAGCCCCAGCAGCATCAGCAGATGCAGCAGCAACAGCAGCCCCAACAGCAACAGCAGATGCATCAGCAACAGCAGATGCATCAGCAGCAGCAGCCCCAACTGCAGCAGCAGATGCATCAACAGCAGCAGCCCCAACAGCAGCAGGTGCATCAGCAGCAGCAGGTGCATCAGCAGCAGCAGCCCCAACAGCAGCAGCAGGTGCATCAGCAGCAGCAACCCCAACAGCAGCAGCAGATGCATCAACAGCAGCAGCCCCAACAGCATCAGCAGATGCATCAGCAGCAGCAGCCCCAACAGCACCAGCAGCAGATGCACCAGCAGCAGCCCCCCCAACAGCAGCAGCAGGTTTATCAACAGCAGCAGCCCCAACAGCAGCAGCAGATGCATCAGCAGCAGCAGCCCCAACTGCAGCAGCAGATGCATCAGCAGCAGCAACCGCAGCAGCAGCAGATGCATCAGCAGCAGCAACCGCAACCGCAGCAGCAGCAGATGCATCAGCAGCAGCAACCGCAACCGCAGCAGCAGCAGATGCATCAGCAGCAACAGCCGCAGCAGCCGCAGCAGCCGCAGCAGCCGCAGCAGCCGCAGCAGCAGCACCCTGGGCAGCAACAGCAGGTGATGTCACAGCAGGCAATACAGCCGCAGCATGTGCAGTAACAGTGGTACACGTGAATGTCAATCCACGATATGGTAGGTTAGGAAAAAAACAAGACATTGCTGGGAAGTGGTAACTACTGTACGGACTGCCACATGGGCAGCTGTCGTACTTTGAAACGCGATTCTTATTGGATGTGTTCGGCCTTGCTTGGCAGCACCGAAATGTGTTGTTAGATGGCTTGTGTCCTGTGTTTTGGAAGAAACCATATGTCAGCGTGTTGGTTCTCTTAGTTTTTGCGGTGTAGTGTAATCAGGTTTACCATATGGCCATCCATCCACACTGGCCATGTACGTGCACATCATGAGTCCGCAGCGTGCGGATTTCTTATTGTTTGGTGCCCCTGACTGTAACCTTTCACCCAGTACTCTTGGGCCGGAAGTATCGGCGGATGCAGTTATCACCCCAAACACGCCCGAGTTTACAGACAGAAGGTTGACCCTGTTCACCACCCGTGTAGATTTCAGAATGCGCAAATGGACCTTGCACAGTCCACCGGCTCCAACCTGCCGCGAGCCGATGATCGTTGCATCATGACAAAGCACGTTTACACAAGTTGCCGACTTGCAAGATCCTCGCGGCATGACAGCCCCATGTAGACACGTGTGCATGCAGGTCTGCCGAGAGTGACTCAGACCGGAAAGGCAACCGATCATGTGGGACGTTCGCCACATATTTGTCCTCGGAAACGTTGCAGCATCTTGTTCGCCCAGTTCACGCTCAACTTTCTTTAGATCTACTGCCGCGCAAGAATAAGCTGGCCTCTTCCAATTTAACTTGTTGCACGCCCAGCACCGATTTCTATCAGGCAGGCTGTGGTTGGAAGCGTTACTGTATGCGAGCGTCGTCCGATCTGCATTAAAAGTTCAGCTGCTTGGAGGACCGCAGAATGTAGACGCACGCCTGTTCAACAGCTCGAGCCAGCTCTGGTCGAGCAGGCGCTGTTCGAATGTTGCTGACAAGGAGAGCAAGCAATTTGCTGACTAGCTCACGTATATCGTCCTTACTGTCATTCTGTACCGAGACAACGCGCGGCGACGTTGAGGGTCCATCTACAGGCGCACAGAGGTCTGCAGCGATCCCGCCAAGTCCCAAAATCAAGCAGAAGCTAGGGCTCGTCAGTGTCACTGCAAAATTCAAGGATGGGAAGCTCCAATGGGCCAAACGGAATAAATACGACGTAGATCCAGGTGAAGGGCAGCCCGCACAGGGCATGTCATCTTGGGTTAGGAAGCAGTTCTGGTGCGTCTCTCCCGCACCTGCGATGGGACTCTGGGGTCACTACCATTCGAAACAATGCATGGCTTCGACGCTATCTGGCTGTCAGTGTTGCCATGCCTGAGTACATGTGCTTACTCTTGCAGGGTAGTCAAGTGCCGAGCCAAGGACCAGATCAGGATGTTGTTTCTGCCTGTGGGTTATCCGGACAGCACGAAAGAAAACTATTTGAAGTACACATTGCTGGCAGCGCTGGCGCATTTTTTCATGAATACGTCTGCCACGATTGGGTCCACGTTTCTGCTTTACGCCGCCGGCCTGGGTCGCGCAGAAGCTCAGATCGCAGCATCCGCGTTTAACTGGATCATCAAAGATCTTGGGGGACAAGGAGGTGCAGATTCTGCACGTGTGTAGGGCTGTTTAGCGGGTGCATGTTCTGCTGCACATCTTCCAAGACATCCGTGGCATGCTGCTATGTGTACCTTACAATTGACCGTCCACCAGTCCTGCAGGGACACTTGTTGTTGGGCGTATGTTCTCCCACGACTTTGATCTCAACACCCGAAGTTGGTACTGCTTTGCAAATGTCATCGCATCGCTGGCCGCTGTTGTTGAGGTGCGTGCATTGCCAATGCTACCCCAGACCTGATCAACCCTACCAATGGCTTGCCGAAAGACATGTCAGTACATGAACCTCCCGGCCTGCCCGTTCCATTGCACTATGCTGGCAGCTCCCTCCTCAAGGCTTTCATTGGCGTGTGCTTCGCAACGCATGTGTCGGGTAGATACCCAGCTGAAACAAGTTCACGTGACGAGTTCAAGCATGTTTGTGTGCACAGTTTCACTTAGCCTAATTCCTGAACCACTACAATGCTGTCTGCTGTTCGAAGTATCCCGCGCATGCACTCCCCTGTGACTCGACTTCGCTGCTGTGCAGATCTCAGCAAACTCGCACACGGCATACTTCATACCCATAGCATCAGCTGCAAACACTCTCAAAGGCATCTCAGGTCTGGCCAGCTCCTCAACTCGAGCAGCACTCAATGTGAGCTTTGCAAGAGGTCGGCTCTCGCCCCATGCCCATTAACTTGCGGTGCACTGTCCATCATCAGATCGATCGGTACCTTCCCAATCAGCACACCACATGGCTGCATGGGCACCCGCCTGCCTGCGTCGACACGCCCCGGCTTTGTGTCATTCTTCGCCGGATCGATGCTTACGTGTTTTCAGTTCGCTGTAAGCCACCGGCGACGGCTGTGGATGTCAGTGCACTGACAAGGAGCAGAGGGCAGCACACGTCTCAGACCTGCGTGCTGCTGCAGAGGTCCTGTGCCGGTCATGCGGCACGATCGGCCATGCCTGCTGCTCACCGCCACTACTGTACCAGATGCTCCAGTTGCTACCTCATGTCAGATCAGGCACCTCCTCACACCACGCACCAGCACCCTATCCCGCACTAGCTATATAGGCATATTCCGCCGTACTTTGTCACCAGCGAACGTCCGCATCAAGCGCCCCACGTCGCGCTCGCACCCCTTGCCACGCCAGATACGCCGCCATGCCTGTGCTCGCGCTCACACTGACAGCCCCGGCTGCGCGCAGGTGAGAATATCGCAGACATCACCGCCAAGAGCCACTCACAGTACATCTTCTCGTACCTCACCGGCACGTTTGCCGGGATCTTCATTGCCGGCGCCATCGAAAAGACCGACTCCCTCACCGCCGCGTACTGCTGCCTCGCTCTGACTGTCCTCACCGGCGTCTGCTCCTATGCCGCCATCCGCACCGTGCCCCTAGCCAACCTCAACTCCTCCCGCTTGCAGCTCCTGCTGGAGCACTACACCGCTGCACACTCTCTCTCGGCCGTGCCTCGCGTGGTCCCGCTGCCCCGCCCGCATGAGCTGTGCGCGTCTGACCCGGTCGGGCCCCTCTCTGCAACACCCCGCAGCGACACCTTCTGGCCATCTATCGAGCTGAACGCGCCCCTGCACGACATCTTTCCTGCGAGCGTGGACACTGCGCCACACAAGATGCGGCTCGCTCTGGAGACGCACGCCACGCAGCCCCACCTGCTCGTCCGTGACGGCCGGCACCGCGCCAGCCAGCTGCATGTTGTGCTGCAGGTGAGCGCGACTGCGGAGGACGCGATCATGGCCATGCTCCACGCTGTGCGTGTCAGGTGCGGCGTCGGCGGCCACACGCATGCACGCATCCACCACACCTGGCACTGCATGCTGTCTCCTGGTGGGAAAGGGGTACCACGCATGCAGTGACCGGCCGTTGACATGCGCTGGTGGTGTGCGATCTGGCTGCTGCACATGCGAGCGTACTGCGCCCGAACGTGTGTACGCCAGTCCACATGCTGAGCATCACCCTCAACCCGAGCTCGTATCTATCCCCTGGCGTCACCTGTTTCTTGGGACGCTGTCGCCGCGACACTGCTGACTAGAGCGTTGGCTAGCAGATCTCAAGTGAGGCTAGCAGATGTTTGTGGTGGGGGTGCAGGCAGGCCATCAAGGCACACGAGAGCGATGTACTTGACCTGGATGTCGAGGCAGAGCTTATAAAGCGTGAACTTGAACGCTCATCGCAGCACCGCGCAGCGCTCATCACGTCACTGAAGGACGCTCACTGGAATCTAACACGTGTGGCAATTGAGAGCCGTGCGAGCAGGGCGGTGTGGTAGCCGCAGCTGCAGCAGCGTCTATGGCATGCTGCCAATGGCTGGCTGAGGCCGGCCAGAGCACATGAAGTATGGTTCTGTGTTCTGTGTTGAATTTTGAAGTTTCCTGGCACAGTACTTCAGGCGGCACTATTATCTGGTACACGAGAGTATAGAATGGTACCTGTGCCGGCAGGAGCACCTCAACTGGGGCACGCGGCGTGCATGGGTGCATGCATGTGTAATTGACTGGATGGCAAAGCTCTACAGCTGGCTTTGCTGCATGCGCTTGAGACAGCGTGCTTCAACGCGGCCGATGTAAGCATCTATTGAGCCAACATGTCGTGTACGGCCACGAATATCCGTGTCCCCATGCCAAAAATACGCGCAGATGCAATATGGGGCGGAGTCCTCGTTGCAACTCTACCGCAGGCTGAATTGACACACCCTACGGATTACGCATGCCATGCATGACTGCTGCAAAGGACCCTACATGGCCCCCAACCCCTTGTGCGTGCAATACATACAGGATGGCCTGGCACTTGCATACACGGGCTGTCCGCTCACTTCAAGCAAAGTACTCAGCACGTGACGAACCAGTGTGCACCTCATGCCACCACGAAATGATGTTGAGCTCATATAGGGCCAGGTGAATGTCACGATCAGCATCATCTACTGCTGCCTCCAACATAGCTGTATTGCTCAAGAAGCCCTTCCCCTCGGATGTATCTGTCCATCTCAACGCACAGGCTAATGCCATGACACGCTAACAACCCTCGGTTGCTTCGTTACCGATAACAAAGAAACTGCCAGTTGCAAACTCGGCTGGGTGCATCACAACGTACACTCGGATGCAATCAAAGCCAAGTTTTGCCCTGATTTTCATGGTCTCAGAAGCGCCGGTACGAATCACCACACTGTACGCAGGGTTGCACGAGGATGACGAGAGCTCAGGGCAGCAGGATACAGGATGTCAGATGCACGATTTGCTTGTACAGTCCAGATACGGACATCTGTTGTGCAGTGCCACAGGCCACAGCTGCTGCGTTCTTCTGCCTTGGATCATCATCCATCTCCACTGAACCGTGCCTTGTGCAAACTATATCTACCTGCATGCCCTTAGCCATCCACATCTACCTCCGAACACGCTGGCTTTCGGCTCCCCAGACACCCGTGTCATCCTCTGCGCCGGGCTAGCGTGCACATGGTTACAATACAGGTGGAGTACATGTGCCAGCCACGACAGAACTAACCTGGGTGCATACTTCTTCAGTTTCATCAAGCTTTTCCACATTCAGCAGACAGGTTCATGGCCTGCCTACCAGCTACCATCACGCGCACCACCCGTCTGCATCATGCTCTGTGCTATTCGATCGGCACGGATGCCCGCTGTTGCCCGCCCGACAAACGTGCTGTTCGCCATCTGCTGGCCCAAACTAGGCGATGCCACTGATGCTAGCATCTGTGGCGGAATTGTAACGTTTACACTATCTGGAGCCATGCCCTGGTCTTGCATGACCCAGTGCAGCATGACCTTGAGATCCACCAGCATGCACTTGAGGGCCCTGTTCCAGTTGTCGGCCCCACCAACCATGGTGCCATACCGAATGGAAACGCTTCGCACAGTGCCTTTCTCTGCATCTATCACATTTGGAAGACGTAACGGGCTCCGTCCGAGCCTGCACAACATGCGGCAGCATTGCCACTCTGTCACAAAGCAAACCAACCCGCGTTAACACATTGCATAGATTGAGTTGTACAGACCAGGAGGATGGTGGCATGGGCAAGTGGAGAGGTTGCTTCCAAAGTATGGAGGATAGCTTCGGTAGAATGTTGCGGGCCAACTTTTGCGGGGCGCCAAAAATCGATGCCAGAAAATCAATGCAACACAACGTATAGAGAAGTGCAGTCACGACATCAACCTAATCCCTGTGCATGTACCAGAGCTCAGGAGCTATTTCCAGGTGTAAACAGTGATGTCAGAAGAGCGAACAGTTCCGCATGCCTCCAAAACAGAATCACCAGGCAACACTCATGGGAGCACAAGTGGCAACTGAGGTGGTGAGCGCGCATTACACCTGACGTCTTTGTTGCGAGCGTAGCGAGAGAAGCTGTCCAAGCAGGACAGGTACAGCATCAAGGCCCTGTCAAAGCGGCCACACCACATGCGGTTCACTGGACCAAACAGCTTGAAGTCTTCCTTTCCATCACTCACCTGCACAACCAGCCATCTGACAGCCACGTCATGCCCACATGCATGGTTTCAGGAAGACACCAGCATGGTACAGCAAGTGACACCATGTGTTCACTGGGCTTGGATTGGAGTCAGACTTGATAGCTGGTCACAGCATCAGTAGGCGACATCAAGCCGCAGCTGCTACACGTTTCCTGATGCACGTACCATTGAATGGGAGCCCATTGGCTTGAGCATGCCTTGCTCCCACTTAAAGTCGGGGTACATGCGGGTCATCATGTCCATGAGCAGCGCAGCTTGCCCCCAGGCTGCGTTGACTTCCGGCCACTTGACTTCTTCCTTCCAACGCCCAAGCCGGAAGCCGCTGATGGTCCCAAATCTGTCCCGAAACCTGTACGTGATCCAGTACAATGGCTTGCGATGCGCATGTGAAGCCGCCCGGCGAACAGACACGCAACGCAGCACGGGGAGAGTACTCTAGCTAGCTTGCGGGGGCGAGTGTTGGCGTTGAACGGCATCTAATGCATGCAGCATTTGCAAGTACCACGAAGATCTGCCTCTGAACACGCAGCCCACCTGGCGCCTGACTACAGGTACACACAAAAAGACAAACTGCTCTGACTTCACATTGACCCGCGTCACATCGACTGATGTTGAGGACTGCCGCAGATGATGTCTGTGAGGAACGCGGCCAGCATGGTTCATGAAGTCAGCGCCGGTGTCACACCAGATGTGGAAGCAATCCTCGAGCACGCTGGTCTGGCGCAGGCTGTCCAGCTGTCTGGCGGCAATATCCACTCGACTCGCAACAGCGTCCACCTCTTCCATGTGACCCTGCATGCACGCATGCAACCCCCCTCTCACCAGAACTCACCCTCCAGCTGTGGCTGATCCCGCACCCGTGTAACCTTGCAACAGCTGCTGTCTGAGCACGCCAACCACGCCGCAGGTATAAGCGCCGAACAAGTGAGTCCACAAGGCCACACAAGTGCGACAAAACTTGCAACGCGGAGCTTCAACGTGGCGGTCTGGTTGTCAACGGCGATGGCGCATTGCACAGCTACAGGCGTTGCTTCAACAGCAGGAAGCAGACAGCGAATGCGGGTTGTGCCTGCAATAGAGGGGCCAGAGGCGCACATGCAGGTCAAGACAGAGGGCATCGTAGCGGCGCCAATAGTCGTCTTCCTCAGCCCGCATGGCCGCTTCCTGCACCGCCACTTCTGCCAGCTCCTGCTTTGCCTGTGCCAGCTCCGCCTCAAGCCGATCAGCCCGCTCTCTGTAGTGCAGTCCATCAATATGGCAATATGCACGGTCTAGGAATCCAACATTGCCCTCAGTCAGAGCTGATCAGGGCCAGTTCGCCATGCAGACTATCTGATATGCGTGCAGGTCATGACAGCGGTGGGCGAAGCTGCGGTGGACAGGCAGGGCAGCTGATGCAGGTAACTGGCGTTCACATGGTCCAGGCATGGGCACGACCCCCCGATCAAGGTTGCCCCTGACCCAAGGATGGTGGCAGATGAGAGACCTGAGGCTGGGTGGTGTTTGTGCGCGGTTGTGTGAGTGACATGGCTCGTGAGTCAGTTGAGAGGACCTCTGCGCCGTACCTCTCAACTTGCTCCTCTCGTTGGGCAGCCTCGAGCTGCTTCTGCAATTGCGACTGCGACATAGACATCGCCTGTTGCCGCATTACAGATTGGTCCTCATCTTGTGCAGTCTGGTTGATCACGTCTGGACCCTGCACCCACACCACAGTGGCTAAGCTATGCTGTGGCAGACCAGGGCGCCCTCTTGAGAGACAAACTGCCAACCTTCGACTCGCCGGGCTCAGTAGATTCGAAGGCGAGTTGAATGGCGTCGGACGCCCGTCATGTCAGCGCATCAATGCATGATTGTTGTACTCGCTTAGGTTGGGAGAATCACCAGCAGAGAATTTAGGGCTGCTTCATAAGCTGATGCCTGTGCTTCTGCAGTGGTAATGCTGTCTTGTAGCTCGCGCTTGACATTTTCGAGACACTTGGCACAAATGGGATGGTCAATTTGACTGTGCGTTGTTGCCAGATCCAGAATTTGAGTGAGCCCTGATAGTCCACCTTTCGCTGCAGGTGCAATTATAGATGCTGGCTGTGTCACATCTACGTAGCTTTCCAGCATGTGACTTGGCGGGCCTGCAGTACACATAAAACACTGATGGTCATTGTGCACCCATGTAGCATCTTGCCAATACGATTGCGTACCTGCATCCCGTGAGGAAGGAACGGCATGCCTCCGGTGTTGGTCTGACACACTGTGCAGATCTGTAAATGTGATCGGGTCGTCACACCGTTGACAGTGGCTGTTCATTTGCCTGAATTATGTACACTAGCTATGGACGGGAATGGCACATTGACAGGCATGGTGTGCAATCATGCATCACAGGTAGCTAACAAGCCCCAGCTCTCTTCAACGAGGACGTTGCGTGCACGACGGCAGATCGTGCAGTGTCTGAGTTTGCCGATCCGGTTGCAAGTGAAATGGTCTCCGACTCGGACTGTAACAATAAGTTAACTGCGTTCGCCATTACTACTTTACTTACAAGTCACTGTACATGTCATTGTATTTTATGATCACTGAAGCTTGTCTCCGCTACAGCAGAAGACGTGTGCGTGAATGCTCACATGCATGTTCCAACTCCCTGCAGCTCTGTGGCTCCAGAACAAGTCCCAACGCCCGACGTCATGATGTTTGGCAAGACGAGAGTTCCAATACAGTCGCTCTATCATGCTTGCTGTAGGCAGAAGCCCGTTGCAGTAGGTTGAGTGCATCGTGTGACATGTTTACCAACAGCTGACGAAGAGCACGCGTTGGGAGGGTCCGCGGTAGACGTGGATGGCGCCCACTCAATCTGTTGCAGTCATTAGCTGCACGCGTGTACGGTGTTGTATGCATCAGTGAAGCCTGACATGTGTGCATGGCGTTGCAGCACCTTTCGTCGGACAGGGCCTCAGAGACGTGAATTTGTCAAGTTAGAACAGGCATAGTCATTGAATTGGTTCTGAGGCCCTTATTCCGGCCGTCAGTATGACCAGGTGCACTGACAAATCCTGTGCCAGAACGATGAAGGACTGCCAACAGCAGAGGTGCTTACATGAGACCGCACTGTCCTTAACAGAATTCTTGACACACCAACAGTGATGTCAGCTCTATTTGTAGCAGCAGCTGTCATGTTGGGTCACCATACCTTTATTCATACTGGCAAGCAGCGGTGTCTAATCAGCGATCTTACCTGGGCACTCCCATAATCCACAGCACAATGCGGAATGGGCCACAACTTAGCATTGGCACGGCGAGCCGCAACATGGTCAAGATTGATAATGCAAATGGGAAGTGCTTGCATGTCCCTGTGCACGGCAGCGCAAACAAGCGACAGCTTCCTGGCCCAGGACAGTACACCTGCATGGATGGAGTACGTACAGCTGCAAAGATGGAGTGCCAGTGTTCACTATCTACGTTGGTGCATCGGTGTCTCAGAAGTTTCACAGAACCAAAACGCTGCTCTCATTTGTTCTGCAGTTTGGGAAGCAGAGCCTCTCAACTCGTTCAAATCACCCAGAACAGTCGATGGGGACTGCCAAGCGATTTCAAATATCCGGGCAGGCCAACTTGAAAAGTCCAGGCCCGGGACAGCATGATGTGCCCCGAGTGAAGCTGAGTAAGCTCAGTACCAAAGCTGCAGATTCGCCTGAGATTGGGTTTGCACGAAGCAACCGCAGGCATCCTGCATACATCCAGGTCCGGAACCTCACAAGTCAGCCTACAGAACAGATTCTGCATTTGGCTTGCTGATTTGGGGGTTAATCAGTGCTATTGCAAATCCCCGATCCGCGAAGTGAAAGCTGGTCGACTCTGCATACTCAGGACCTCAACACTTAAATTGGACCACGAAGCAGATGGAGTGATGCCATGCCACCTGTTGCAGCATGCCCCTAACGTAGCATTTTGGAGCAAGTGCAGGCAATGTTCTGCAAATCAAGATGTATCTAAGCAGGCATGCTTGGCTAGAAACATGCGGCTTGTGACGCAGGGAGCTGAGAATGGGCACCTTAAGGGTAGAACGTGTGCTGAAGTAGGGTATCGGGTGTACAGTTCCATTGATTCGCAGCCATGGAGTACGTTTGGTGGTGCAGCCAGCGTTGGCTTTGCTAAATCTCGGAGGCGAGATGTTGCCACTGCCTCTCCCAGCTGTATGGAAACACCTGGGCCGGGAACATATACCAATAGATGCGCATGGAAGAAAGGAGTGAAGTACGGCAATACCCCCGGTATTGTGGGACGTGTTTAGTCGGTCCAACAAAACGTTGCTTTAGCTGTACAGCATGCTTATCGGGCCCAGCTATTGCAGTATGGACACAACTTGGGAGCTGCATGTGTAGTTTTGTGGCAGTTCCTTGCAAATGTTGGGATGTGGTTGTGGTAGTCAGCCACATGTGATACCAAGGTGATTGCAGGTTTCCTCAGATGCAAAGGCCTACAACCAGTCCGTTGCCAACAGTCGACGAATTGCCACCATGGCTAACAGTTGGACCAAAGTATGATACATCTCGAAAGAACTGCTGTATAGGTGACCAGGTCGTGTCAGCCCACAAGAATCCTTGCAGCTTCACATTTTCAACAGCCAGCCGATTTGAGAGAAGGGCCACTGATACAACCCCTGCGCCTGGGACATACAGAACGTAGGGGTTACAACATTTTCTTGTTGTAGCAATCGCCAACTGGTGATGGACTTTGCCATTTGTATTCCGCAGGGTAATTCAGTTTCTTGCTGTACACATCGACACACCGTGGGATTGAGAACAGTAGGACTACAAGCGTTCCTTGAGTTCTTGCTGCGGCAGAGATTCATGAGACGTGCCATTTTGTAAACGCAACTATTACTTTCCCTCAACAACAATGCTCTGCAGAATGTGCGTGATGGGGTTACAGCACCACAATATTCGATGTGATATTCACATGACACACCAGGTGCACAAATGGCTAGCTGATACGCTTCATGAGTAGATACGTGCAATCGGCATGCCAGGCGAAAATGCTATGTTCATGCCGGCAAATCTTGTACTGCCCAAAACATCTTTTGAGATATCACATTATGCATTTGCTTCAACAGTGGCCATCCAGGCAGCAAGGTCCACGACCCGATTGGAGTAGCCCCACTCGTTGTCATACCAGCTGACGACCTTGAGGAATGTGCCGTCGTTGCTGAGCATAATTCCAGCAGATGCATCGAAAATAGAGGAGTGGGGGTCATGGATGAAGTCGGACGAGACGACAGCATCTTCAGTGTACCTGAACACCAACTAAGGCCAGTGAACACAGGATACTCATGTTAGCATCGCAGATAAGCGCTCATGCCCAGTACTGCATGACAATGTAACAGTGACATGCTTCACATGGTACTCACCGAAAAGACGTGAGCATATGCTGATACGACATCAGTCCAAACAGGGGAATCGTACCCAAGAACGCCCTTGAGGGGGCCCTCAGCATACTCCTTCATCTTTGCGCAAACCGTCTCATAGTTAGTCTCCTTCGCCAGGTTGACAGTGAGATCGACAACGGAGACATCTGTGACTGGCACACGGAAGGCCATGCCAGTCAGCTTGCCATTCAGCTCTGGCAGCACCTTGCCCACAGCCTGTATTGCCAGAGCACATTTTCATGCTTGCCATTGAAATCTTCCCTCGGCGAAACGCTGGAGACAGTGCTGCACTGTCCAACCAAGGGCCACACTACCTACGATTCTCATAGCAGTCTTCCTGTGATCTTATGCATGGGAATCTACCACAACCGGAACACATGACGGAACCTTGAGTTGCACTGCATATCAAAATTGCACCTGGTCCTAGTTCCACACATCCTGCAGCCTCCAGACCGGACAAGCTGTCACGTCAACACACCTCAATTCAACAAGATTTACTTCATGACATGATTCTAGTTTGAGTTCGCAAGCATGTTTCATCAAGCGCACCCGAGCAGCGCCGGTGGAGGAGGGGATGATGTTGCCTGCAGCAGCACGGCCACCGCGCCAGTCCTTCATGGAAGGACCATCGACAGTCTTCTGTGTAGCAGTCGTGGCATGGACAGTGGTCATCAACCCAGTGACAATGCCAAACTCATCATTGAGGACCTTGGAGATCGGTGCCAAGGCGTTGGTGGTGCAGGAAGCGTTGGAGATGATGTTCATGCTGGGGTCCAGGCTCTCGTGGTTCACACCCATGACAAACATGGGCGTGTCGTCTTTGGCAGGCGCAGACATGATGACCTGCACACGCCGAGGCATGTCGACCACCGACGAAATGCAGTGCACTATGGTCATGGAAGCCATGCAGCAGGATGAATTTGACTGTCGAACTTGTTCAATCACTGCTACGGCATTCTGCTCATGACAGGTTCATAGTATCACGACGATTTCAGAGCGAAAGCGGTGATGCACTTTGAAGTCAACTTTGAAGCCGGACTCTGTTGCACACCTTCTTGGCACCGCCATCAATGTGCGCATGCGCCTTCTCAGCTGTCAGGAAGACACCGGTCGCCTCCACCACGATGTCGACACCAGCATCGCCCCAAGGAATGTTGGATGGGTCCCTGCACAGATGGCGGCATGCTATCAGCCCTGGCAACGGTCATGCAACGATCAATGCCATCCACGGCGCTGTCATTGGCCCATCACGATGATACGGGCCGGTCTGATGCACATGATGCACATGTGTCACCAGGTGCATGCGATGTCGTGCATGACTGCGCCAGCATTGGGTCAGTGTGGCATGTGAATATCTCTGTCTGCAACCAGGATGCAGCTGGGTCCCCCTACTTTGGAAGTGGGGATGGGCCCTCTCCCTGCAGATCCTGCAGAAGAGGAAGGCCTGTTCTGGTGGGTGGAATGCAGTGGATTTTCCTGTCGAAAATCGAGTACGCGATACTACTCCTCACATCGGCAAGGCGCCTCAGGCAGACAGTATCATGAAGGATGCAACCGTGACGACTTGCAACAAGTCAGCCCAGGTGACAGGCAGCAGGAGCCGTCCCCACGCCGAGGCATGCGAATGAGACACGCAGCCCATGAAGCGATGCAGAGATCTGGAGCACACTTCTCTGAGAAAGCCTTGATCTGCTGTCCGTTGACCTTGAAGGAGTCTTCGGTATGAGACATATCAGCACTGAGGCGGCCATGAACCGTGTCGTACTTCAGCATGTACTCCATGTACTCAGTATCCACGAAAGGATCGTTCACAGCAACGACCTGGATGTCATCGCGCAGCAGTGCCGCACGAGTGACCAGGCGGCCAATGCGGCCAAAGCCTACACAATGGAGAGCACTGGTGATGACACAGTAATGTATTCCACATGCCACGCATACACAAGGATCAGGTTTCAAAGGTCACTGTTCCATCGCAGGACTCTGCGTCCTGCAGACAAGCACCATGTTTGGTCAAGATGACTTTGATACAGGGGCATTGTACATGTGCTGCGAGGGCCTCTCATGATCAGCACCACCTGAACATGGACCAGGTTGCTGCAGCAGACAAAACAAAATGTGTGCGGATTTGTACGGAATTGAACGAGAACCACTTTACCTTTGATACATGCAAGCGGAACACTGCCCAGCGCGTGCGAACGAACTGGTTACACGCTATGGTGTTGTCTGCGAGGCACGTGCCGCCCCGGCCACAGGCGGTTATGGTGCCCGAGAGACCTGCGCATAGATGGTGCAGGGAATATTAATGTCGGATACGTACACAAAAGGACGAGAAGCAATGGACTGCTGACAGCGACGAGCACTCCCGTGATGTGCGGGGGGGAAAGTAGTCGGGAATTCAAACGCTGACCAATACGGCGGAGAACTTCGTCTTCCGAGAGCCAACTGTCTGCGCGGGCCATGGCCAGACGCGTACGTACGCGAGTGGTGCAACAGGCGACACTCGGTCCGACGGGTGCGTTGCACGAATCATGCGACTTGTAAGTGGTAGTCAGCATTCAATACTCTTCGCAGATTGCGGCCTTCTGTCTCACTCAGCGCAGTGTGATTAAGATTTCGGAGGTTTCGGACGACTGGATGCGGCGGTCACGCAAAAGATGCTGGAGCGCACCGTTGACACCGATTTTCAGAGGCTCTTCTGTGGAAGGTGCCTCAAAAGCCACAGCGGGTGGTCTCACCGCAACGTCTGCTTTGGCAGCGACGAGGCGAGGAGCCATGAGCGGAGTTGCAATGCGCCTCTCACCCATGCCAGTGGAAGACACATTCGCTCGCACTCGCTGCGCAACGACACGGTTTGCCGTCCTCCCTGGAATGCAAATAGGTCTTTAGACTTTCAGATGTAGTATTTTGGTGAAGCGAGTCCCCGAGTGGTACTTCCAAGCATTCCCGAAGGCGAAGCAGGACGTGGAGGTCTGGGCCGACGTCAATGCTCTCGCACAGCCGTGTGCGTTGAAAATGGTGTGCACCAGGCATTAAAAAAAGAAATTTGGAGCTTTATCCGCACCATAAGCGACGTTGGATTGAAGAGCATATGCCATATTGTTGGTGCTTACGTTTGAATGGTTTGAGCTCCAGGATAATGGGCTTCGCACTGGCCGGGCTGACTCGATTTTGCGCGTGGGGATGCTGGATTTGACTATATATGGTCATTCCATATCGGTTGTTGCGCTAGATGCAGCGGAAATCTAGCCTGCATGGTCGTGCGTACGTATACCGCGTTGACGTTCATGCGTTGACCCATGCATTGCCGGAGCCTAGTTTTGGCATTTGTGGCGCCGTCTTCACAGCATCCTGTCACAAGACAGACGCAAATTTCCTGATGAGTGGTGTGTATTGAAAAAGTACAGCCGCACCACATCAGAACGACGACTTTGCGACAGCATGCTGCGCAGCTAAGCTTGAGATTGTCGACGAGCACGTGAAGGGCTGCCCAGATGCTGACCAGTCAATGGTGTTGCACGGAGCATGGAATTAAGTCCCGGCGTCGCCAAGGGGGGTCATGCACAAACAAGCACAAGCACAGCAGGCACGCACAAGCTTAACAGCCACTCGCAGCATGTCGCCTCGCAAGCCTCGGTAAGTACACAGCGAACTGCCAGACTTCCCGAAACGCATTGGCTGCTTACCAGTCAATGGTGTACTCACACATCGTAACACCATCGTGTTGTCTCAAGGCTCGGCACGCAGATAATTAGGGCGGGGGCATCGTACGTCAGTGTTGAAGTGGCACCAGCGTTGCGATTTCGCAGCACAAGCGTTGATCAGAGCTTACTTGCAAAATGCTCGTGGAGTGCTGCTCGCGCTAGTCTCAAGCTTGAATCCCCCTGCGCATTTTACACAGACATGGCAATGTTGTATCAAGGGGCATGGTCCCCCTGGGGTGACGTGGATAAGGTAGCTGTCTGCCTACCCAGGCTCACCGAGTTTGTCGAAAGCCTAAACAGAGCCGGGGCAGCTGACTAGACCTGCCCATTGCTTGGGGATATCCAGAATAGAGCACCTTGTCACATCGTGCACATGCGTCACGCTCCATGCAGGCATGCAGGGGATTTCGTGTCTCCGCCAAGACCTCTTACATGCCACTGCAAGTAACCCAGCCGCACGTGCAGTTATCGATCATGCATTCCCAGTGGGTGGTAGCTGCACTGATACTTTAACAGTTTACACCATCCCCTTCCTCCTCCCGATCCTTGCACTGGGGGGTGTGGCTACATTGCGGTGACGTCACTGCTGTGGTGCTCTTGCAGCTGCTTTTCTAATTGCGTCGTCTGTGTGTGCTACGTCCTTACTGGACTCCTTGCTAGCCTCCTCAGACATGCGGTGTTCTAACAGCGCGTGTGGTGTCTGCCACTCGGATTGGTCCTTCCTTAGGGCATGGCTCACTGGTGTTGCACCTTCCCCTCTGCCTGCCCTTTTCCCCCACTCGAACGAATACTTCACGCCCGGGCCCGCTCCCCCACCCCCCCTCCCCTGCCCAGTGGATGTGATTGCCCCGTCCGCTTTGACCGCCCCTACTTGCAGGGGTGCTGTGGCCGATGCCCGTTTGGGTCTTGCGTGATTCTCGATCCTCTTAAAAAAAATAAAACATTTTTGTGCTTTGTGCTGCCATGGTGGTACCTTGCAGCGATTCTGGTCTGCATAAATTCTGGCAGGAGCCTCACACGATTCTAGCCACTCAGAGTACCTGCACTGCAGTATCGCAGCATTGCAAGCATGCTCAGTGGGGTGCGCTACGTCGGCCAGGCGCCCTTAGTGCCTGCTCTGACTTAGCAGCAGTGTGCCCATGCAGTAAGAGACACATACAGGAAAACGGCCTTTATCCATAGCTGCACCTCGTTTTTTACATCGGCATAGACATGACTGGGTTTGATATCAAGCAGCGTTCCCTATCCTGGCCAGTTTTGCTGCCATAACCCCTGATCTGCTATGCTGTTTGCATTTTGATTTTGCAACCGTACTTAATGCACGCCTTCGCAGCGCTGAGGCATCTGGCGGCTTGCAGGATGGCTCATGCATTCTGGATGCTCAGATGCACCTGCAAAACAGCTGACAGCAGGTGGACCTCCCCGTCCCGCCCCCTCCGGTACATCCTGTGCACGTGCAACGCACCCAAGTGTGGCCGACGTCGGGTCCTGGGCAGTGAATGTTCTTGAGATGGGTCGTCGTGGAGGCGGGCTGGTGCATGATGGCATCGATGGGGGGGGTGGGTGCGGGCGGATTCCGGCTTCTTGCAACGAGTGGAGGGATTCGCTGATAATCCGAATCGCATGTACACTGATGCATGCGCCTGTAGACACGTGTTCAACTGCAGATGATCACCTGGCACTTTGGCTACTTATGTAAGCACAAACCCTTCCTGAAAAGATGAATTCGACACCGTAAACTGACGTTGAATACGTTTGCATCTTGTCAAGCTGTCCGTGGGTCGCGATCTGTTCATTTCTGGTCTGTGGAGGATGGCGATATCATGGGCGTGTTGGCGGACTGTGTATGACTTCGTCAGTCGGGCACACTATAGGTAGTGAATCCTTGCACTTTAAGCCTAAACGAACACTGCTTGCCGTGACAGGCAGCGTACCATGGTCTGCTGCGCGTCTGTCAATGCATTTCAGAAGAACTTAGCTCCTCAGCGGCAATCAGCACCAGTGCGCTACAGGCGTGCCCAGGCTCACAGGTTGTTGGTGAGTCTTATGTGTCTCATACTGCCTGATGTGTTTCCGGCAGCGCTGTGGACGTGATCCATGACGGGCTGCAGATCAGATGCTGTGCACAGCCACGGCAACAACTCCATGAGCAAGAAGACGGCACCGCTAATGCAATCGAGTCCTTACTAGTTTCATGGCTAGCGTTTCAGAATCAGAGCGAGCTCGCTGCGGAGGCGCTTGTAGAGGCAGCTGTTGCGCTCTTCAGGTCAGGATGGACCGTGCAGCGTGTGCAGCTGGAGATGACATTCTTGACCCTCAAGACTCAGAGAGAGGAGATTAAGCAAGTTCAGGAGCTAGATTCAGAGATGCTCTTGTCATTTATATGTCTCATCATGATCACTTGTAAGGTGCTGGTTCAGCTCAGGTGACGGCATCCATGCGCCTGATCTGCAGCTCTGCAATAACTAGACCAAGGCATGTAGGAAACAGACTGCCCCATTTTTCCAGACGCCTCCGTTTCGGAATTGGATCAGGCGCCGAGTCAGGAAGATGGGGAACAATCAAAGGCCTCTGCACGAATGAGTGGTTTACGGCAATACGCACGCCAGACGCTGCAACAGTACACCAATGGTGCAACACTGCGAGGCATGACCAAAAAGCAGACTAAAGCAGTGTCTTCTGCAATGCAGAGTACAGCTAGCAGCCCAGCTGCCCCAGGCTCTGCCCCGCAGGCGATGAGCCCAAACATGCTTTTCATGCAGAACTTAACACGCATCGTGCTGCTCACGATCGAAAGCTTACAGCAGCAAGGCCTGGTTCCCTCCCGGCCCATACTGATACAGAACCTGAGGCTCAAGTTTGGCATGGCGGAGGTACCTCAGAGCTCAGGAAGGAGGTGGGCACCGCTCGTCTGAACCCAATCTGAACCTTGTGGGTCTGCACATGCTCCTTCCCGGCTGGCTCTAGGTGCTTGATACTGCAGTTCCCCAAGCGCAAGACTGGAGCCAACACATTTTGCACGGCACCTGGACCCTGAGTACGCGCCCGAGCTTACTCGGGAAGCATTACTTGGAGGTGTTGCTCTAGACCGCATGCAGGTGCGCCTTCTTGAATTCTGTGCACTCATCGGATCATTGCATTGGGTGCCGCAGGACTGTCGAGCCAAGCGTGAGCCATGCAGCCCGTTTCTCCCCCCTCTTGCCACAGCTCTGGTGCACGATACCATTGACATGCTGACCGATGCGGCAGTGGGTTGAATTCCGTGCCCTAGTAAATCTTTCCGGTGTGCCTGTATGACAAGACCTGGACTGTAATTAGAATGCATGTTTTGGCTGGCTGTGTGAATAACAGACGTGTTGTGCCCAAGGCAAAATTTGAAAGTTGCTCAGTTTCCCATGCACCGTGTCAAGGTGGTGCCCGCTACATATCCGGCCTCGAACTTGCACTCATGCCAACCATCTCCGTGCCATGTCGCCTCAGGCTATGGCGGGACACTGAGGTCGTTCTTGATGATTAGTGTTATGAGCCAGGCCGTGGTCTGCATACAGATACGATGGCTCGCAGTCCGACTGCTGCTGGCTTTCATGGGTGCTGCGATGGGCTGGGCGTACAGCTGGCACGTGTTTGTCAGCACAGCGCTTCTGGCATACATGGCAGGCGTGTCAGCGCAGGAGCTCATGGACCAAGTGTCCCAGCAGGAGTTCTCCCAAGCGGGCACGATGTTCAAAGCAGCCGCCAGTGCAACGATACAATCGGAAAAGATCAATGCTGAAGCGTTTGCGCGGTGGGTACCACTTCACTGCGCATGTTTCTTGTTGACAAGCACAACAATCCCCATGCCACGGCCGTGTCTGTCACACTGCCAACTCTGACCTAGGCATTGCGCCATGTGCCTATGCTGCACAGTCGTGTATGCTTGACACCTGCACCGATAGATGGGCGCCGGAGGATCCCGCTCGCAGCATCAAGGAGCAGTGTCGTGCTTGTTGTTTGTGTATGGTCATTTGTGAGGTGTGCGGCATATGGTTGCTTTCCATCTCCAGGGTTGCACTTCAGGTGGCTGAGCACGGCGTATATGACCTGGGCTCTGCTGGGCATCACACACCCGGCCAATGAGGGGAACACAGGCTGGGCATGGGTACCGATTCAGTTGGACGTGAACCAAGACAACACTGTCGTTGCCAATGCCATGTCTGAGTTTGTGGCTCGGAACCTCAGGCGCCTGCAGCAGGAGGAAGCTGGTAACGTGCCACCAGAGGACAAGCGGACGCTAGGAAACGCGACAATGAAGAGCGAATCTTCTGTAGGTGTGTCGCTGCCGATGCTGTGCTGCCGTACGATCTAAGCTGTGACCCAGCGTGCACACCGGAATGTCAATGTTCAGTGTTCAAACGGTAGACGTGCGGTGTTTGGTGGTGGTGCTTTTCCAGCAGCATCAGATGCCAGTCGCTGAGCGTTTTTGCGGTGACGTGCAGATGCAGAATGGCTCAATAGGCGGCTTGCAGACCTCAGGTCTGCAGCTGTTCAAGACCGTCTATCAAAAGGATTTGTGACTGCAAAAATAGAAGATCCAGGGCTAGCTCGCAGTAGCTCAGCAATGACGTACATGCTGCAACAGACGGCGATGGTGAAAATGTGCAGGGATGCAGTGATAGCACCGACATCACCAGTGTAGAGTGCTGATGACAGAACAGAGACTGCATATCCACTTGGGTTGTGTGTTTCTTCCCCACCATGATCACTCTGTGAGGTGGCTTTTCAACACCGTATCTCTCAATCAGATGGCCACACTGCTCCAGGTGTTTGCACGGAGGTACAGGCATGCAGGCTGAGGCTACAGTAGGACAGGTGGACTGAGAGTTGTTTCTGGCACCCACCCAATCGCCCGAATGGCATGGCCTGCCTGTGAGATTCCATACCAACATGCATGCTACAATGACCAGTAATATTGTCCAAGCTATCTCGAGTCAAAGTCCCCTTTCAACACACTACCGTCTCCAGCTGTACAATGGTATAACCATCCCCGGTTGATCGTTCAAGAGTCAAGCTTGCTTCTGTGAGCCCTTGCACATTCGTGTGGCAGCCCCAATAGTTGTGCACTCAACGTGATACTGTCCTGGGCCTGGCGGAGCAGGCCAGTCCACCTGACCTGTGTATGTTGCTGGCCTAGTACCAAACGATTTCCCCTGAGAGACAGCACCACAACAAGTGCATGTACAGAAGCTTGTGGTGCACGGTTCGTAGCTGCCTGGGCCAGGACCTGCTCCCGATGCCGTCTCTAGCCTGTTCGATTTACTCCAAGTTCCTCTGTGAACCTTTGCTGGATTCAACCCACGTTTAGCAGAGTGAGGTGTGCAGCTGTATTGCTCTCGGAAAACTGAATCTGCCTGAGGCACGCCCATGGTCGCATGCGGTCGTCGAGTGTGGCTGTCAAATAGTCTGGGCTGCTCATACTGTCCAGGCCCTAGGTTTGAAGTGGCCAGTGAATCGGACTTTCGTGCCCGCGGTATTAAAATTCCTTGCGCATCAGGCCAACGCTTGCAGGGCGTGAGGCTGCTTGGGCCCTCCTTGTGTGGACTCAATGGCATTGGTTGCAACCCTCGGCCAAACTTGGGAGCAGTAGACCTGTCAAAGGAGGTGAAAGCCTCTCCACCATGATCTCCCTCTGCATCTTCCTTTCCTGAAGAACCAAGACCAGCTGTAATCATGTGTGCTTCCATAGAAGCATAGCATTGCATTCTCCAGTAGCTCGCTTCGACTCGCGCAACATACTGAAAACCTGCTCCAGTACAATAGCCACACCATCTTGTAAGGGGCGACGGTAGCCAAACGTCCAAGCTGGATTCGTTTGCAAAACTGGCTGATGTCCACACAGGTTCGGCCCGCGAACTGAGGCAGCCATTCTGATGAAGCAGCCAGTGATCTGGGAATATACAGCTCGCCAGAATGGGTGATTTCATCAAAACTGAATTAGTCTTGTGTCCCGCGAAGGTCAGAATGGTGTGTAAACCTCCACTTGTGCTCGCATTTTGAAGATTGTGGCATAGGTGCGCACTGGCATTAGAAATTCGTGCATACAGTGACATCGAGAAATCCAAGCATTCAGCAACCTCCATAAACTGCAAATGTACATTCAACAACACAGCAGATCCTTGTGCCTGAGTGCGTACATGGTTACTCATGACGTGTATAAACTCCCTGGAGATCACGTCCAGCCGGCACCATGGCGACGCTGGCGCAGGCTCGCCGTGTACAGCAACGGCAGTTGTCTAGCTAGCAGACACATGCAGTGATTGCTTCAGGTAAATCAAGAGCGTACTCTGCCTTTGATCACGGTTATGGCGGCCTGCAATGAAATCTGAGGGCAAGAAACGCAAGTCCATCCCATCCAAGAGGCAGAAGGGGCAGGTGTGTTCACTCTCAAAACTGAACTGGCACTGCAGATCGTGTTAGGTTTGCTGACAATTCCAAGCATATAGCAGCCAAGGAAGGCACCCAAGAAGCAAAAGTCTCAGACACAGGCGGCGGCGGCGCCGCCTGTGCCAGATCCTGGGAGTGAGGTTGAGTTGGATGAAGACGACTTCGAAATATTCGAAGAGTTTGGTAGACGGGTGGATTTCCTTGCCGGCGAACAAATTGGACTGAAGAGTGACAAAGAACCTGACAGGTATGTGCTCGACATGACGTGTACTCTGACCATGCGTCTTTGCTGATCGAATCGGCAACCTTGGAGATCAGCTCACAAGTATCACGTGTTGCAGCTCTTCAGCCAAGCCTGGAAAGTCCAAAAAGCGCCAAGAGAAGCTCAACTCTGCAGGCGCGGTAAAACGTAGGAGACCAGACACCCTTGAAGAGGATGCAGATGGTCCAGCATCGGAGGAGGAAGAGTATGAGCGCCAAGCCCGTTCTGTCAACGATCCTGCGCAGACGAAAAACTCTGCTGAGCTGCTCCCGTTCAAGACGAGGGATGGCGAACTCGTCTATGACAAGTCTAAGTCAAAAGGGGGCAGAGTCGCACTGGTCCGTCTTCTGCAAGGATCAATCGCTTGCTTTGGCTGTGCTGCAGGGCCACAATCTCAGCGAACCAGTAGTACATGCAGGACTCATTTGTGCCTGGTGTCAGCATCATAGACGATGCCGCCGACATTGCTGAAGAAGAGGAGGGCAGCTCAGAAGATGATCTTGGCAATGATGCGGTAGACCCATCATCTCCTGCTGGGCACGGCCATGGCGCAAATGGCAAAGCTGAAGCAGTCAATGGTGCACGGTAAGAGGCCGCAAAGCAGTCTGTCCTCCTCACCGGAGGGTGCTTGTGTGCAGCTACTGAAGTGATTGCCTCTGTCGCATTCACATGCGTGAATGTGTCGATCAGACTACTGTGCCTCGATGGACGGCTCGCGAATCACAGTCGCCGTTTCTATGTCGTGGCCAAAAGTGTACCTGATTCCATCACGTGCAGCGTTGCCATGCTGCGAGCACCCGCCAGAGCAGCCTTTCCGATGGCGCAGACCCATGCCCGGTGTGACAGGTCCGCCAGCAATCCAGCAAGCCAGCACGTGCAGCACAAGAACAGCACGGAGGGCCCAGGCGACCAAGATCTACATGCATGCAGGAAACCAGGCGATGCACGGCAGAAAGCTTTGCTGGAGGCGGCCTCGTACCACAGCATGGCGGCCCGGCGCGAAGAACTGCGCCGCCAGATTGCAGTGGCGGCATCAAAGCTTCTAGAGTCCCCAGAAGAGCAGCTGCCGTCGTTGAGACTGCTGCTGGAGGTAGCTCTCGACACGGACGCTGTGGTACGCGGCTGCCCGTGCTCGCTCGTGGTGGGTCGAGTGTGTTTTTGGCACGTCTGTTGCATGAGTCCGGCCTCTGAATCAATGCTGCCAATCCAGTCCGTGATGTGGCACGCAGCCTCCATCACGGTCACAAACGCACCCCGCGCTGGTTTGCGCTCGTGTTGTTCTGCAGCTGGTGGCATACCAGCTTTGAGCCCCTCCTTCCCCGCACGCTGCTGGAAGCATGATCCAGAGGCTGCCTGATCGTGACGTCCGGGACGTGGTCACCAGGATGCAGCGCGGGTCTGAGAATGGAAGAAAACAGCCTGAAAAGCTGTCCCGGCCGCTGCTGGGAACGGTGTACGCCTCTGCCACTGTGTTTGGGGAAAAGCATGGGGATGTGGTGCAGGTGCAACGACTGGCAGTGCTGTCACTGAGCAGCGTCTTCAAGGACATCCTGCCGGGGTACAGGGTGCGGGACCTGACAGATGTGGAGGAGGGCGTCCAGGTGACCAAGGCCGTGCAGCAGCTGCGGGACTACGAGCGCACCCTCGTCAAGGCGTTCCAGTCGTACGTCAAGCTGCTTCGTAGCATGCTCAGCAGCAAGGCTTCGTCTCTCAACCACAAACGGTACGCGGCAAGCCATGCATCATGTTGCCTCCGTTGTACATGTCATCGTGGTACGCCTGTTCGACCATGCTGTGTCATCCAGCATCACCATGGCAGCTGCACACTGCTGGCCCCACTCTGATTTGTGTTTCCATACGCTTCACAGCACTGCGTACGGTGACGCTGAGACGGCCTTGCTGTGTGTGTCATAGGGCGTCCCTTCTGAGGGCTCAGGAGGCCTTCTGAGTAGCCTGCGGCTGGCCAGAGTGCCGAGTCGAGCGGTGCGTCTCGTGACAGGGCATGCAGGGTGCTGGCATGACAGGGCCGCCGGTGCAGGGTGGCGGTGAAGTGCCTCCGGGAGCTCCTTGTGAGCGTGCCGCACTTCAACCACATACACGACGTGCTGCAGGCGCTGGTGCCGGCGGCGGCCGGCGGCGACGCACGCATGCGCTGGGACGCGGCCGCTGCTCTCGAGACGCTGCTGCGCAGCGGCCGCCACGGCGACGTGATGCTCGCGGCGGTGCAGCTCGTGGCAGACCTCGTTCGGCAGCGCAAGTGCGTGTGCAGCCCGGACGTGGTGCGGGCACTGCTGGTGCTGCAGTTCAAAGACCTCACCAAGGCGGATGTTGAGAAAGGTGCCTCCCCCACGCATGCGGCCACCTGTGCCTTGTCGCCAGCCGCAAGGTTGTGCTGATTGGATTTATGCTGCTGTGCCGCGTGTTGCGTGCCGGATGCTGCCACTCGTGTGCGGTGCTGGTCTCGCGGCTTGCACTGGGCTGGCAGGGGTGCGTGATGGGACGAGGTGTGGTGCAGGCTCCAAGGCGCTGGAGCGGCGGTACAAGTTCAAGAAACGGCAGCTGCGAGAGGACGCGATCGCGGCGGCCCTGCAGGAGGCCGCGGTCGCGGCGGACGCCGACCAGGCGCGGCTGCAGCAGTCACAGATGCTGGAGGCCCTGTTTGAGCTCTTTTTCCGCGTTCTCAAGCGCTGCACTGCGTCCGGGCTGCTGCGCGAGGCCGACGGCACGGCCCCCGACGACGCTACCATGCGCGCCAAGTTCCCGCTCCTCTACGCCGCTCTGGAGGGCCTCGGCAAGTATACGCACCTCATCGGCCTCGAGTACTTCACAGACCTGATCGGGGTGTTCCAACAGCTCCTCGGCAGCCGCTCGATGCCGCTCGCGCTGCGCATGAGGTGCCTGCTGTCGACCGTCGACATCCTGCAAGCGCAAGGCGATGCGCTCAACATCGACCGCAAGCAGATCTACATGCACCTGTACAGCGCTCTGGCAGAGTGTCCGATGGAGGCTGTGTCTGAAGCCGCCGGCGGCGCAGAGGCAGGCGCGGACACTGCTGCGGGGGATGCCGCTGCAGAGGGCCTTCCGGACCGCGAGGACAGCTGCGCAGTGCTCGTCGCCAAGGCGGCAGCTCGGCTCCTCGGGTGGCTCAAGGTAGGGGACTCGGCACGGCTGGGAGCGTTTGTGAAGCGGTTGTACTCGTCTGCGCTGCATGCGGAGCCGGGGCTAGCAGTAGCGCTGGTGTCGATCGCGTCCAGGTGCGATGCGCGTGCGCACACCTGTGTTTCCAGCTGCTGCATGGCCGGGTCCCCCGCGGTGGGGCACAGTCGTCGGCCGGCCATTCACACTGGCACGTGATCCAGCCTTGTTGGGGGCTTTATCCTGGCGACTCGTGCAACACCCGGGTCTGTGCAATCACCGCTGGGCGAGGGCGATGGATGTCATGCCTTGCAGCGGACGTTGCTGGATTCCCGCTGGCGTGTAGTGAGATGTGCGTGCGAGTGGTTGACGATGGCGGTCTTTGGTCCGGCATGTGGTGGCAGCCGCAGGCCGATGGCGCTGTGTGTAAGGGGGGTCTGCGTGATGGGGGGCTGCCTGCGAGACTTTCTGGGTCATGCCCGCGGCAGCCAGCTGATCAGGCAGCCGCGACTCAGGACTCGGTATGTTTGTAACTAGAAATATACCTGCGACCTCGCTGATGCACAGGATTTCTGCTGGCCACATGCAACTGGTGTGCAGGACTGTGCGGCGCCATGTGAAGCTTCATGGGATGCTTGAAGGCGAGTGCGTCGGCTCGTACGGCAGCGGCGGCTATGACCCCCACATCGCCGACCCCGCTGAAGCACGCGCCCTCTCGTCCACGCTGTGGGAGCTGTGCCCGCTGCTCTCGCACTTCCATCCTGCCGTGGTACAGTGTGCTGCCGCGGCGGCGGCCGTCGGCGGCAGCGATGACGCCGCAAGCGTGGAGGGCGTGCTGCACTCTCTGGAGCCCCATGCGCTCGCAAGCCGGTACCGCTACCGCCGAGCGGGGGAGATGTGCGCAGTGGCGAGCAAGCCGCCCGGCGGCCGTCATGGCGCTGGGAAGTCCGGGCGCCCCCCCGCTGCAAAGGATTCCCCGGTCGTCGCGGCACTGGCTGCGCACTGCGTGGGAGCAGCTGATGTGGCGGCCGAGTGCGATGTGGTGTCGGCCTCGGATGCATGCTTGGCTGGCGGTGAGCTGGCATGCATGTTCAGGTGCGTACTGCAGTGTACTTACGTGCTTGCATGCATGTACGTTGCAGAAGGACGGCGCCGCTTGTGGTTTGCTGGAGCTGCTGTGATATTCATGGCAGTTGACCTGCCGGTACCAATGATGATGATATTCTTTGGAGAGCCCTACGCAATGTTGGGCAATGACTCCTTATGTCATAGTTACACTGAGGTGCCAGCGTTTTAGATTGCGCGTGTTAGATTGCGTGTCAGGTTGTCCTGTCGTTGCGCGTCGTGAGGTGTGGTAAAAGCGGACTGGTGAGGATGCCGACGGTGTCCATGGCAACAACGTGGATGAAAAAATTCACCCACAGTACAAAATGGGATTAACTGGTGCAGGCAACAAAAGGAAGATCACAACAAACGTCACAAGCTGCTGAAGTTGAGGGTCAAGTTGTTTTCCTATGCGGTGGAACTAGCAGACGATCAGCTCATGGATTCAATTCCAGTGCTGCCAAGTGTGCATGCAGCACAGCCAGGTGGAACCACTGTTACCACGAAAGCACCGCGTAAAATGGCCACAGGTAAGGGCGGTAAAACCAAGCCGAAGAAGAAGTTCAAATCGGCTGGGAAAGGACGGCGCAGCTAGTATCACTCAGCTTGTGATATGTGATCCTGTCTGCCTGGAGGCACTGAGGTTCAGTCTTTCTTAGATTTGCGATGCAAACGAGCAGTGTTTGACATGCAATCACTCTCTGGACATGTGACAACAAAGCTATATAGTTGTACACGGCACGCCATACGTGTCGGAATGCCGGCAGAACCATCAACGCGTCCGCATCCGTTGCGATTTTTGCCGAAACTCTATGTGTCCAGCACATGTATACAAATTCAGGCAGCCTTTGCTGCTTGCCGCCTGGTTGCACACACACAACGTTTCCGTAGCACAACGCATGCGTCACTAGCACGTCGTGCTCAGCAACGAGTATGCGCGCAGTCTCGATCGTTGAACGTGCGCCCTGATCTCGTAAACAACGCGGCATTAGGTACTGAGCGACCAAATGGCTGCCGCACATGAACGTCGGGCCCGCCTGCAAATTCGCGGAACGTCGTGAACTCTTTGCACACCGCCTGTTGCGTACCCGACGGCAAAGTTTACTCTAGGGCATACGTTCTATCATCTTTGCTTCATTGGCATCGATTTCGGCTTAAAAGTAGGCATGGTGCGTGATGTGAGAAAAGGGCCGAATTTTCCCGATGACACGTCACTAGAAACTCGCGAAATGTCCGGGTGTGTCGCTCAAGGTCTGGCAACAGGCGCGCGTCGGCCCTTTAAAACCGATCAACACAGGCGCCCGGCAGACAATGTTTCTGGGTGGATGCCAAGTCGAACAGTTTGATCGATCCCGACGGCATAGCTCAACTGTGCAGGTTTATCCACCGCGTCCTAACCGGCTGCATTTCATTCCCTGGCGGGCAAGGTCTTGTAGACGTACGTCAGGTTCTCTACAGCCCTGCGTATGGTGCCTATCGAGGCGTTTTGTGTACAATTGAGAAGACCACCTCATGCCGCGAAGTGCTCCGCGTTCATTTTGTAGCTCATGCTTGACTCGTCCAGCAGAAATGAGCTGCGCTCTTTGCGTACATGATTCGCCGAAGAGTGAGGACGGGTTCTGCAACAACGCGCATTGCTTTCGCAAGCACTGGGACAAGCAACATGCTGGAGATGTGCACCGGTGCCCCTCCCCCCTCCCCCCCCCGCCCCGCACGACCTTCAAAGAATTTGTTACAGATACTGCTTGCCCTTATCAGTGTAGTCCGTTCAGGCGGATCTGCTTGCCTCCCTTGGTTTCCTTCCACTCGTGCCGATGAAACTGGTGGTGATGCCTTGCAGCACATGCCGCCCTGTATAAACACGCATAATCTCATCAGTAGTTCTTCAAAGTAAGGACTGGTGGCAGCATATCACCTGCGCCGTGGGTTTTACATCGGTCGACAGCTGTACGTCATGCGGTGTCTATCCAGCATATGATGTTGGCTGCAATCATCGCACCAAAATGCTCTGCAGGTCAACGGACTCATCCGAAGACTCTTATTGCGGATCAACTGGACGCGTCGTTTCGGCGCCAATCTCGACTCCAACCACTCCACATGTGGTACCCGTGCTTTGGCAAGATCGCAGTCGCAGCCCGCTTGCAATCAGGCGACCAGAGTGGGATAACTCTAGTGTTGCAGTGGCGAACATGAAGCAGGGGTACATGAGCTTGGGAGGACAAAAGCCCGTTCTTCCATCGCTGGAAATCCGTGCAAAATTCTCCCAGCACCTGGTTTGTTGATGACAAAAATGCTGGCACTCCTCCACTGAGATTGGAGGAGCTGAGCTGTCTGTCCGCGCATTTGCTGCTGTACACGTATCTGGGTGGAATTGTTGTGGCAGGTTTGATTGCCTGTTCGTTTGTGTGATTGATGATTATTTTGTAAAATCGTCCCTTGGCATGCTGAAGCATTGATTATGTAACAGCTGGCTGTCATTGTCTTTGGACTGTAATGGGTGATGTGTTTTGGTATGAATGTCAACTGATGATCACCGTCCACCGCCGTCGTCTCCCTACGTCGCACTAACCGCTCAGAAAACGACCTTGTTAAACATCTGTGCAGCGTATGTACCGCGAGGTAGATTTATTCGCAGCTGTTTCCATCCAGGAACGTACACAAAGTATTGTGCCGATCAACGCCTTGTTGAAACAGCCTGTTGCGCGTGCTTGGACCGTGAAGAAGTCTTTGCATACACCTTTTGGTGTTGTTTGGATCACAGCCGTCCGACGCAAATGTGAATGTCGAACGCGTAGTTGAGTACATGACTAGTCAGCCTGCACGCACAGACAAGTTCTTTCTAATGCATGGTGCTGGGTGCATAGCAAGGGCCGACGACATTGCATTCGAGCTTGAATCATGCAAGGAACAGGATGGTCCGTGGAAATCTCTGCATGGTTTCGTCGCTTGTGATGCAACGTCACACCAAATAGCAAGCATTGAATATGACCACACTCCCAACAGGTCCACCCGTTTGGAACAACATAATGCTCACGAACCTCGCCGAATTCATGGAAATAGCCATCGCTCCCGTGCATCGTGAGGCGCGATGGACCTTGTACAGCCTTGGGGCATCCATGCAGTGATTACAACTTGGCACCAATGAGATGCGGCCCCTTGCGGACAGCTAATAATATGATGCCGTGATGTCCTTGGAGGAAGACTCGAAATTTGTCAACTAGCGTGCGTAACGTGGAATGAGGCTCAAACGCGAAGTGTGTATCTTCAAAAACGCGAAGTGTGAATGGCCATGACGGTCCATGCACAGGCGAAAACAATGTAACCCAGCTCCTGCAATGCCAATACGTTGCACGGCGCAAGACGTGGAAAACGTGCCACCGACTCAGATCGGCTGGAACGTTTCGTGCGTAACGAACCGTGTTCACAAGAGGCTGTATGCCGTTGACAGTGTCGCGTTAGGCGAGCGGTTGGTGTACATAGATTGCTTCGCACGGCGCAGCATTGATGCCTGCCCACACAATGACTGGGCATTCCTTTCTCGCATGGGCCGACATACCGCGGGCACCGTCTTCACGCTGTATCACCTGCTCAGGCTGTACGTGGGTCGTTCTTGTAACACTGGCTGCGCCGATCAAACACTTGCGCAGACGCTGGTGCCAAACGTCGACCAACGTTAGCATTCTTGTCGAAGGCATCTTTAGCACCCGGTTTGAGTTGCTCGTATCCTTCTTACAACTATCTCTATCAATCCGCTTTTGTTCTTCTTCAAGCTCGATCCTAAGCGGTTGCATAAGTCGTTTTTGGTATGAAGAAGTGGCATCAGGATGATAGTCCGGTGTGTTCTTCCGCTGTAGGTCACGCTCCAGAATCTAGACGGCCGGTACAATTGCAGTTCGCTACCTTCATTTGCACAACTACTACATTTGAAGGGTTAACTTAGTTTGTGGCAGTTTCTGCCCAGTGTCTCAAAAGGTAAGTGAAGTGTTTCCAACTTCCGTCGTTTCGACGAAATGGCCAGCGTCCCAACGGGCATTGGCCTCTGGCCGCTGTCAAACCGTGTTGTTCGGAACGGTATATGTTGAAGTCCGTTTTTAGACTCGAATCACGGTGATTAAGCACTACGTTCCTGCCACATTCGTCGTCGCAGCGTCGCGTCTTGCTTATGATACAACCAGACAATTGCAGGTCACAGCCATCTCTTCAATTACGTTGTATTATCCTATCTACTGCGCTCGTGTCGCTAGAGATGATCGGATCCGATGTGCTACATATGGCATGTTGCTTCCCACCTTCGTACAGCAGTCGACTCCGCAACACAAGTGCCGCTGAATCAAACCAAAACATATGATTGTGGCGGGTTGGCAGATGATGAGATGCTGGCATGATCGAAATCCATAACGTGCTCTTTCGTCCGACAGCAACGGCACAGCTGGGAACCTTTTCCCCTGCCACTGTCTTCCGTAAAAACTACGCGCTGCTACACGTTTTCAGTACTTTTTTGCGTGCAGGTTGATGCACTTCTGAATCATCCGCATGTGTGACCGGTGGCTGTGTAACCCACGTACCCGAGAGCCCGTCTCCACAGTCGACAGGGGCCCGGCTGTTCTATGGTTGACACGAGCAGCTATCCGAATGATAGGTCTCTGGGGGCTGCTTTAGAAACAGATCACTCCTTTGCCACCGACCATCCTCATCTCCCAGCCACATCCAATGAAGGTTCCCTAGGCGGGCTGTCCCTGGGAATACCACACGACACTACGGAGTTCATCGGTGAATTGTTCGATCCGAACTCTGAGATCGTTATTCCAAACGATGATGGCGTCTCTTCGACCGCCCCTGATCCTTCAGGCGCAGCCACCTTCCACACTGGAGGAGAGGTGGGAGAGCATCCTCCCGCACAGCCCTCCAGCGAAGCTCGACCATCCACAGGTGTCGCAGCGGGTACACTTGACGAGGAATCCCGGGATATTCAGTTGTCTTCCAGGGATGAGGATGCTTCACAAAAGAGATGCAGCTGCATGCAGACCCCTTGCATGTGCGAGTCTGCCTTTCCTGAAACCAAAGACGGCACTGCACGCTTGGTTCAGGGAAAGCTGGCAGGAAGCACACGAGACGACGGACAGCCCCAGGCTGAACCAGCTGTGGCTGCTGATGCGTGTGCCGCACCCTCAGCCGACTTCCAGGCCAGCATCCCTGCCACCAATACGGACGCTGGGGATGCAATGTTGCCTTCACAGCTTCTTGGTGAAGATTTACATGGTATGTGGAGCGCAGACCATCCAGGGGCTCCATATGGTGGCGATGAGGGCGAGCTGATACCGAATCCACTTGGGAGATTTGACGATGTGAATGGATGGGACACGGAGAACATTCAGCTTGACACATACTCGTCCACAGACACATCCTGTGGTCTGGAAGGGGGTGGTAACCGTGCGGACGGTGAAGCAGATGCTGAGGTTGAGGGGACAGAGCGTGAGAATGATTCAGGGGAGGCTCGTATTGAGGAAAACCAGAAGCAGAAGGCATCAAAGAGCAAGCCAATTGTGCAGGTGGGTTCTGGTTTTGCAAATGATGCCGAGCATTCTCTTGTGCCACGTGAGTGGATGCTTGTAGAAGCAGTCGGCACTGTTGACTGTCACAGCACCTGTGTGCGCACGTGTCGTGCGTACACTGCCGTACAGTAGCATGACTGATTACTGCCTTCCTAGACTAGGGTCGCTTCGACATGGTTTTTATGCCGGGCACCAAGTGGATTTGTCCACTTCCGCGATCGGGGAAAGAGCTATCTCTCCACGTGCAGTGCACCCGGGAGCTGTACTTTTCATTCAAAGCACACCTGGAAGAACACGCTCGGCTGCAGCAGCAGCGCATTGCCGCTGGTAACGAGGCACAGCGGATGAATGGGCTGGCAAATGGGCTGGCTCCCGAAAAAAACAAGCTGAAAGTTCCAGTAGTCGGCAAGGTCCTACAGCATGCTGCATCTACACTGTGGGAGCATGTGAAGGGGGACGACAGTCGCTCAACTGCGCTTCTGGATGCGTTCCGGGTATTTCAGACGGTGTGCTATCTCACCCGAACCAGTGTTTGTGCGGGATCACCTGTTTGACCAGTTGGAGATGGCTGTGTGGCCAGGTGGCGGCTTTCCGGCCAGACATGGTTCTGTTGTGAACAGATGAGCAGTGTGCAGACCATGAGGCTTGCTATGAGGTACCCTGGTCTCGGTCGTGAGGCACAAGCCTGCTAACATTGGCCGAGCTGTCCCATGCCCAGTTCGTGCAATGCATGCAGACACGCAAGGCTAAACAGAACTCTTCAGTCGAGCGTGTGGGTGCTCGCCTTCCGGAAGAGGTTGTTCCCCTGCTGGCAGAAGCACTGCAGATCGGGAAACCGGTCACAGAGTCCTGGGGCCTGAAGCGCTTCATGGTTGACTTTTTGCTGGTGTGTGCGATGGGCAAAGTCGAGGCATCACCGATGCTGGTGGACGTGGACATGCTTGATGAGTTGGAGAAGAAGCGGGCTGAACATGTTGCACGTCGTACGAACAAGAGTCGGCAGCGGCGGCAGCAGTGGCGCAAGGAGCAGCAGCAGCGCGCTGCGCAGGAGGGCACGGAGCGTGTATCCAGTGGCAGCGCCGCCGCAGCGCCGGATGCGGCTGGAGGGCACACCACGGCAGCAGAGGGGTTTGCAGTGCAGCAGGTGGATGGCAGCCGCACACAGGCAGCGACAGAGGGGGTGGAGGTGGGGGAAGGACCGGGCCTGTCGCATCATGGTGCAATGAACCTGCAGCATCTTGGGGACCGTGAAGTTCACGCGTGGCCAGCGGTTGTACCGCAGGTGCAGCCGCAGCAGTATGGAGGGGACCGGCCGGTGCAGCAGTCGGCGGAGCACGGCCAGGCGGCGATGGGGCACGAGATGATGCACGCTGGGGCTTCAGTGGGCGTACTGCAGCCGGTTGCGGTGGCGCCGCAGATCCATGATGCGCAGCACTACTGGGAGACGGGTGCCACTGTGGCGCTCGCAATGCCGCTGGGCGACCAGCAGGTACAGCATCCAGCCATGCATGCCCAGGCACACCTGCAGCAGACGTACAGCGGTGGAGTGCCACCGTACGGTGGACAAGTGGAGCAGCACGCGGCGGCGCGGCAGATGCAGAGCACAGGCATGCATGCGGGGCAGGCTGCACAGGCGCCACAGCAGCACTTGCAGCACCAGCCGCAGGCACAGGCGCATCTGCAGGCACAGCATGTGCAGGCCGCGCAGCAGCACCTGCCGCCGCAGCAGCATTTGCACCAGCCGCAGCACCAGCCGCAGCACCAGCAGCAGCACCAGCAGCAGCACATGCCGGCGCAGATGTATGGCACGATTCCGGCGTCGCACATGCCTGACATGTATGCGACGGAGTCTCAGATGCATGGGCACGTGCAGAGCATGCCGCCACCGCAGCAGCAGCCGCAGCAGCCGTACTCGAATGGCCACTACATGCAGCATGGCGCATCCCAGGGCATGCATGCGTCGCAGGCCCTGCACCAGCAGGCGCACGTGCAGCCGGCGATGCAGCAGATGGCGCAGGCGCCGCCGCAGATGCAGCACGGGATGCATCCCAGCATGCATGCGAGCGAGACGCCGCAGCAGGGTGGCATGTCTGTCGCGAGCCCGCCTGCGACCTCCAGCGCCCTCCCCCAGGCCTTCAAGCAGGCATATCCTGGGTCAGGCAGTGCATCCCCGATGCATTCGCAGCAGCGCCAGCAGCATCCCAGTCAGCACGATCTGCTGGCGTTCGAACCCAAGGACATGCATGCCGCAGAGCAGTCCCACACTCATACAGCGTCACAGCATGCGCCGATTGAGAGGCCCCCTGTTCCTGCGGCAGGGGGTGCTGGAACGGAGTACTCTCCCAACGGCACCCTGATGCATGGAACGCCGCACCCGCCTTCGCACGCCGCTTCACCCGCACCCGTCCTGGAGCAGGCCACAGCGATGGATGGCAACGCAGCTGGCATCAGCGAAGGCAGGCATGAGATGCAGGAGCAGCCAATGCAACCTGCGGTGCGTCTCCGGCGCTTCCAGCCGGCCTCGCAGCCCATCGCATGGCTTGCAATCTCAGTTGAGACGCGTCTCACGTCATCAGTGCGTAAGCTCGTGTTCAATTTGTCTCTGTGACATGCTGAAGCAGCGCCACAGGGGCGTCGACGTGACCATGCGGAAATGGGGCTGCACCACAGGTGGAGGTGTCTTTGCAGGACATGTGGGTTTCACACACCCCCTCGCAAGACATGCAGGCTCACCCGGTGCAGGAGGCTGCCATGCAGAACTCGCACCAGGACAGCCCCGTGCACATGGAGACCCCGGCCATGCCTCAGCAGCATGGTGGCCAGGGATCGCAGCCGCAGTCTCAGATGGTGGAGCATCCCAGCGCAGGATCGCCTGAAGCGGGGGAGTGCGGCCACGAGGCTGCTCATGCCGACACCCTGGGGTGGGACGCTGCGGGCGCAGAGCACGCACAGCACGTGCAGTACCCGGTGGACCCGGTGCAGGAGACGAAGCCTGTGATGGCTCAGGATCCAGAGTCTGGCCACCAGGTGGGCGGCACGGGGGCCATTCCTCAGCCAGCACGAGTAGCACCGTCGCCGGCGCCGGCAGCGGCTGAAGGGGCCGACTGGCTGCCCTGGCCCGGCTCGGACGCTGGCGCGTCGCAGGGCATGTATGCCACGCCGGCGCCACAGTACGACGCGGCCCATGGCGATGCGCGGCCACAAGACGGTGCGGCCACGCCCTCGCCGGCGGTCACGTCGCAGGGGATGCAGGCAGATGTTGCCGCGCATGACACTCGTGACACTGGGGCAAGGTTGGAGGCGTACGGGGATCCCTCACATCCGCAGCTCCAGGCCCCTTGTGGCGACCAGGCTGGCGCTGCGGCGGCTGCAGCACAGGGGTCGCAGGCCCCTGCTGCTGATGCCCACGCTCCGGGGATGCCAATCCACGCACACGGGGGTGCAGCTCACCAAGGGGCTGCAGAGGGGCCGATGATGGCACCGGGGACGATGCCTGGTGGCGCAGGAATGCGATCCGCGAAGCGAGCGCGGCCGACGGGGTCGGTGAGTGGGCAGCCGCCGCCAAGCCGAATCACGCGCAGCACGGTGCACGGCGCACAGCGCGGGCCGCAGGCTCCTGCGCACGCGCTGCGGCGGAACGGCCCCCACATCTCAGATGGCACTGCAGCCACAATCCTCGTTGCGCTGCAGAGTGGCTCCAACCCCCCTCAGCGGCCGCCGCCCCGGCGGCAGTCTCGCACCACCGCTGACGACGTCCCGACGTTCACGTCAGCCGAGGCTGCAGCGGATGCACGGGCAAACATCGCGGGGGAGCGCGACGCTCTGTTCCTGGCGCTGCGGCGGCACGTCCCCAACGCTGCAAGCTCGCTCAAACTCTCGCCGCAGTCGGTGACGCACCACGTGCTCAAGGTGGTGTGCACACTCCAAGTGCATGATGCGTACCTCACGAAGGAGGGCGCAGATGAAACAGTCACACAGCTCAACATCCCGGTGCCTGCCACACGAGGGCCGGCAGTCGAGTTGCCAACTTTCCGACTTGCTTGCGGCAACCGAGAGGGCATGATGCTCGTCACCATGCTGAGCTGCTATGTCAACGCAGGTATGCGCCCCGTCTGCTCCACGAAGCAGCGGACCCCCCTCGCTTGCAACTGCCTGCCCCTGCCTCTCGTTCGCGAGCTGCGCAAGAGCGCGGCCGCTGTTGCTGGTTTGTGCAACACCCTGGCCGCTGGCAGCAGCCTCTTGATGGGGCTCGTGTGGTGCAGCCAACTTGAAGAAGTCACAGGCAGATCCTCCACAGGAGATACGGACGCGCGTGAAGAAGGACATCACAACTGTTCTGGCCATCATCATGCGGCACTTGCCGCGCATGAACGCGTCATCGCTGCCCACGCTGACATCGGAAGATGCCGGCGCAGTTGCACAGCTCAACTATGCGAACGAGCTGCGGAGCTACGTCACGTTCTGCCGGCTCCTGCAAGCATGGCGGACCGATCCCATCATCCGGCCGCAGTTGGACCGGCTGACGAACCCGCGTAACCTGCCGCCGCGGCCGCCGCCACTGAGTAATGGCTCTGCGCCAGCGTCTGAGACCAGTGAGGTGTCACGCGCGCCGTCGCTGCCGGGTGGCGGAATGCCATCGCCGCCCGGCGGAGGCGGGGCGGCTGCAAACATGGCCGGTGCGAATGGCACTGCGCCGAACGGGGCAACCCCAAATGGGTCGGCGCGCCCGGTAGGTGCCAAGGGTGCTTCGCCAATGCTGAGTCCGTCCAACAGTGGTAACGGTGCAGAGATGCAGTGTACAACGCACGTGTCCGCGGAAGCACCGCGGGCGACTGCTACTTCGGCGGGCGATGCCGGCACAAGCAGCGCGGCACCGTCTGGCACGGCTCCGGCCGGGGTGGCTGCGCCAGGTGGCGGCGGTGGTGCGGCAGCTTACGACTCGCGTAAGGTGATGCTTGCACAACTCATCGCAGACCAGGTCCGGGAGAAGACGTCTGCGATCACATCGATCACGAATCTCTCGGATCAGGTGGAGAGCATCATGTCGGGGTCCGGGGCGTCTGGCACGCTGTCGACCATGATAACCAGTGCGGAGGAGCGGCTCAAGGCGGTACAGGAAGAGTGTGACCGCCTGAAGAGCATGTCCAAGACGGTGCGCTGCGTCGCCCAGTACTGCACGTGTTGTCACTCAATGTCCTGGCTGCGTCTGCACGCTGTGGCGCCAGGGGAGCACTGTGAACTCAGATGAGGCGGGTCTACCGCCGGGTGCATGCTGCCGTAGTGATGTGTATAGTGCGCAGCTTCCACGGGAAGTCTCTGCGCGGTGCTGATGGCAGAAGCCGTTGCAGGTTGTGGATGAGTTGGGGGAGGGCGCGGACCAGAACCAGCTGCATGTGGTGCTTGGCAAACTAGCCGCTTCGACAGAGCGGATGAATGATGATGTAGCGTACCTTGTCATTGGTGCCAAAACAATGATTTCAGAGACGCTTCTGCATGACCTGTTCCCGGACGTATTTTCATGACGCTGGGCCATAGCTACCGGGTACAAACGGCCCCGGGTCCAGCATGTCATTGGAGCGAGCACCGCCTCTTCTGTCTGCAGTCCCCGTGTGAAGTGGCGGTTGCTGCAGTGGACAGCGCCGGTACGCCGGCATGCCCCGCACACACACACACACACACACACACACACACACACACACACAAACACACACACACGAGGAACCCACTTTCTGGGCCACTGGCTGCTGGTGCCAGTTATGGGCAGCTGATGGCCAGACGAGGCGCTGGTGTGCCGCCTGGTTGGCGAGCTGACCCCCTGGGGGCTGCAGACGAGAGCAGGTGTTGAGAGTGTAGGTAGGCACTGGGCACGGGCGCATGGTACAGGTGCGCCGTGAACCATAGGAGCTGAGCAACTGCAGGCAAGAATACTCTGCTTGAATTTGTGAAAGAGGAAAGTTGGAGGGTTGCTGCGCTGTGCAGGCATGGGAGTGTAGACAGGCATGTTTGCGTGGGTGATGGCCAATGATCCGTTGGGCACGGGGCAATACGCCTCAGCCATTTTAGCATGACGACGAGCTAGTTGTGGTAGTTGACTAATTTTGATGCACTGTAGTTGAACCAGAAATGTGGTCAGCGCGTGATTCCGGCACAACACGATGTGCATGCGGCCGCAATTCAATTGATCAGGTATGAAATGTTATAGAGGATTTTCTGTCACAGATGTCCATTTCAGTTCTCTGCAAACCAAAATCAAAGTTGTGGTGGAGGGTTTTCTGCCAGATGTGGCTGGGTGTTATTGCTACTGGATTCACAATCCTGCAGTATGCAGGGCAAGTCCCATATTTGGAAATTTCCTTTCGTGAAAACGGCCCAGGTCGTGGTGACTGGTTCATCATGAGTTTTATATAGGAAGGCCACTGCAACATGTTCCGAAATGCGAATATTTGGGCCCCCCCCCCTGATCCACTGTCGAGAAACGAATGTCATTGACATGTGTGCTACCACTGCATTTGTGCAGCAAAAAGATTTGTCGTGCATTCCTGCACGTGTGCCTTATCGATACCTATCAATCACCGGGTTTCACCATGTGCGTGACTCCTGCAGGTGCGCAACAATCACTGGCACATCAGGACCTGCAGTCACATTGTGAACCATTTTGTAACACAGTCTCAAATGGATAGAGGAACTTCCACTAATTGAATCAAAGCTATATTTACACGTGTGAGTAATGTTCGGCTCCCACATTGTTGCATTGATGGTCCAAATCAGCATTAAATGAGCATTGTAAAAAGATATCGTCACTGCTTCAGTGACACTCCTGCAACTATTTTGCACCCTCGAATCACTGGCCGACCATGCCTGTGGCAGTTACAATACCTGCGGCGGCAGTTACAATGCTTGTGGCAGCAATCACATGGAAAGAGCCAGCGACATGCCAGGGCACATCCTGACATACGGCAGCATCGTGACAATGTCCCGAAAATAGCTACTGTACTCTGTTCGACCATGCACATACATATTGCAATGCCTTGGCTGGGGCGTTCACCTCATCGCCTTGTCCACATAAAATGCGTCCCACCCACCCATCATGAAGTGCGGCGTCGCAGTCGCCAGGCTGGTGCTAATTCCATTTCCGCTATATACGCCTTCAGTCCTAAGGTCAGATCGCTGTATGGCCATGCAAATCTCATCTCATCGAGGGAGACCCAGCCTTCACGCTTGCGGCTCAAACTCCATTGCAGCCCCGTTCATGCAATACCGCTGCCCAGTGGGCTTTGGCCCGTCACTGAAAACATGTCCCAGATGACCCTGGCAGCGCTTGCACCGCACCTCAGTTCGAGGCAAAAAGAAGATGGAGAAGTCCGGAACTTCAGCAACAGCGTTTGGTAGTGGTTGATAAAATGACGGCCAGCCTGTGCCAGAATTGTACTTTGTGTCTGATGCAAACAGTGCCAGTCCGCATCCAGCACAAACAAAGTTGCCTGCACCGTGGACAGTCATCACCCACACACACCCACACACACACGAGCGCACACAGCATCGAGCCATGTGCTCCTGAGATGATGTGATGTATAAACCATGAAACTGATAAAAGGATAGCTCCACCTGTTCTCTTCTCATTGTTCAATGGACTTACGAACGGACGTTCTGTGCTGGCCTGGCGCAGGATCGAGTACTGCGTCGGTGTCAGCTTCGATTTCCACTCCTCGTCACTTAGCTTGAACGTCCCTTGGCGGTTTCCCATGGCTAAAGCCGCGGAAGATGCAAACTCTCCGTCTGCTGCGTAAGCTACCGGTGAAACCAGAAGGCCCACAGAAAGCAGCAGACCACGGCGGAATTGTGCCGCACTTCGAGTAGAGCACCGAGGCTTCCGGGCAGACCTGCTTGGGTGACCGCGCGGGTTGCTCTGCCTATAGGATACTGCTGAAGACAGCATTTGTATGGCGGACACACGATTTCTGCAGGTCACTGGTGTGAGGTCTGAACGTGAGTACGTGGAGCACTGACTGCCTTCTGCACACGAAAACGACCTTGGAAAACAGCTGGTTAACGTAGTTGATCAATATGTGACACGCAACATTTCTACACAGGCTACCGGTCTCCAGACTTGATAACAGTGCACACTGGCGTCCGCACCCCGGCTTCGCGAGCATGTGGTGGTCATTCTCAGCGCATGCATGGCTAAACAATCTCTTACAGAACGACATAACGGGGCTTCTGCATGCATGAGAATGATACGGCATATCTCGATACGCAGATGCCACAGCGATGCGGTGTACGATACACACAGCACTGCCGTCGGCTGAAATTCTGAGAATTGTTCAAGAGCCAAAACTGATATATGCTGATACGTGCTCTGCGACATCACCGCTTTCCACCGCTTCCTACCGTCCACCTGCTCAACACCCATAAACACTCGTTCCTGTTGTATTCCGGAACTACCTGTGCGCCACGATGAGTTCCGTTGGATGCATCCGTACAGCCCCACAGCCCTGCTATCTAACGAGATCCCAGCCTCTGCCATCTCGCTGCCGAAGAGTGCGTATGTGCTCGACTTCACCAGATGGTAACGGGGATTCCACCGCAGGCTCTCCTGCTGGCGCAGCCATGGACGCAATCGACACTTTCTTCCAGGTGTGATAGTCCATCCGAGATACCTTTGAAGGCGATTACCTGGCGATTACCTGGCTATCACTGATCGCTTTGGTCGGACTGCCGTCGCCCGCCAGATTGATGCGCGATCTTGTCGCACGCGGTCCCTGTCCGCCGTACGCAACCTGTGGTCGCCTGCTGTCCGCATATGGACCACTGACCAGTGTCATATTATATACACAGGTCACCGTGTTGATAGTTGGTGTGTTTCCGTTGCCCAGGTTGTAGAGTGTGCGTACGTGTTCAGCACAGTCACACTTGATGCAGCTTTACTTTTTGCGTGCGGACAGTTTCTGACCGCCTCTAGTTGTATAAGACTCTTCATATTCTGGGAATTGAGAAATTTCTGGACAATTAACCCATCCTGTGCCGCAGCAGCTAGCCTTCTGTAAAACTCGCAACTAACACTAGTTCTGACAATATAGCGCGCATTGCAGAAATATGACGTCGTGAGCGCCCTGATGGGAAGTCTTGTTGTTACAACCATCGCAGTTTCCCGCGGTCAGAGCTTGGGCATGGCCGCGATGCTCACAATCTCCTCAACCGTCATGGCGCTGGTACGACTCACTATCAATATACTGTGCTCGAGTTGTAGGGAATTGATTGTTACTGCTGTATTTGCAAACTAGCGTGAATCGTGCTGCTCGAGCGCAGTCGATGCAACTGCCGTGTATCCAAACTTGTTCGCTGGATACATGCTGCCCCGGGTGTCTTTAGATAGCTTTGGAAGTCGCATTCTTTTGCTTGGGGAACGCCGTTTACCTAATACTGATGTGCAGGTAGCTAACGAAGTATTCTTTGAGAAGTGATGAGTTGTGTGTGTGGTGCACTGTGCCAAGGCAATTTCTGGTGCCACATTCATTGCATTTTTAAAACACTGCATCGGAGTCCACGCAGAAAACAAAGCGAGTTGTGGAAGCGGCACATTGACTGATTACTTTTGCTGTTTTTTGACAGATTTGAAATTTAGACTACATGATATTCCAGCCGCAGCAGCAGTGTAGCAAAGCTTGCTCTTGTTTGGAAGATGGTGGTGAGTTGCATGACCATTTCAACAATTGTAACAAACACATCTGTCACTTCCTCATGTACCATGATGCAATAACATGTGTCATGTGACACACAAATTGCTTTTCCTTGACCGATGTTGCAAGGGAGCATATTAACTCGAGTAGTCAAGCAATCCAGACCACCAGGCGCCATTTTGTCCGTGGGCCACAAACAACAGGGATGCACAGTGCGACGATGTGCGAGTCCGGGAGAATGTCACGCTTCCAAACTGTGTCGTAGGATGACCTAGTTGAAATGAACATACAGAGATGATCATATACACAGCCTAGATACACCTCGTTCAATGTTCATGGGCCATATTTTACACCAAATCCGTGCCAATTCATGTGTTGTGGAGTGTGGTTCAGTCCTGACTTACAGAGGTGTCATGCTGTTGTAGTTTGACCTTGGACCCATGATCCATGATAAGTACACCGATGCTGTGACTGTTTCTCACGCATGACTCCGCCAGGAATGGCTTTCATACCCACCACCTCCGTGCCAGACCGAATCTTCACCCCCTCTGTGCTGGACAGCTCGCCCTCCCCAGCCCCTCTCCTTCCTCTATTCGTTATCTCCCCTGCTGCAGGGCCCTCCCCCCCTCTCCTTTCCCCATCTCCATGATCCCGGATCCCGATCTGCCCGCCCTCACCCGCATCGGCATATTACCCCCTGTCACCCCCGCCCCCGCCACTTCTGTTCGCGGGCCCCCTGAGGCAGGGGGGGGGGGGGGGGGGGGGGGGGGGTGTGCTCGCCTTCGCTGTCATGGGTGCTTGCCCATGACGTGCTTGATTGGCGACGGTGGGGTGTGTATGCAGGGCTCTGGGGCGAGCTGGATTCCAGGGCCAGCTCTGTTTGTGTCAGAGTGTTCTGATTTGCAGCTGCTGAGTTCGGGGTATTGTGCGTCGTCTGGCGAGTGGGTTTACTGTTGTCTGTGTGTTTATGTATGGCGTTCGGGTCAGCGGGTGGTTATGGATGTGACGTCTGTTTGGAATGTGTGGTTGTTTTGTCGATTGCTTGGGTTGGCTTGTGATTTTACCCCTTGGCGCTGCCGGGATTTTGGGTTGATCTCCGTGTACCACCGATGCTTTGTATGCGTTTCATTACAGAACAGCACGTTACAGTGAGAATTGTGTTGGAAGTCTGCACATTGCATGCACCATTGAAGCAGGGATTAAGCCATATCGTGTGGCAGGTTGAAGCACGCACATGTTCAGTTGTGGGCACATGAGAGGAAATCTGGTCGAGCAGCCTTGTATGGCATTGCAAAGAGGTTGACCGCGTGTAACTTCAGGTGGGGCCCAAATGTCTTTCAAGTTGAACGGAAGCACTCTATTGTGTTGGTGGCATGTGCTGCAGCACCCAATTTACATAGCAAGGTCAAGGAAGAGGATGCAAATCGGAATGCCATAACTGCACTGTGCTCTACTAATCCAAGGGTACACCAAACCAGATCAAGCGAATCCAAAACTTCCGCCATCAGCGGCATCATTGATCATTTCCGGCGGCACTGAAACTTCGCCATCATCAGAAATGCCCACGTCACCACCCTCCATATCTGATGCTTCGTAAAGTGGATCTTCGTCCTCGTCCCACCCCCCCTGCACAATAGCGAGGCATCTATGAATCCTCCTTCCATGGACTTCCACAGAGGATGGGCTTGTCCTGGCCAAGTCTGACCACGAGTACAACCAACAGCCTGGGTACTGCCATGGTAGCAGCCTGGGCTCAACATTTTCTAGATCCGCGAGTGACAGCTGCGCAGGAGCGTCAGTTTTCACGTCTGAGCCCCAACAAATGATTACTTGGATTGACTAGTGTAGTTGTGCCACACGCAGCCCACCGCCTGCTCCAGCCAGCGGCGGCAGCAGTGACAGCAACAGCAGCACACGCAAGCACAGCGTCGTTCAGAGACAACATGGAATGCGCTACAACTTGAGCAAGTACCCCCGCTGTGTTGCATTGCCCGTAGCTGGTCCAAGGGAGTCTGGGACGGTACACACCATGACATCTTCACCGTCCTCGGATTCCGAGCTTTGTGCAGAAACGCTCGCATACTCTGCCTGTGACATCCACATGCCCTCCTGTGAGATCCAGTCCTCCATGTCATCCACATACTCGATGCCCTGGCTGGCCCAGTCAGGCATACACAACGGGTTGAGTGTCTTGAAGGTTGGCGCGTGGAGCATCACAAATGGGTCCACACTCTTGCCATGGTTCGTGATGACATCCCAGATCTGGTCGTCCGTCCAGTCATAACGTTCAGCGCGTCTGCATGCATGTGTACCAGTCGCATGTGCAGATGTGTGTGGCCTGTGGCATGGCACGTGGTATCACTGCATACAGCAGCACGGTCGTCTGCACGTGCACACGGAGCCTACACTAGAATCTGAGGCTCGTTCGCAACACCCGCCAATAACATGAATACGTCGGTTTAAGCAAATACCGGCAGCCGCCGTGGTGAGTCCTGTGCTCAAGCCCCCATCTTGTGTAGGAAACACTACATTCCGTGCTGCCATGTCCACAACAGGCCAGCCAATTGGCCACGCTCTCTGCATGCAAGCCCATTGGGATGTTTGAGAAGATGGAGGAGCTCACATTTTCTCCATCAGGCGTATATCAGACTGGTCGTCAGGAGGATGGTTCAGCATATCCCAATACTCCATCGCCTGTGTGACCTGCCAGTGGTAGTCCCGTTCTTTTCGATACTCTTGCTTCTCCCGACGGGCCCTGAGGTCCCACGGGTCTTCTGCATCACGCCTGTCTCGATCGACGATCTACAATTAGACTCAGCACTGAACAGAATCGCAAAAGTAAGCCTGCAGCGCAGCTGTTGCACCGGAAAGATGAACTCGAAAAGGGTGTTCTATGTTTTGCAGACAGTGTTGACATCAGTAGGGAGTCCAGACGAGCAAAGACAAAGCAGATCTTGTCTGCAGTGTCACAGCCACTTGTTTCTGAATCGTTGTCTGCCTGAGTTGTGGTCTTGTTCACGATTGGGGCTTGTGCCGGTGTACAGAGCAGAAGCAACACTGTGCTTTGGTTCAGGTCCACCCGGACTGCATGACATTGGAAACGTACCGTCGGAGGAGGAATCTCATCTTTGACAGTGCCTTCCATTCCGGCGGAGACGAAGTCAGGGGCTCCTGCTAGTAGCGTCTGTGCCTCAAACGCACGGGCCCGTTTATGGCTCGAGTGCAGTGCGAGCCTGCCGCTTGGTGTATAATTCTCAAGATCCGCTGTGTACTCCTCGTCTGTTTCAGTCAAATCCTCAAAATGTCTGCAGTTAGCGTCTGAGCGGTCAGAACATGTGCTGCATAAGACCTGTGAGAGAACACAGGCATGCTTGAGGCAGAAACATGATGCCAGCAGCAATAAATCCGGGGTGCATGGAGCTTCAGCATCCCATGGTCCCAAACAGACATGGACTCATGGGTTGACAAATGACTGAGTTCGCGTGTTGTACATGTGCTCGGCGGGAACGCAATGCAGACGCACTCCCAAAACATGGGCCAGCCGATGTCGGTTGACACTCTGGACATCCATTCATAGTCCGAGAAATCGTAGTCCGGCATCTTCATCTCCGCTCCTTGGATGTCAACCCATTTTCCATTGTACATGGGATCATATGTGGACTGGAAGAACTTCTCAACATACTGCATCCTGCGCTCCAGCTCACCTTCAGTATCCACATTGTCAGAAGCCAAGGATTGATCACCAACCTCTTCATTATCACTCTCATTCTGCTCAGGTGCCGAATCTTGTGGACTTGTTGGGTCACCTTCTCCAGCGGCAGCTCCGTCTGCATCGCCGCTAGCTTGACAAACGCCCGCTTGGTGCCACTGGCGCAATGAGGCACCCCTCACACTTACATATGCAGATGGATCCTGTATCGTGAGATTCCTTCGACTGGGACATGCCGCACGTGGCGGATGCCATGCGGCAGCGCGCATTTGAAGACAATTCAAACTCGTCGCGGCGTGGTAAAACGATACATTCGCAGAGCCCCCTTTTTATGCCTTGAAATAAGTCATATTTTGCGTCACCGATCGCGTGAGAGCTCTGGCACCGCGGATGAAGGCAACCGCGACATGTACCGGTGCCCTTTTTTCGCAAGCGGCCTCCAGCTCGCTGACACAGGCGGGGATTGTCAAAGATTTGACATGAAGTTTTTCCCCGATCAATACACCTGAGCGACTGGATTGAAGGCAACGACCCGTGTCGCTGCTTTCATGGTGAATTGGTCAGGCCGTTTCCCCTAGCCTATATCACCACGCGCGAAAAGATATTGGTCACGACACTCCTCAGAGGGACGCGATCATGGCACACGGCTAGACCAGCGGATGGCATCACATCAGTCGAAATTGCCCACGTTCTTCCCAGAGTTTCTGTGTTCGGCGTTGCGTGATGCAACGGACGTCTTCGTGGCGATATTCCACACGCCTTGTGCGTTGGGCTCCAAACCCGAGAGGCACGCACTCAGAATGTGAGCTTGCGAATTTGGCGCTCGTTTCAGTGTCGTTTCACTCTGTATCGTCTTAGGCTAGGCACCAAGGATGTCTTGTCCGACACGCTCGAAATCGTTTGGTCCATCACACCAGCATCGTCGGTGCCACATCAAGTATCACATTAGGACTGACCCCGGTAATGGATTCTATATAGGTTACCTTGACCTGTTGAAGTGAGCGCAAGCCTCGATATATGCTTCGTGGCGCAACAGTTCTCGCCAGCGCAAGGCCATGCGTGGTGCTGGCCCTACAGCACCGCAGCCGCGGACTAGAGTTTGTGACATCTGCAAGCTCCACAGTTTGTCGTTGCCTACGGCGATGATAGTGTGTGAGCATGCAGGTTCCTTGATTGGCAGTCCAGTTCCATCCACATCTCGTGTTTGCAGCAACATGGCTGCAACAGATGATGGCTCCCTTGCAGCACTGCAATCCGTTCCAGGCGTGGCTCCGAGCAAGGATCCGGCAACAAATGGATTCAAGTTTCAGCAGACAATGATGAGGATCAAAGATCCTGAGCGCTCCCTGGACTTCTACACCCGAGTGATGGGTATGAATCTCATCACCAAGCTGGACTTCCCGTCCATGAAATTCTCACTCTACTTCCTGGCATACGTGGCCTCTACTAGTGACATTCCAGACGACCCAAAGGATCGCACCGAGATGTGCTTCGGAAGGTTTGCCCCGGTTCCCTGCCAGGCCCTGCGGCCTCGCATGCAACCTGAAGAGCGAGAATGGCCACTGAGCCATGAGAATCCAAAGAGAAACAAGCAGTGGAGACCCAGGGCACAAGACGACCTGAGGATCGGATGTGGGAGTTGAGTTACAGTACAGCTCTAGGCTGCTGGCTAGGAGGAATAGGAGCAGTTGTTTTGGTGAAGCTTGTCCACAGCTGCGGCGCCGCCAAGCGTCACAACTGCAGCAGGTTCTGCTGCAATCACGCGTTTGTGTGCCGATGCCAGCATCATAGGAATCCACAGGCATTGGTTCTATCCCCGAGGCAGTGTTTAGCTCGTCAGCCTTGCGAAACCGTCCCATCTGACCATATACCTCCTAGACAAGCTTCTGCATCGCCCGCAGCTGTGAACAGAGATCATGAGCATCCAGCAAACATACCATTTCTCGGATGCAGGGAGGCGACTCTGGAGTTGACACACAACTGGGGGTCTGAGGAGAGCGACTGGGAGGCTCATAGTGGCAACACAGAGCCGAAAGGGTTTGGCCACATTGGCATCGAGGTTCCAGACGTGTATGCGGCCTGCAAACGTTTCGAGGAGCTTGGAGTGCCTTTCCAGAAGGCCCCCGATGGAGGCTCCATGAAGGGTCTAGCATTCATTCGGGATCCAGATGGATACTGGATCGAGGTGTTGAACTCTACCCAGATGCGGGAGTACTACAACTGGCAGCCCCCATCAGAGTAGCGTTTTTCTGTGCACCTTGTCATGTGAGACAGCAGAGCTTCGTGACAGAGTAGATGGCACTATCTGGTGTTGCTGGCACCTCTGCCAGAACACAGCTGCAAGCATGCATTGTGGATGAGTTGCAAGCATGGCTTTGTTGCTCCCTGGCGGGTTTTCGTGGTCCTGTATGCACTGGCTGCTCTGTTCCTGTAAATCTTGTGCCGATGCTTCAGAAGCACCGCACATGCAGTCCACAGACATTTAGGTGTACGGTGGTTGACTCAAGCCGAACCTATGCAAATGATGATCGTGCTGTACACATGAGCTTCCCCATTTGCACTACATGCGATGCTTCGGCCAGCCTTTCAGCTGCACATCTGCCTCGTGATGCTCTCAACTTGACTGAAGCAACCTCCGTTCATGGAACGAGATGGAATGGATGTGGCGGGCTTGTCCGCACATAAAATCACAAACAAGAATGGTGTGGAGGGTTTGCGGACCCGGGGCGGTCATGTGGAGATTGTGTGCGGGGACATGGGGGGGGGGGGGGGGGGGGGGGGGCGTGAGAGGAACGAGAAGAGGAGTCGCCTCATGTGGGGATGAATGGCACACAGTCGGTCCATGCATATGGTGCAGGGCACGGCCCCCCAGTGGGCAGAATCACAGCACAATTCAAAACACTGCCGCGTCCTACGTTTCCCATACATGCAGACAACCCTGGCGGATGCCACAAGAATGTGTATGGCATATCAAAGCTGTTACATTAATTCCACGTTGCAGTGGATCACTCTGTTCAACACGGTCAATACCGGTGAATGGCTCCGCCCTGAATGCGGAGAGGTGGACATCCAGGCAACACAGCAAGCTGAAGCGGAATTCCTTTCAAACTGGGTTACAGGTATACTGGGTTGCCTCAAGTGAAAAATATGAGATGCGGAGCATGCAGTTGAACCCACACTCGAGGGCCAGTAATCTGTCACATGCCAAGACACACACTGTGGAAAGTGGTGCGGGTTGAAAATCGCGTGTTGGATAGACAAAGAGCTCTACGCGACCCCTCCGCAATATACCCAGTCCGAAGTAACACTCTCAGACTATCGCATATACAGCAACGGCTTACCTTGTATTTATTCACGGGCCCAATGTCACACTAGAACAGTATCACACATCACGCACCCTCACTTAGTCAGGACTGAACTGCATTCCATAACACCAGCAACCGCTGCTGACTGGACCACTGCCTGCAGGGAAAGCCCTGCTTGTGGCCTTTGCATGTTGTGCTGTATTACATAGATGCAGGTCATGCCCTGCATGTGGCACAGATCCCTTCATGAACATTCTGAAGATTCCAGGACCCTTCACTGGGGTACACTGCAAACTGCTTCCAACTCGCCCATCACAACACTGTGTGCCTCTGACGTTTGCACGGAATGCAATAAGCACAATGCCACCTACTCCTTGCCCCTTCGGTCCTTGCTGGTCCCTCGTGCTTTCTTCCGAGGTGCTCGCACGTTCGCTGCCAACGTCGGAGCCTCCTCGACACCTGCAGGACCAGCAATTCTGCCTGCCAACTCTTCAAAACCGTCCGTGCCCAGCCCCGGGCTACACCGTTTCCGCGTCCCACCTGCCCGGCCCTTCTTCTGCCCCGCCCCCCTGGCCCCAGCTGCGGCTCCATCCCCTCCCGCATCTATATCTGCACCCACAGGGCCGACCTCCGCAGTCGTCCGTACACCAAGCCCTGCAGGTTCCTCCCCGTCACTATTCCCATCATTTGCAAGCTCCCCAACCTGGCCTTGCGCGCTGCGGGCCTGCACAGTGGGGGTAGTCGTAGACTGAGCTGGATGGCCAGTACCCCCCGCACTGACAGCTGGATTTGCGGCCGCAGCCCCACCGGCCGGTTGTTCAGCGGCGGCAGCAGTTGGCGTCACCTCCAGAGCGCCCAACGGTGGCAGCTCGGCTGAGGACAGCACAGCCGGGAGGCCGACCTGCTGCCGCGGCTGCGCAGCAAAGCCCCGTGCCGGCGGCGCCGTGCGCTCCCGTGCCGCTCGCACTTCCTCCGCGGCTGCAGCCGTGCTGCCTGCTGCCCCCTCGCCGCCCCCGTCGACGCGGCGCACCCTGCTGTGCACCCGAGCAATCTCATGGACCCTGAGGGCCTCGCGGATGTGCTTGGCGACATCCGGCACACCTGAGACTGCGAGCCGAACGCAGCGCATGATCACGTCTGGTGATGTTGCACAGCCTTCCACCTTGTGCACACCACACAGCTCTCCGTGCTCTGTAGCTACAAGGGTCATGCTACCATCGGCAGAAGCAGACTCTTCACGGCTCGGGTCGATTATAGCTACGTCACCACCGGCAAACAGAGCAAAGGAGACCGCCAGTGGCACGTGCTGAACTGTCAGCGGTAACGGCTCACGCTGATCTGGGGTAAAGACTACAACTTCGCCGGAAGACGAGATCTCGGTTTGTGGGAGGCGGAAGGCGCAGAGGGATGTTACCGTGGCTAGGAGTGCGCAGTCAACCAGATTCCCGGAATGGGAGAGCACATGGATGTCCAGGCGGAGCACCCATGACCAGCGGCCACGCTGAACGGTTAGAGCCTCTAGATCTACGGCTGCAGCATCAGCGACGATTCGTTGTAGGAGCTGTGCGATTCCTGTTGCTTGCCTGTCCATGCGATTGCTCTGCAGGACAACCTGGCCGTCACAATCTCAGGTTTGTCGACCTGCTTGTCACCTCCGCACTAATGTATTCATGACTAAAAATCTCGTCTCGCAAAACCAGGTGTCGGTGCACAACAGCAAAGCAATGGTGGACGTTGTGAGCCAGCAGGTGTGGAGTGTTAGACATTTGAGCATAAGAAAGGCGTACATTTGTGAAGGCTGTGGAGGCCATGGGGCTAAATTTCACATCTATAGCAAGACGACCATCTGCAGATCCCCGTGGTTTCTCAAGCTCAGCTTTGATGGTGCCGTGCATTCTTGTATTTCCCAGTGAAACGGATGCCCCTGAATCATCTGGGAGAATCTCTATCCTTACAGGCCTTGTTTCATACAAACTTCGTCCATCTACGCGACACTCGGTTCGAATCGACTCCTGCATTCAGCATGTTATGCACACTTGCCTGGATCTTTGACTGCGGAGGCAAAGTCTGCCTGATGTGGAACACCTATGACACGGCACCATGCTCTACGCCAGAACTCACCTTCACGAAAGCTATATTATTGGTGGGAAAGTTAATGTCCGCGTCGCGCTCCATGCTGCCTTGTCAAGGACTGCGGTGCTGTGCGTCTGCAAGATCGTGCAACTGAAACGCCGACAGTCTTGAAATATGGTCACAAAGTTGAGAGGCTGTAAGGCATGCCGTGCTGCATGTGCCTGCTCTGAACACTTCAGTTTACAATCGTCTCTCCTCGAGGCTTGTGACTGGCTTTCGCACAACGACTACGCATTAATGCGTTCTTCAATTCCGAGAACCTCGCAACAACACGCCGAACATTAGATGAAAGAAGTATTAGATGGGCGATATGGCACCCTTCCCGCACGTCCTTGTTCAGCCGAATCGTCAATGGCGCATGCATGTGCCAGCCTCACGTATTCTAGACCTGACGAGAAGGAGGGCCGCTGGCAGCAGAATTCATAGCACTTTGGCAGGTTTCAATCAGTGTCAGCCATTCGCTGACACAACGTCGTGCTTTTAGACCATGCCATGCTAGAACCCATGATAGTTTGCTGGGACGCGGCACCGTTTCGGCACGAACGTTGCACTCCCTTGCAGAAGTTTTAATTCATTCACAGCTTGTTAATTTTTTCAAGGGACTCAATCAAGATGAGTGGCAAAAGTACGCCTGCGTACTGAGTGTTGTCTGTGTCGTTTGGAAACGCCCTTGATGAATCATGCTCACTCGTCGCGTGCAACCCCCCAGGTTATATATGTTGCTGCGGCTTTCAGTCCACAAGAGCTACAGATTTCCTGAAACACTTGAGGCAGGAAGGGAGCTCTGGAACGGGCTTGCACAGGATGCTCGTGTCGCATGAGGTGTGCATATGCTCTTGTTAGTGCTCTAAACTTGTTGATGGGGGATAGCCATATTATCAGTGGGATTTGTAGGGAATTTATGACTGTCTGGCAATGCCTCTCATCGCCCAGCTGGCTGTTATGACGTTGTTAGCTTTGGTCAGGTGTTGCTTAAGATGCCACCTCAGAAACATTTCAGCGCGTCCAATCTTCATACCTGCAAGTACTGCAGAGATCTGATCACGGCTCGTGGTACCTAGCGCAAGGATTCCGTTGCCTGCGATTTTCGTGACTCATCATGTAGACCTCTGCAGGAGCCAGGGGGACTCACCACAGACATAACAAACGACTTTATTCCTTCTGTCAACCCGCTATGGTCACCCAGTCCCGAGCGTAGGAGTAACACTGGCAAGGCATACGACTCTGACAGCCCCGTGGTCAGTGGCACTCATCTGAATTGCAATGGGCTCCACTGAAGCACAGTGTCACCTGCTGCATAAATACACAATTGAGTCTAACATCAACTGTGTTGTGAATGCAGACAATGCCCCCCGGACCGCAGATTAGACCAGGTGCGCACGCTGCGGAGATTTCCAATGGTGCGCCAGGTGCAGTGCATGACCTTAGCTTGCTTCAACAGTCCACCCACCGAGCAAGAAGCGCGCATCCAGCTGCAGACCAAGCTGCACATCACGAGTCTACACACAAACAGATGCCGGACCACAGTTATCAGACACGTCAGTGGTCCAATAAGCAAGACATGGCGCCTGAGGCAGCTGCAGCCTCTGGTTATAGACACAAGCATGCACGGGACAAGTCGAGGGGTGAAAGCCAGCCAGCCAGCAAGCGCCGTGTGACCGCAGAAATTTGTAATGACGGCCAAGCTGTGCAGCAACACGCGGGCTCTGGGACTGGCTCCCACCGTGACATGCCAGCTGGGCCCGAGGAGCTGCGGGCTGGAATGCCTCAGCCCCGTTCAGACCAAAACGATGGTTTCAGTGACGCTGCAGCTCCTCATCTGGCACACCACGACGCCACAGACTACCACGAGGCGGAATCATGGCACCGTCATGTCAGGCGACAGGCTCTGCATTCCACCGCGTCTCCCCAAGGCAACACCAGTAGCAACCCAGGCCAGGGCAGCCGCCCACAACAGCTTGGGGGCAATCCGCCTGATTCAGAACGAGGTATACCAGGGCTTCCTGTGTCACAACCAGCGGTAGGCGCCTCAGCCGTGCAGCATGCACGGGACCGGGCGCGGGGGGTGGTGGCTTGCCAGTCGCCTGCATCCTCAGACGTGCAAGCTCTGCCGCAAGTGCTACCTTATGCTGCACACGCGCCAGAACATCTGCTCGACGACTTCTGGCCGGCAGCATTTGATGCTGGATCGCTGGTGGCATGGGTGGAGGAGCTTGTCAGCTGGCGAAACCCAGGCCACTCGCGGCATGCCCTACTGCTGCTGCTGTACGGGATGTACGTCATGAAGCGGCTGATGCAGCAGGTGTCTTTTGCGCCGATGTCGGTTGTTTCCACCGTCGCCCTGGCAGCGGTTGTGCGGCATGGCATGGCAGCAACTCTGCCAACGATCCGGGAGCAGGCCAGGACCTTCCAGCAGCAGGCGCAGGTGTGGCACGCTGCTGGCATGCATTACAGCTGGCCGGCGTGCAGCATTGCTTGTCTCCACGAGGGCCATTCGGGAATGACAATCCATGGGTCCTGCTACTGTTTTAGACACCGTCTTACTGCAACTCAGAATGTGAGTAGATGCCTGGTACAGTGTTCTCCACACATACGCAAACCAATGTTGACATGCAGCCTTACGTGTTCTTTAGTTTCTTACTTCGAAGAACACAGGGCTGCATGTATGTACGTAGTTACAACGAAGAGGGGCGCGGAAACATGTGCATGCATGCATACAGAAGACTTGGAAGAAGCGGTGGAATGCCCATGATGGAACACTGGCCGTGCATTCCACAGCGCCTTGTGTCGCTTGACGTGTTTCTTGGGCTCGATCGCCCTTTTGTGCCCCGGCCGCTGTAGGAATTACATGTTTTTGCCATCCGGCACCTTCACATGCACGTGCGTGTTTCTGGTAAAATGGATCGTTATATCATCTTGCCCATATCGCCATGCCATTGCCCTGTGCAACCACAAGCGCCGTGCAGATTGATGGTCCGCTGACCACAGTGTTCAGCACATCACTAAATGTTTCCCAACAGAAGGCTTCCCAGCACTACGTGATGTGCTGAACGCTATGGTGAGTGGTCTACCGATTGATTGGTAGACCAGTGTCATATTGCAAATCTGTGTCATCGGCTTTGATATGCTGCAGGGGCAGAAAGATCGGGACGAGAGGAGCGCTCGTGCCACGGCAGAGGCGGGGCTGCAGGCAGTAGCCGCCATCGCCTGCCATGTGTATGACACTCTAGAAGCCACGGTCCGCTCACGCCCCCTGGGGCAGCTAGCCGTAGAATGGGGCGGAGGCATGGGTGGAGATGGCCATTCTGCAGGGAGGGGGCACTTTCTACACCAGACTCCCCGATTGGAAGCAATTGAGATTGCCAAGGCGGCCTTCGTGCTGATCCACCGTGCCACAGCCTGCAAAACCGCTTCAGGCTCATGTATGACGGCTGCGGTGCTCTGGGCATTGCTGCTGCTGTCCGAGGTGAGTGTGGTGTCGCAGTGGTCAGTGGCAATGGTTGCTTGTGCAGCCTGTTTTGTCGCTATTCCGCTTCTTGCAGAATTTGGGGACGTTCTGGAGGAGCTGGCAACGTCAGTGCTGAAAGTCATGCCGTTGTTGTGGGTTCCAGGCGTTCGCAGGAAGTGGTTAACCTCCCTGTGTGTGGCAGTACTGGCATTGTGGTGCATGCCGGGAGCCACGGTCTTGCGTGCTACCGTCGGTGCCTGGGCTGGATGTTCGTGCTTGCTCTGGCAGATGAAGTCGCCAGCTAGATCGGTGAGGTACCATCAGGACTAGGCGATCTTCTGGAGCGCTTGATTAGCATGGGCTGCGCGCTCTTGGTCGCTGTTTGCAGCGTCTTGCTTTTGGGATTGCATGGTATACCAATCATGTGTGAGAAGCGCTGCAGCAGCGCTACTTTGCAGGTGGATGCGTAACTCCAGCCTCGATACGTGGCCGGGCGTGTGCGGACTCTGGCACGACTTATTGTAAGGCATGTTGAGTGTTGTAATACTGCGATCTCGTAACCGGGGTGCGTGCGGGCCAGTGCGCCGCACTCGAAGGTTCTCCTGCGACTGTCCGCGCTCACTGTGCATGGCGATACTTCGCGATCACATCTTCTCTGCAAACGCTTTCCGTCCAGCCCCCCAAATTACTGCACGAGTTTATATTGTCCCATTTTCCTTGGAGATGGAATCATCGAGTCAAGCACGGTCGCCTGCCTTTTGCTGCGTTCCGCGTGCGCTCTGCATGCCCCTGGGCTGTTACAAAGTCAAGGAATCATAACTTAACTGCAGGAAGCTTCATATCACTTATCGTATTATTTCGCCACTTCTTGTTGCGCCGAGTTGAGCGCGCTATCCTGGCACTGCCGATCACAAGCCATGCCGTGCGCAAAATGCGGCAAGGAAGACGCAGACAAGAAGTGCGGACAATGCTTCGTGACTGTGTACTGCAGTCGTGAATGTCAGCGTGAACACTGGAAGTCTCACAAGAAAATATGCTCTCAACTCGCAAACGAGAACCGGGGCGATAATGGTGGAGACGGTGAGTTCAGACCATGCATCAACGTGAAAAAGCATGTGTGATTTTTTGTCTAGTGGATATGTCTGTCGGGCGCAGTATACGTGCCCCGGTTGGCGTTTGACTCCACCAATCACGATCAGTACCCATGCTCTGCGCTGTTTGCTTCTTGGCCTGGTCGACGTCTAGCCATAATTTCGGATTAACTCAGTTCATAAATATGCGCTTGGTTTTGCAGGTAAAGCTGGGCCTGATGCCGCCAAAGCGGACTCACAAATCGAGGATGTAGCGGCTACTGATCTCACACCAGTCCCAGCGCAGGTTTCGTCAGACCTGCCCAATGGTGCAAGTACCAGTAGTGCAGCTGTTGCTCCCTCTACCGCATCGGCAAGTTCTGCCGTTGCAGGCCCTTCTGCACCTACAGCAACATCGAATGGAGCACCGAACGGAATGCAGAAAATCACGATACCCTCCCGACCCTACATACCTCCTTCAAACTTGTCTTCGAAAGGTCGGGCACTGTACGAAAAGGTAAAGCCTGTTCTTGACAATACGATCGATAAGCTCGCTCAGACGATCGTCGACACTGAATACTGCGAAGCCACCGACGAAAAAACGCGCAAGATCGACATTAGGATTTTGCAAACACTGTTTGAATTGCTTGGCGAGACCATGAGGGCTGATCCGAACTCGGCTTCGGAAGTGTTCAAGCGCTTCCTCTCTATAAAGAACATGACCAAGCGTCCAGATGATCCGGGTGCAGCAAGTGCGCGCCAATGCTGTCCTATCCGCCATCAGTGATGAAAAGAGTGGTCCGCTGTCCCTCACAATTCCTCACGTAAGGTTTTGTGCAGGCTGGGCTTCTCTGCTTGGTCAGCAAGGCTTAGTGCGTGCCCAAGAGATCAAGATGGAAGCAGTTAAGAAAGCGCCTAGGCCACCTCCTGGCGAAAATACCATTCAATTGGGTCCAGAGGTTGCTCAGCAGATGCACATTCACCGTATGGATGCTCTAGTGTTCCTGCTGATGTCCAATCAGTTCTTTGAGGACGCACTCGGAAAGAAGCCAGAAACGCTTGGCAACATGGATAAAAGCACAGCTTACAAGCTCTACAATCTTGCTCGAGTGGCACTTGGATTCGCCTTCAGGCACACGTGCGATACCATTGCCGCCATTTTCTGCTCTCCGTTGCCACAAGCCCACAGCCCTTCAGACAGGCACCTGGCACACATGTTCATCCTCCACCGCGCCTCGTGCCTCATTCTCCCTATTAGGTGCAGGCCAGACAACAACAACCAGCGGACGAAGTATTGGACAGCCGTTGCAGACGACGAGAGCGCCGACCACGCGGACTCCCTCTTGGAGGGACTCTCCACGTATGCGCTGGCATTTGATGCATGCAAAGCTGGGAAGACCAGCGACTTTGAGAGGTTGCTCAAACGCTCCAGAGAGTGCTGGATATCCGTACAGGATAAGCCCATGACCGGCTTCATCACACGGAACCTCGAGCTCGGCGTCTGCCAACAGTGCGTGCAGGAGATGACCGGGATCATGGACGGCTGCGAGATGCGTTTCAAGCAGTTTGTGGAAGCCCATGTCCGCATGCAGGAGAGGCAGCAGGCAGCCGCGGCGGCAGCGGCTGCAGGGAAGGGCGCAGCAGGCAGCAGCAGCAGCCGAGGAGCGAAGCTCGTCCCTGGTGGGGTTGCTGATGGCGATGACAAGGCGGCTGCCAGATCCCCGTCTGGCCTGCGCGTTGCCAGCAACCAGCAGCAGGCAAACGCGGGCATCCAGGCGCTCCGGGAGGAGATGAAGAAGGGCTACCAGCTCTATGATGACCAACAGTGCGCCCCGCATGCCTCTGCCGCTTGCACTGCGCAGGTCAATCCGCCGCAGTTCACCTCTGTGAGTTCTGTGCACCAAAACGTGCACGTGATGTGCCTGAATGGCGGTCACCTCCTCAGCAATGCCTCATGCCTTTTGCTGACAGGGAAAGCCCAGACCGGGGCGTGAGCGCACCGCCGTACATCACCGGCGCTACGAATGGCTGCACCTGGTGCAGCGCACCCCTGGAATCTGGAGCCTGTATTTCAGACTGCCTGATCACATGTGCGGCGCTCTGGCCGCCTCAGGCTGCTGCAAGTCCCAGTGGAGGAAGCCGGAGGCCATGAAAAAGAGCCGCTCGTGGCAGTCAGTGTCAGAGTCTGTGTTACACACGCCTCGGCTGGTCCTGGTAGGGCTTTGGCATCGTTGCGGCAGCGGTGTTGCCGGGGGCACCCGCAGCTGCTGCAGCAGAGCGCCGAGTCGGGCAAAGCAAGGACTGGGCGCACGCCGTAGGCATGAGCACCGCCAGGCTCGCAGAGACGCCGGGGGAGTGCGGCGTGGAGCGGTGAGTGTCCGAGGGTGTGCAGGATGGATGCTGGGGTTGAGCACTTTGGGAGGCTCCTGAAGCGGGCATTCGAGCTGCCGCTGAGCGGCATGAGCATCTCGCTGATGTTCTCCCTGAGCCATGCCCACATCGAGGGCGCCGCGCAGCTGCGGCGGTGGGGCAAGGCGGAGGACACGATCGGCAAGCTCCGGGACGTCGCGGAGTTTGCGTCGGAGAACAAGATCCCCAACGCGATCGACACAATCGCAGACCGGCTGCACCTGTGGTGGCGAGAGAAGCACGCCAACATCTACAGTCGGCAGGTGCGGCGGCGCTGTCCCATCCCTGTGGACACATGCGCTGCATGGCAACGTGTGTGCCTGCACGGCGGGTGCCAACTCACCCCCGGCGCTCTGCTGGACAACGGTGCCAGGAACCTTTGGCTGCGGCCACACCCCAACCATGCATTGTGCACCACGAGGCGTTTGCGGCATGCGAGCACGGTCTTAGAAGATGCGAGGCTGTGTTAACGTTGCGCGGCCGTGTGAGCCGCGAGAGTGGAGCTGAGCTGCAGCTTCATTCTCTCGTGGTAGCAGTGCCCACCTGGGACCAACGGAGCTGTAGGAGTTTGGCGGTGGATGCCTTTCCTGTACTGGCTACCTGAACTCCCGAAGCATGTGTACCGGCTACGTCGCACCGTGTTGTAGTGGGGTGCCAGTTCATGCTTTTATGCATGAGGTGTATAGTGGCGGCGCGCGCAGGTACAATGCTCCCGTGTACAGCTTTGCTGTGATCTCATCTCGCGCTGTAGCTATATTCCACTAGTACTGGTTCAGCATGCCAAGCAGTCTGGAGTGCGTCGAAGCAGGTCACATGCATGCTTGGTAACGTTTCCAACAGCGCAGCCATTCTGCCCTCAGGAGCATGGCGTGCAGCAGCGCGCCCGGTTCCGGGTGCAAAGTGTGTGGATCAAGAGTTGATGAAGCGTCATGCATGCAGCGGAAGTTTGACAAGGCGGTCAAGACGCTGGAGGGCGCAGTCGAGCACGCCGAGGCGCTCTCGAAGCGGTCGGAGGCTGGAATCATGATCTTGTTGACGAGCGCGCACGTGGAATGCTTCCTATCCGGCTCGCCACTGGCCGACCTTGGCGCTCTGCAGGCATGCCTCGACCGAGGCGTCGCCGCACTGCGCGCAGACCCCCCTCCGGTGGGGGGCGCCAAGGCAGCCAACGGGCAGACGCCGACGCAGCAGTGGGCGACCGACACGAAGCTTGAGACATGGATCAAGCTGGTGCCGATGCTGCGGGCAATGGAAGGCGAGGGGCTGGACATTGAGGCCGCGGAGGCGACCCTGCTGCCGCTCGCGGACAAGTTTGACCTGCAGGTGGGGCAGACGGTGTTCAACGCGGAGCAGTACGTACAGACGGCGATGCGGGAGGACCGCAAGCTGCTGGGGGGGCGCTTGAGCAGCATCAACGGCACGACGGTACTCTTTGGCGTCGCCGTTCTGCTGCCCGTGCTGCTGATGGTGTGGCTCACATACTACGCCCTGACGACCCCGGATGACGTCGAGGATGTGGATCTTGAGTATGAGGCGCCGGACGGCCCCGGGCCAGAGCTGTGAGCGGTGCTGGGAGTCTGGTAGATGGTGGTGCTGGTTGTAGGTGAGATTAGATGCCTTGTTGGTGTGCTTGCATGGAAGGCGGGCTGTGGTATGGCCGCTCCGAGGTGCGGGCGCAGCTGATCCGGGTGAGCTTGATGTCACGGGCTATTGCTGCGTTGAGCTGGATTATGTTCTTTGGGGAGTGGCTGTGGTGTGTGGCACGGCTGCGAATGGTGCATCAGGGGCATGTCGCGCAGAGTGACCGGAGTTTGGATGCATTGTATGCTTGTTAAGCACAGCTCTGCTGAAATTGTGCTCTCAACGTCGACAATGCTGGCTTGACTGATACAAAAATCCTGCTCTGTGCATTTCAAATGTGTTGCCAAGTTCGAGCAACTGCCTTATGGTGCTCCTCCGGCTGTCTGCTGATGTATTACTGGTGATGGTGTTCGGATTCAAGCATGTGTACAACGCAGCAGCACGGGTCCGCGACTGCAGCGATCGACGCCCGGCACAGATCACGTCCTATACATCTGCGTGGTGATGACTCACGTCAGCACGCGCTTGCGGTACGTACTCCGGTGTCGGGTTGAATAAGGCCGGACAGGTGAGAGGATGCCGTCGAATCGCCGCGGAATTTTGGCGGGCACGTTGAATGGCTATTTAACACATTAGCTGAACATTTGCTGACCTCACATGACCCTGCTCGCAGGTAGAGGGGCCGGCCGTGGTGACTTGGTGCGTAGGATCACTGCCCTCACGTTAACTCTGCCCCTCTGCACGTTTGCGTAAGTGTAGGTGGGGTTACCAACATTATTCTACGTTAGCCGCTTCTATTCTTCGACTATTTCCTTGACCTTGATCGCGGTGTCCAGCAGGCGTTTCACCCGCAGGTCGACGTCGACGTCTAAGTTCTCGTATGAGCTTGCGTCGCAGCGAAAACTGATGAAATCTACACCAGTCATCTACAAATTGTGTAAGCATGGTAAGACCGATGCAACCTGCGCCACGCGGATGTGCACGGCGCGACACAGCTTTCAGCCAGCGAGTTCAGGAAACGAGAGAACGCGCGAGTGGTGCGCGACGCGTGATCATCACATTCGGTGCAAGTGCACCATACGACGGAACAAAATACATCGAAACGATCGAACGGCCACAAAATCAACAAGTTCTGATTTTCATGAAAACCCAAGCCGCAGCGCCAGCGGTGATTGGCGTTCTCTATAAAGCGTTGGGTTGCGGCGTATCTACCTCGCAGAATGCAGATCCACAGTTAGTTCGGCCATGGCTTCGCTCTGCGTTTGAGTTGAGGCTGAATTTCCGCTGCCGTTAAAGAGGCTTTCCGTGTTGACGTCGTTGGGGCCTGCAGCTGTCTAAAAGCATCGATATCGCACGCTCCCAACCAGCGAGCCGGCTAGTTATCTACAGGAGTGTGTCCTATTGGAGTCAGTAGGGTGCCATGTCCGACAGAAGTAGCTTCTACACCGGGCAGGGCATGGATTCGGGGCGAAATGGGCAGTCGGTAGCGGGCACCACAGGGACCGTGCAACCCGGCCACTGGTTCAGCTCCGAACTTCCTGAGGCGCGAAAGGAGGCTAGCAAAGCCAGGACTTCAGAAGCGACTGATTTGGAAACTGCCTTCTTTGAGAAATATGAGCGGAGGAACTGGTCCATTAGCCTCTTTGAGAACGCTGTACGTACCGTGCGCTATGAGTGCACGCACAACCGTTGCGCAACCAAGCAACCATCCTATTGCGACAAAAAAATCAATCACCGATGCTGCAATGAATTAGTACGTCTGCATGCAGGGAAGGTGGAGCATACGTGTCAATCCAGTGTCGTTTGGAGCATCAGTTGTGTTAATTTGGACGTTTGCGGTACGCTCACCTGAACTAACTTCCACTAACTAGACTGACAGAATCCGGGAGCTGGTTTGAGCGTCCACGTTGATCTGCTTCAGTCACATTTTGAACTGCTCCTTCCGCACGACGGTGCCAGGTGGCATGTGTGCATGGCACGATCGTCGCGCGATCTGCGTATCCGCGTAGCTCTACAAACGGGCCATGTACAAGGCGCCCTAAGCAAAGGCAGCGTTGTGGCGACTTGGCTGCACAAGCCGCAAAAGCTGAGCACTCTGCAGCGCTTCACACCGCGGCAGTGAATACTACCGCGGCCGGATGTTGCATGCTTCGGTACAGCCACGGGCGCGGGCATCGCCGCATCAAGCATGGGATGCCACATCCTACCAGACTCAACCAGTCGAACACATTAATCCAGTGTCGTTCCGAAGCCTTTAGTCAATGCCTCAGTGCCCAAGCAGAAGCGCACCGCATCCGCACCCCTCCCAGTCGTGTTCATCACAACTGCATGACCGCCACAGCTCCAGCTCGAGAGCTGCGCAGACATGTTCAGACCCAACATTCATCACAATCAACAACTCCCCTGCCCAGCATTGCCACAGCATGCATGTGGACCGTTCCCCGGCACCCACCGCCCCACATCACCTCTGCATGTCTGTGCAGATCTGGTGCATGGTCGCCCCCACTGCAGCCAACGCCAAGCTCTCAGATGTGAAGCAGTGGATCACATTCACCTTCACCTGGGCGTACATGCTCACCCAGGTCCGCCCCCCCTCCACCGCCCCCCCGCCTCCGCCAAACACACATCCCTAGACGTGACCTCCACACGCATGCGCCGCCATGGGCGGAACGCCAACGGCCACGCCTCAACGGAGGCCCCTGTGTGATCGCACGCGGCCACATCTGCATCCCCAACCCTGACATGCTCGTCCCACTGCCTCTCCCACAGTCCCTGCCGGTGCCAGTGCCCCCAACCAAGCTGCGTGCACCCCACCCCCTCGGTGCCACCTTCCCACTTCCTACACCGCATGGCTGACAAGGCCGCATGCATGCAGCAAGCGTGGGTGGTGTTCCTCATCGTGCTGTACTTCTCACGCCTCGGCACCCTGAAGCTCGGCCGCCCCGACGACCAGCCAGAGTTCCCCACCGCCTCCTGGTTCATGATGGTGCGCTCCCGCCTCCCGCACACGGACGGCCATGCGCCATGCACACTCCCCCCTCGTCACCTCGGCCACTGCCGTCTGGCAGAGCTCGACCGAAGCATGCCGAGGCTCGAGTCAGCGGCCACGCCTTGAATGGGCAAGCTCTGGACGACTGAACCAAGCTGAGAGCTGACTTACCGGGCCCTGAATAAACAACGGGGGGACTGTTGATCGCCTGATGCACAACACGCCCCCCGCTCCCCTGCCCACACGATCTGCCTTGCCGTGTGCACAGTGCTGGCCAGCACACATCGCAGCACACATCGCACACAGCGCAGCACACATCGCAGCGTATACACCTCAACCTCATCCATAATCTCGGCCCCGCTTCCCACGGGCGGCCTCGCCCTCGCGCACTTCCGCCATTCCCCGCCCCCCGGCACGCTGCGGCGCCTGCACGATCCATCACCACCCACCCTGCTCGAGCACTCGCCACCATGGGTATGGGAATGACCCGGCTTGTCACAGGGTCCTCCCATGTCTCTCGTTGCGGCCTCCCCTGCGTCGCACCACTCCACCCCGACTGCCAGGTGACCTTTGTCCGATGCCCGATCGGCATCGGCGTGACGCTCGAGCTGTTTTGCTTCCTGGACTCAGGCTCACCGCCATCACCCCCGGGGACCGACACCACCGCCATCACCCCCCTGAACCATCCCCCCCCTGCACACACCAACCGCCATGCATGCAGATGTTCTCGGCAGGCATCGGCATCGGCCTCTTCTTCTTCGGCGTCGCCGAGCCGGTGTTCCACTACGAGCCCTGCGGCGCCGACCCCCAGGCCGGCCAGGGCTCGGCATGCTACGGCAACCGCTATGCCCAGCTAAACGCCGACGAGCGCGCGCAGTGGGCGATGAATCTCGCCTTCTTCCACTGGGGCGTCCATGGCTGGGTCGCGTACTGCATTGTCGGCCTCATCCTCGCCACCGTCGTCTACCGCCGGTGCGCCCCCACTTCCTCTTGCCGCGCTTCCTACCTCCTTGCGCGGCAGCCTCTACTTCAACCCACCGCTCCTGCATTGACGGTGCCGCTTAGACACGCCATTTGCCCTGCACGTTCTCGAGTGTGCCGGGCATACGGACTCGCTGGAATCTCCCAGCCCCCGCCGCCGCTGGGAGCGCGGCCCGGTGCGGTAACCATGCATCGCGCACCATGCATCGCGCACCAGGAGTAGCCGAGGCGGCGGCCATGCCTGCTCACCTCCCCAGCAGTGTTGCCACCCACAGCCACACCAGCCGCCGCTCATCACACTCCGCCCGGAGCCCATGCATCCGCTGTGTCGGTTGCATGGGGCGCACGTGTCGCACACCGACCCGTGCCGTACACGTGACAGTTCACGGTGTCCGGCAGGGACCTCCCAATGACGCTCAAGTCCGCGTTCCACCCGATCATCGGCGACAAGATCTTTGGCTGGATGGGCGACACCCTCGACGTGCTGTCCGTCGCGACGACCCTCTTTGGCGTCTGCACGTCCCTCGGCCTCGGCGTCAAGCAGCTCAACGCCGGCTTCTCACGGCTCAACCCTGGCATCGAAGTGAACGATGTCAATCAGAGCGTCATCATCTGGGCTGTCACCGCCCTCGCCACCGTGTCCGTCGTCTCGGGCATCCGCGTCGGCATCCGCCGCATCTCGGAGGTCAACTTCATCATCGGCCAGTTCCTCATGCTCGTCGTGTTCTTCCAGGAGGACTCGTGGTACCTCCTCAACAATTTCACACAGTCAATCGCATTCTACATCCAGGTGCCTTCCTCCCCCCCCTGCCCCCCCGTCGATCACCGCCACCTGCTTTGCTTGAACCAGCCGACACAAGTACAAAGCCACAACGCCGCTGCTTGCTTGCATTACTCCACGCCGTCTTGCACCCGCATCCTACCGTGCGTTCGTGCCACCTCTGCTGCCCCACCTAGCCCGGACATAGGCGCACCCGCCGGCAGCAGTGGCAGTGGTGAATGCCCGGCCAACCAGCTCGTCAAGCTGTGTGGCAGAAGGCCGCTCGGCCGTCGCTGCCTGCTGCTGCTGCTGCTGCATTCCATGCGCAATAGGTCAAATACAGTGCGGCGCTGTGTGCTGCAGTTCTTTGCCCAGCTGGGCTCGCACAGCGACACCTTCCAGATGGCTCCGGCAGGTGCGCCCCGCCCCTCTGCCTCACCCTCCCGCCGCACACATCGCACCTCGCATCCCACTCAAACACGAGTACACCGTCATAACTCTGCCCGCTCCACCTGGTGACCGGGACGCGCCCTTCAGCCCCCCAGCCACAGCGCTGGCGTCCCAGCCAGTGTGGGCGCGTGGCAACACGTCTCCTAGGTGCGCCGGGCACTGTCACAGCCACATGATGCCACACGGCCGAGCCCCACACGGTCGACGGCTCCCACTTGCTTGCCACACGCCCGCATCTACACGGCACGCGCTCTCCCATCATTCGGCTGCTCCGGGCTCCACGCTGCCTGCTGACAGCCGCGCGGCGCGTGTAGAGACGTTGACGGACCAGAACGGAATGGACGTGCATGTCACAGCGATCGCGCCGGGCGGCACCGCAGCCAACCGCAGCTGGATGGACAGCAACACCCTCTTCTACTTCTCCTGGTGGATCGCGTGGTCGCCCTTCGTCGGCATGTTCATCGCCAAGATCTCCCGTGGCCGCACCGTCCGCGAGGTCATCAACGGCTCCCTCACCGCGCCTGTCATCTACTGCTTCATCTGGTTCGCCGTCTTTGGCGGCACCGGCCTCCGCATCGAGCGCCAGGCCGCCAACCTTGGCATCATGTGCTCGGTGGCGGACGATGGGAGCAGCGTGTACGAGCAGATGATGGATGATAACCGCGCAATCCCCCTTTCGGAGCCGATGGTCGAGCTCGAGGGCCGCGAGTTCTGGCGGCTCGCGTGCCGCAGCCCTACCGATCAGTGGTTCGACATGTTTGCAAACTTCCCCTTGAACAAGTGCGCGCGCTGCCTGCTGCCCGCACACGCCACACAGTCCCGCCACAACCGAGCGAGTCTGCTATGGGTGGACACAGTAGTGCCAACGGCAGAGGCTGACAGATCAGGCCGCTGCGCCACTGTGGAGGTCCGAATGCATCACACTGCCGCATCCATCGTGACGGTGACATCTTTGACTAGCGGGTCCGATGCTGTGTAGTGCACTGCGATGGGCACAGCCCGGCGAGTACCAAGGGGTGCATAGCTCGCACCTCATGTAAGCAGTTCCACCTCGCAGAGAAACACGTTTAGTTCTCGGCTGGCATGCGATACCCCTTGTAGCATCACACCCATGGTCGAAGATGCATGTCCACGGGTTAACGAGCTGCCGATCCCCTCGTAACACACACCCACTGCGAGTCACCGGGCTGCTTGCTGAGTCAACCAGAGTGGTCGCATCGTCCAACGCTGCGTGCTTGCCTTCGCATCTAGTGGGTTTGTGCTGTCGTGCGTGCGCTTGCAGAGGCCAATGTCTCGCGAGTCGCATTGTCGAGCGGCGGCGAGCGCCCAACGGCGCCGCGCAGCCGCGCAATGTGGCTATCAGTGCAACTAGCGAGCCGGAGCCACCGCTGCAGGTTCTACTGGGGCCTGTCCCTCGCCTCTCTGATCCTCTACTTTGTGACCTCCTCCGACTCGGGCTCCCTCGTCATCGACTGCCTCACCGCGAACGGCAACCCGCACCCGCCCGTCCTGCAGCGCATCTTCTGGTCGGCCACCGAGGGCGCCGTCGCGATGGCCCTCCTCAAGGCCGGCGGCTCGGACGGGCTGCAGGCGCTGCAGGCCGTGTCCATCATCGCCGGCCTGCCGTACACTGTCGTCGTGTGCTTCATGTGCAAGGCCCTCTGGGAGGTGCTCAGCGAGGAGTATGACCAGCACTACCACCTCAACCGCCACGTCTACGACGACTGGGCCACGGGGCTCCTCGATGTCGTCGACTACCCGTCGTACACACCGCACCAGGCCGGCAAGACGGCGGTGGCGGTCGTGGCGCCGTTCTACTTTGCGGCGCATGGGGCCGCGTGGGCGGACGAGGTCAGCGTGGAGTACTACTTGGCTGTGTACGGCGTGCTCTTCTGCGCATGGGTTCTGCTGCTCGCCCTCAACGCTGCCGTGCCCGGCCTGTGGGCGGTGGCGTGGGTGGTCTTCCTTGCGTTCACGCTGCACATGGCGTACGAACGCAGTAACCTCCGGAGCCTTCGGGTGTGCCTCCCCCCGCTCTGCGCTTGGAGCCCCCTCGCGGCTACAGTATCAACTCTCATGTAGGCATGCGCCGATGCAACGGTACCGGGGCGGCGCTGACGGCTTGCTGTGCTGTGCTGTGCAGAACATCAAGGGCAACGTGATCAACGACGTGATGCTGTCGGTCGTGCTGTACCCGCTCGTCGCCGTGCAACTGCACGATGAGGCGCTCGCTGCTCAGAACGAGCGACCCTCCCCGGCGTCCGCCGTCGCGGCCGCCGTCGCGCAGCCGTCGCGCCCCAGCAGCTCCTCCGCCGGCCGGCCCAGCGCTGACAACCCCATCGTGTTCCCGCCAGTCTCGGCGTACCCCGGCTTCCTGAGGAACCCCGAGCACCGCTGACACAGCGCCCACGCGCTGAGGGCAGCAGCTGTGCAGGGTGCAGCGTCGCCCGCGTGCGCTCGGGCGGCGCGCCCCTGCACGGGTGCGCATGCTAGCGCCCGCCTCTGCGCCTTTCCATGCATTGGCACAGCGCGGCATGCGTGCTGACCGATGCCCCCCTCGCACCCGCCACGTGATCTGGAGGTGTCTGTAAACCGGGAGGCTGGTAGGATGGCGGCCGAGCGTGTGCCCATAATGCCACCACCTGCCACCTCCTGTCGGCTCGGCCACAGGCGCGGCCGGCCACCAGCGCGCGCAAGCCGCGGCGCGAAACACCGGGCTGGCGGTTGGCGGCGCCAGCCTGCTGGGGTGCTGAGACTGCGGTGTGGAGGGGTGCGGTGCGGCTGCATGGCATGAGAGAATATATGTAGATGTTGGGGCTCCCCCCGATGTGGCCGCGCCAGGGCACATGTTTTATGTTTTATGTTTTATGGAGCGGGGGGGGCTTGTCCGGGATGGCGGCGTGCCCGAATGCCGCAGGTGGTGGTGGGGGCACGGTTTGCAATTATGTTTCCGCAACGAGTTCATGGCGGCTTGGCGCTGTTTTTTTGTATGAAACTGCGTTCGTCTTGGCGTTCCATGTCTTTTTTGGTGGCCGGAGCAGCCGTAGGGCTTTTACCCGCGGCGCAACTGACATTTGGGCATGCATTGGCTTCAGTGGGCGTCCGTGCAGGCCAACTAGTTCGGGAGGCCGCGAGGGGGTCTTGATGGGAAGCCGCATTGACGGCGTTGCTGCCCAGATCAACTGGGCAAATTCAGCATCGTGTTCATGCGTTCAGTAGTTTATTGCCTCCCAAGCTTGAAGAGGCGCCTTTGGCTCAGGCTCTGAACGTGTCTCTCGCAGAGCTCTGTCTCGCACAGACCGCCCACAGCGAACAATTACATATTGTTGTCAAAATTTCCCAAGAATGAGCGCCCAAAGAATGACCTCCAAGACTGACACGGGGGTTTTAGTAGCTTGACATAGTCAGTCCTCGACATAACGATGTACCTGGCCTGGCATGAACAAGAGAGAAAGAGACATTGAAACTCGCGAATAGGGGAACTTATCATAGCCGAAAAAAGGACTACATGTTGTGAGGTACTGGTTTGGTACTTCGGACTGTAATGGACCCATTTAGCTGTAACTGCGTTGCTCAACGTGACTGGAATTAGCCTTCGCATTTGTCTCATTGCACACCAATCTATATCATCTGGTATCGGTGAAATTTACGCTGTTGTGATCCAGGATCGTGGCCCATAGGCCAGACCGGATGTGGATATACCGGACAGGCAGGGGGTGATGTACTGTCATACTTGACTGGGTCTGTCAGTACACTTCTACCACGTACACTTGTTAGACTCGGATGGAATGCAGTCTTAGTCAGAAAGAGTGGTTACAGCACATTGACCTTCGCTTACATCACTACAAACTTCGGTCAATCATGCCTACAATCTTATCAGATCAATCACTGAGATCTCCCCGGATCTCCTCAGCGTCCCTGTCAGGGACCCCCTGGATGCACCCCATGCATGACCATAGTCAAACATGTGTACAACCTAGACTGACTGCTGAGTCAGCTTGCATGTCATGCATACAACACTGGGCTGCATCACAACATACGCATCTTCAATTATCATGGCTAACGATTCTGACGCCACTATGACTTTCCGTGATCAGGCATTGCATTGGCTGACAATACGCAAGCCGGAGGTCCCGCTTGTTCACACCCGGCTTTCGATACGCAGAGGCTGACGCCGCACGAAGAGGCTCGACCAGAAAGACGCGCCTGCTGTAACCATCAGATATAGAAATCCTTGCCACAGATACCAGCTCTTTTCAGGTCTGCATGGGGAAAGCGTTCACAAGACATGGCCAACGCATTCCGTTAGAATTTTTGTGTCCCAAGGGTGAATTTGCAAGTTGTCAGCCCTCTGCATACCACGGTCGAATCTCTCCTTCGCAAAATCACTACGTAACTGCATCGAAGGATGCTTTCTGATACATGTACGCAATGCGCAAATGTCGATAGCAGGAGCTGCCCAAGATTTGGGCTCTCATGGTGTCATGAATGTGACCAATTAGGCGACTAAGTGCCTGCTATAAGGCTATAAGAGAATGCTAATGCTATGAATACGGCCAACCAGGATACGACGCCCTGTCTCAGTGCACCATGCATGGATGTGGCTAGAAGTGGCGTCGCTGGTCGTCTGTGCGATGTGGGTTTCATACAGCAGATGCTTAGTGTCGTGAATGTGGTCGTCATTACTACGCGCATGCAAGCCAAGCAGTGTTATATACATGAAACTGGCAAGTATGAAGCTAGGAGGGTGGTGGCTAGCAGGACTACGCAGTCTCGGTCTGCACGCCGCGTCCTCACAGAAGTGGCTACCGGGGCCTGCGCCTGCGCCTGCGCCCGCGTCGACGATGGCGAGTCTCAGACAGCGTCTACGTTATCAAATAAGTAGATGCCAGCCTTGAAGGACCGTCCTAGTTCTACCATACATCTCA
>JAUMHO010000006.1:794099-815046 GCA_032360965.1 Ulva armoricana
CAACAATGCAAAGTAAGCACCTTCCACTTGACTCTGCAGCAAGCAAGTTGTGATGATCACCAGCATGCTGCCTATGCAACCTGCCTCGTGCCCAAAGCACTCGACCTCGTGCACTGACATGCCAGCACAGAACTCAGGTCGCCACCAGCAACCATGACCCTTGCACCATGAAAATGGTTCCAGTCAACATGTATAGGTGACATGCGTCCACCAGGCCCCAGAGTCGTGCACAGGCAGTGCGGGGCCCGCGTCATCACGGTCCTCTGCCAATGTGGGCCACTTAAGTATGACGCTGTCATATCTACAGGACAACTGGGCGCATTTCTGCCAAGTTTGGGACGACCCCAGGGGTATTAGGGGTGCTTTGGGAAAGATCCCGGTGGTTTGGGAATAAACAGCCAGATTTCCCAAAAAATGGCCTCAATTTGACCAGAAAACCCCCATTTTCCCAAACTTTAAAAAAAAGGCTGTAGACGTTCTCAAACCACCTAGTTATGCCATATGGACGTCCTAAACTCGTCAGTGGGGGCCCCGGGTGTCCGCGCTAACACTGAAACCACCAGGGGGCTGAGTGCACACCCCCCTCCCGTACAACACTTTACCATCCTTGTAGTGACTGCGCCGACGCATGGGAGACCACAAGGTTCACTGCGACCAGCTCGAGCCGTGGCAACACGACAACGATGTCGCCACGGCGCTCGCACTTCACCGTGCCCTGCTTGCCAGCAAGGGTGCGGTAGCGTGGCTCCGCCGCTGATTGCCAGTTGTCAGTGACAGCCAGTGCAGGAGGTGACCAGGCGCAAGGCATTAGCCAGGTTATCATAGCGCATCTGGGTCGACTTGGCCACCTTCTGACAGACCATTGCATGATCTGGGAAGGCAGCAACACCTGCACTGCATTTGCAAGGCGGCGGGGCCACGTGAGCTGGCACGCGGTGGCCCAGGCGGTGCCACACAGCGACAACAAACATGTCGTCGCCGAGTGTCATGCGGCCGCCCGGGATGGCGGTCCGGAAGGCCCCCGCAGGCCCCCCCGATGAGCTCCGGAGGCAGGCAGCGTCGCGCTGCCCCTGGAGCGTGCTGAGGTCGAAGTCCGACAACGCATCTGCAAAGCCTGAGTCGTCCCCTATCCTGCGGGCATCTAGGCTCTCGGGCACCTAGGGCATAACTAGATGGTTTGAGAGCCCCGGCGTGAGGCGCCAGCACCCCCGCGGCTGCGTATGCCGCAAGGTTTGGCACCCGATTCCAGAGCGCAGTGGGCGGAGGCGTTCACAGTGGCTGGTAAAAAGGTGCTTGACGCATGTGCCCACGCCCAAGGGCGGACGCGCGTGCGGATCTCCTGCAATGCACGCAGGAGTTCGGGCATCTTGCACGCAGGGTGTTTAAAATTTGCGTACAGCCGGGGCCGCCGGTCTGTCGCAGCAGCTGCGGTCCGAGCTACACGGGTAGCAGACGGGCAGCCACTCGACGATGATGGTGGGGAGGGCAGCGAGCGCACAGCTGGACTGCGGCGGCCGCACCTGTCCGAAGCGCAGCGAACAGCGCATCGGATCGAGCGATGCCTAGTACAGCGGGGTTCGATCCATCGGGCAGCGCGTGAGCTGCCGTCGGGCAAGCCGGCGGACGCGCGGGATCCGCAAGTCAGCGAATGCTTGCACGCGGCGCACCCGGCTGCAGAGCCGGCCGCGCAGCAGCAAGCCGAGGAGCCCGCGCTGCAGCTGACTCGTGAACAGCTACAGGATGTACCTGTGGTAGGTATTGTAGCTGCACGCCACAGGGGAACGGCTGCTAGGCCGTCCGGGTGGACGTTTGAGATGATCTGCGCTGCGTGCCAGACATCCGACTCTGCCTTGGACGTCACCCTGCAGCTGACGAGGAGCTCGTCCACGTGATACTCTCGGGCAAGCTTTCTCGGGAGACCGTCCTGCTGGAGGATCTTCTGATTGGGCTTGAGAAGCCCGGGGGTTGCGTGCGCCTGATCGCCATCAGCGACACGTGGTACCGTTTTGCGGGCGTGTGTGCGCTGCGGGTTTATGGCCATCGGCTGGGAGCTAGCCCCGCTGCAGGTGGGGGTGGGCACTCGAGGCGGCACTGAAACAGTGGTGCATGCGCTTGCGTCAGCACTTGCTGAGGACCCGAGATGGTGGTCATCTCAGTCGACATGGCGAACGCGTTCAACAATGTCCACCGGGCGGCAATGTTCTTGTTGCTGTTTGGCGGTTCGCGCTGGCTGCCGGTGGTACAGTGGGCGTATGGGGACGAGACGCCGCGGCAGCATCGTGGGCGCTCCGGATGGTACCTCCCCTGTCATGTCGCAGCGAGGGGGGCTGCAGGGCGACCCTTTGGGGCCGCTCCTGTTTGCGCTCACACTGCAGCCAGTGCTCGGACATGTGGACGCTGTCAGTGAACAAGCGCCGCTGGTGTCGTACCTGAACGACATCAGCATTGCCGGCATGCTCGTGCCGGCCGATGGCGCGTTTCGGCGGCTGTGCATCCAAGATTACGCATTGTCGTAGCCAAGCAGCGTCGCTTGCGTAGGCGTCCATCATGGGGCAAAGGGACGCCAGAGCAGGCCCCTTGACCCACACCCTGTTGAAACAGTGCAGCACAGCGAATACCCGCACGGACGATAGCGTTAATGAGAGGTTGTGTATGTATCGCGGGTGCCTGGTGGCGATTCAGATCAGCGCCATGCGTGTTAGGTTGGGGTGCGTGGGTTTGTGCAATAGCCGCTGTCACTCGTGCGTACCTCAGCCACCCATCCGATGCCTTGAGGGATTTATGCAGAACGGCACCCATGAAGGCGGGGGAGCGGGCGGCATTTTGGCGGCACTCAAAGACATCAGTTCATGGGTCATGGGATTTCAACGTGTCCGCCGCCACGCACGCGTTGGACCTGATAAGTTGCCGTGCATGAGATGTGAACCGGCAGTGATCGGTTGCCGCGAAGATTCCAAGATCTGAGGGCATGATGTCCCTAGAAATGCTCCTATCCTGCACCCACGCAGCAATTGTCTGTGCAAGGCGAATTCCCAGACCACCTTTGCTGCGCGGGAGAGTACCCGGTCTAGGGGGGACGGGCCTGCTGGGACCTGCCAGAGCTCCATGCCGTAGAGCACGCATGGCGGAATGCGTGTTTTGATCACCATGCATTTCGTACGTGCCGACAGAGAGGGGCTTTTCAGCGCAGGGAGCCACGCCGCCAGGGCCCCCCAACCTTTCATCGCCGCGGCGGATACCTCTGGTGCCGGGGGAGTGGAGGTTCAGGCCCAAGTACTTGGTCGAGTCGCGAGCGAGCACTCCATGCGGCAAAAGCGAGGATACAGCACCTCCCCATCCGTGGGGCCGCTGCGATTGTGGTGGCCAAGGGTGCGGGCGTGGGTGCGGTTAGGGGTTAGGGGTGACTGGAGGCAGGACGGGGGCCGTGGAGGGCGAGCAGCCCGCTGCGGGGAGGGCCGCCTGGGTCGATCGACTCTTCGAAGAGTGGCCTGGTGTGGGGATGGATGGCGTGGCCGTCAGTGCATGCCTCGTCGCGTGCCAGCGACGGCTCCCTCGCTGCCAGTGGGGCCGGATCATATCGTTCGGATAGGTTGTCGTTCGGAACAGCAAGTCGAGGCATGCTCACGCGTGAGTCCTTGCCAGCCTATCTTGCAAACTGCACGCTTGTCCAGGCACGCTAGTCCAGAACATGTACCAAGCGCTGCGCTGAGACATTCAACTTGCTGCGGTTGCGCCTGACGGCACACCAATAAGCCAGATTACAGAAGGGCACAGCGATGGGTGAGGGTTTTCAGAGCACACACGAGGCAGCAAACACCGTCGTGCTGACGCTGGGCAATGCACAAGTCCACAAACACTTGGAGTCGGCTCCAGCGCCACCACAAAAACGTGGTTTAGGACAGTTGTACGTGTGTTACACGGAGAGCAACCCACAATCCTGGCAGCGGCAAGGGGTAAAATCACAAGTCAACCCATGCGATCGACAGTTTGTAGGTGTGTCTTGACTGTATACATCCACAGGCAAACCACAGGCAGAGACGCGGCTCGAGTGGAAACCCGGCTCCTGCCCATCAGTTGATTCGTCACGAGTAGATTGGGGGCGACAATCGGCGGGACAGGTCGGGTGTGTGCGCAGGGACGTGTGAGTAGGGGACGATGGAGTGCGCCCTAGACGTGCCGTTTTCCCCATTTGTGCAGCATTCCTGGTCGTGCCCCGTTCAACAGAATTGTGAAACGGTCCGCGACGCCTTCACCGTGCAGGACACGTCTCGGTGGCAATACACATGACGATGATCTTTTACATGCATTGTTGTATAGTCACAAAACTTTCCAATCCAGCAAGCTGGTACCGGGTCGGAACTCTCCCCAGCCAGCATGCACACCATACTCACTTGCGCTGCGTTGCAAACATTGCAACATGAGCAAACATCCCCGACATTTCCCTCAGGTCCTCACATTCACATAAACCAACAGCACACGCCCTATCGCCCTACGTCGGGCTGGCCACCCCCAGCACCATCAATCCCTCCGACTCAAGCTCTCAACTGCCGCCGAATACCTGTAAACTGCCCACATCACCTGCGATAACACAGCCGCAGGCGATGTGGGCAGCACACAGCCTGACCACACGCACAGCACATGCCAGACATGCAATTAGGAACACACATGTACTGAGGGAGTCCCCCCCAGCCATAGCCATGTTGTTCGAATGGCAGCGAGCAAACCGCCAACAGAACGCAGAGGCCATGGCCTGCTTCGCAACACACCCGAATCCCTCTTGGAACCAACACACTTTCATCAACAAAGAAGCCATCAACATGCTGACATGCACCCGCCAGGCGCTCTGATACAGCACAAGGCAAACCACACCACGAACAAGCAAGAGGACGGTGCACGCCGCGCGGTCACCGCTGTGATGTCCACAGCGTGGCACACGGCGCGGCACAAATAAATTTCAGAGCTGTCAACCAGACGGGACGCCATCAGCCAACGGGCACACGGGCGCAGGGCTCCGCGGGAGTTAGACGATTGCGGGGGGCCTGCCCACGCCGGAGCCGAGCGCTGGATCCTCATCAGAGTTGCGCATCTCGCTGTCGACCATCGCGGCGTCGGCCTCGTCATGGATCTGGAGGGCCACGAAGGGGTAGGCCACGATGGCAGCGAGCATGTCCACGAGCATGTTCCCCTCGATGTTCTGCACTCACGGCACAGCCTGTCACTCCCAGGTCGTCATCGCCGAGCGCGGCAGCAGCACCACGGAGCGTTCCGGGGCCTCGCTCCAGCACCGCTGTGGAACGAGCGGCACACAGCACCAACGGGCAAAAGCTTGCGCAGCTACAATCACGTGTTTGCGGCCGCGGGCATTTGCGGCAGCGAGGATTCGCGCGGGCCCGGCCCGGGTTTCCATGTGGCAAGCATGGAATTGGGTGCGGCGATGGCGGACTGGCCCAGGTGACAACGAATGTGCACACATGCATGCAGGGCGCGCACCCGCGCCTCCCTGACGGCGTTGCGAGTCATGCCGAGCCACACAGCGAAGGCGAGGTACATCAGCCACCCGATAATGAAGAGGCCTGGTTGAACGACATTCACACAGAGCAGCAGGATCCAGCCGTAGAAGAGGATGGCGCCGGCGATGATGTACGGCAGCGGGCCGCCGCGATTGACCCAGCCCATCGCCTTGCCGCTGAGGGTGAATGGGGCGACGACTCCCGCCAGGAGCTTCAGGATCTGCTTCACTGAAGAGGTCGGGTGGTCGAGCACATCGATGAGGCCAACAGCCCACTTGTTCTTGATCTCGCGCTCGATGCCGTAGTACGCGTCGTGCTCCTCACTGAGCGCCACCCACAGGGAGTAGCACATGCTGGCCACGACGATTGTGTAGGGCAGGCCGGCGATGATGGACACCGCCTGCAGCGCCTGCAGCCCGTTCTGGCCGCCGGCCTTGAGGAGCGCGTTGGCGACGGCGCCCTCGGTGACAGACCAGAACACGCGCTGGATGACGGGCGGGTGCGGGTTGCCGTTTGCGGTGAGGCAGTCGATGACGAGCGAGCCCGAGTCGGAGGAGGTGACAAAGTAGAGGATCAGCGACGCCATCGACACACCCCAGTAGAACCTGCGCAGTGCCCCTCAGCAGTTGGAAGACGGCGCACTCTGCGGCTTGGGCGCATAGATGCCAGCGCACTCAGAAGCCTGACAAGCGGTGGCGGCGCAGGCGGTACGGAGGGCGCGGCGACACTCCAGACGAGATACACTGGCCGTCGGCGATCCGGGGCAGACAGTGGGTTGGGGCATAGCATGTGAACCGGGTCGCAGTACGGGGCAGTGTGGGGGGGGCGCACTTGCTGAGGGCAAAGTTGGAGAAGAGGTCGAACCACATGTCGGTGGAGTCGCGGCACGACAGGCGCCACCACTGGCGGCCCGCGATCTCGACCATCGGCTCGTCCATGCTGCAGTCGAGGCCAAAGTTGGCGGCTTGGCGCTCCATGCGGAGGCCGGCGGAGCCGAAGATGCCGAACCAGATGAAGGTGTACACGCCGGGGCCGAGGAGGGAGCCGAGGATGACCTGGCGGACGGTGCGGCCACGGGAGATCTTGGCGATGAACATGCCGACGAAGGGAGACCATGCGACCCACCAGGCGTAGTAGAAGAGTGTCCAGCCCTTGTACCACTCGCGGCCGGCGGACGAGCCGTCGGGTGCGACGGACGTGAAGTGGACGGTTGTGTTGGTGGCCTCGTCAAACACGGTCTCTGGATCAACAGGTGAGGTGAAGGTCCAGCGCAAATCGGGGCGTTGGGGCAGGGGAGATCAGACAGGGTTGCTTTCAGTGTCGAGGATTTGCGACCGCAGGGTCAACCAGCCTGCCTGGATTTGGAGGTGGGAGGGGGGGCACTCAATGAGAGAGAGAAGTACAGTGCTGCACATGCGTGGGCGGGTGACGCACCCGCTGGGCCCATCTCGAAGGCGTCTGTGTGCGTCCCGAGCTGCACGAAGTACTGCACCAACACAGGGCAGCTGTCACGCGAGCGCCGCGGTAGCTGCAGCGACGTGCCGCAGGACAGCGCGCTTGAGGGTGCAGTGGTGGTGGTGGCGCTGCGCACACGCATGATGGCACGCTGCTGTGACGTGCGATGTGAACACAGGAGCGGCTCTGGGCAGCACACGGCAGGGGACGCCGTGGCCGCCGTGAGAGATGCAGGCTGGGCAAGATGAGCACAGGCGGTGTGGGACGTTGGGGTGCAGTCAGGCAGGGCCACCCCGGGCAGTGTTTGGCAGACAGTCTCTGGGATCAGTCCTGAAAATCAGATCCAACAAATGACACAGTTCCCTATCAACGTTCCCCTCTCGCCCAGCACGGTCATGCAGGAACCATGGCAGAGGCACACCTGCAGGTAGAAGCCAATCGACTGGACGATGGAGTTGAGGAGGTACCAGGTGTCCTCTTGGAAGAGCATGACCGTCATCAGAACCTGGCCGATGATAAAGTTGACCTCGGAGATGCGGCGGATGCCCATCTTGACTCCGGTGACGACAGAGATCGTGGCCATGAGCGTGACAGCCCAGATGATGGCGGTCTGGGTGCCATCGCTGACGGAGATGTCGGGGTTGAGGCGGTTCAGGCCGGCGTTGAGCTGCTTGACGCCGAGGCCGAGAGACGTGCAGACGCCAAAGAGGGTCGTTGCGACGGACAGCACGTCGATCATGTCCCCAACCCAGCTGTAAATCTTCTCCCTGAGGATCGGGTAGAAGGCCGACTTCATCGTCATCGTCAATCCTCTGCACAGGCGACACGCTGTTACCACTGCACGCTTGCCCTGTCAGCGACCTTCCTCACTGAGACGAGCACCTGGAGGCAGCCTCGCCTGCTGTCACCAAAACCGGCGTCGTAGTCGACTGCCTCCGGGATGCCACGGCCACCTGCACCACTCAGTCCGCAACAGACGACGAGCGCACGCCCCCCAGTGGGAGCTTGTTCAATGAGAACCTCGTCCCGAGACCCACCAAACCCAGCGCGGGCTGACGACTCGCTCACACAGCGTCTGACAATCATCAGGGGACAGCCTTCTGGCTGAGAGGAACCCTGGTGTCGAGGCAGCTGTGGGCGGCGGTGTTGGTTGTCATGGCAGCCCTGTGTCTGCAGGCAGCCGGGGCAGGGTCAGGGGAGGGGCCGCACTTGCGGTACACCATCACACCCAGGCAGAGGCCGACAATGCTGTAGCACGTCCACGCATGGAGGCCCCAGTGAAAGTAGGTCAGGGTGATCGCCCACTGGGCTCGGTCGTTGTCGGGCAGCTGTGAGTAGCGGTTGCCGAAGCACCCGGAGCCGGCGCCGGCGAAAGGGTCTGCATAGCAGGACTCATAGTGCTGTATCGGCTCTGCGACGCCGAAGAAGAAGAGGCCGATGCCGATGCCCGCCGAGAACATCTGCAGGATCAAGCAGCGGTTGCCGACAAACTCAGCAACCCGGAAATGGTCACACGCCATGTGGTGACTTGCGACGTGCAGGCACTCAGCATGCGGGCCTGGGCTGCCTGGAGAGTGATCGCAGGGGTGTGTGCGATCCAGGCATGGCGAAGGGCATACCATCATGAACCATGAAGCTGTCGGGAAGTCGGGCTTGTCATCTGGATGGCCCAGCTTGAGAGCACCGAGTTTGGATGAAAAGAGGACGATCAGGAACACCACAAACACGTTCTGCACAGGGGATCGCTGTCAAGGTTACTGTTGCTACGATCCGGTGCACAACTGGCAAGGAATGGGTCTTTGAGATGCAGAACCTGCCACACGAGCCCATCCAGGCAATGCAGTGTGCAGAGCAGCAGGGCTGCCTGGCCGGTGACTGCCCCACACCGCGACAGATGGCTTTGGTTGCAACAGGGAGTGGTCGCGTCAACATCCCAGGCAGGGCTGAGCAGGCAGAGGGTTGTCGGGCAGCACCTGGAGGCCCATGATGAGCCAGGAGAAGCAGAAGGTGACCCACAGCTGCACTTCCCCGAGCTCCGTGTTGGACTCGCCCGGCCGGATCATGCACCATGCCTACAACAAACCCGAGTGCAGCAGCGTTAGTGACTGAAGACCAGGCATTCACGGAAGAGGGCGCCCCACAGCAGGGCCCACAGTGGCGCCCCCTGGACACAGGGTCACACAGACACGCCTTCTCGGCTAGCAGAGCCACAGCCGCTGTGCATGTGCACGCCGACACAGGCCGTCTTCTGTATCCGTGATCACAGGCAGCCAGCGTGCGAGCGCTGGGCATGCTGGCGGAGGTCTGATGCCGGCTCATGGGCAGTGGGCTCGCGTGCAGGTGGGGGGATCGCACCGCCAAGCCCCAGATGAGCAGCACTGCAGAGAAGAAAGCTACCGGATTCAACCGGATGCTCCATCGTCCCTGCACAGCAGAAGCCGGTGGAGGCGATGTTGCACATGGCATGATATTCGCACTTGAATGTCCTGTGTTTTACACTATGCCCCACTCTCGAGCCTGACAGGGACTGGAATGGCCGCCATCCTGCAGCCCTGGGGGCCATTCAACAGCCACATTCACTGCAAACCTCCGCGGCCGGCGATGGCACCCGTGATGCCTGCATTCTGCCTGCCTTGTACGTCCACTCACACTCTCACACCACATGCTCACTGCTCTGTCAACCTTTTTCCGAAACGCTCAGATCCGGCACCGCCTTTCATCATGAGAATACATCACGCCTGCGTCGTGTTACCTTCAGAGCTCATGCGACAGCGCGGAATGAGTTGAACTTCCGTGGCCAAGCGGAGGCGGCTTCCCCATTGCATGCAGAGCACCGCGTGGCCCCGAATAACAGATGCATGAATGGGTTTGGGTGCTACGCGAGTATCGATCAATCAATGTGCTCGCACTTTCACGACATGAGCTGCTGCCGCTTCTCGATGCTGAGTACAGGTCTCAACCAATGAACAACTACACCCCAGCTGCCCAGTTAGTCACAGCCCGCATGGCAGGTTCTGAAGTGGGACACCACGAAGGTTACACTAAATGCCCGTGGTACATCAAAAGGTTGAAAACTTGAAAATTTTGTTGTTTCACACATCGGGGTAGATTGGTCGCCCGACGAACGAAGTACACTGTGGCTGAGGTGCAGTCAAACCATCGGGTTTGCCCGTCAGAGCAATTGAACCCAACCATGCTGTGTTAAAAGTGGATCCCTGTCGCCGGGTTACAGTTGGCTCGATTGGTGGGCACAGATGAAAGTGCATACGTTCAGTGCCATTTGTGCGTGTGGACATTGGTTCGACATGTCCCCGAAACCAAACAGCAGTCTTTGCCAGTCAGACCTGTCATCTAAATGGCGACGCTAGACGCAGAATGAGTGATCGAAATGACAAGCGCGGCAGAGAGTGCGCCAGCCAACGCGCACGGTCATGCCGCAAATGATACGTATCCTAGAGTGCACAAACTATGGAGCTGACTGGACATATGTGCACATTGTGATGCACCCTTGGATCCTTCCAGAAGCCTCGAACAAGCGTACAATCCCAGTTGTTGACAGAGTCAAGACGCGCTATGTGGTACAATGAATGGAAAGGCGGCCTTCGACCTGCTAACAATTTCAGATTTGCAGCGACGGCGTGCGCAGGACGATAACCTGACAATTGCAAGGCAACGTTTGGGGCGACACACATGCTGTTCACCCAGCCTGGCCACAAGAGAGATGTACGTGCGAACGAGGACTCTGTGACAATACGCTACAGCCACTGACCGGATTCATCAACGGCGTGGCACACTGCCGAGCACAACCCACGGGCACTCCATGCAATTGGGTCCAGGCACATCCCCATGGAAGGTAGCAGTTGCATACAAACACTCAGGAGCGTTTTCTCCTGTCAACACGTGACAGTACGCCGGCACCGGCAGCTGTGCCGCTAGGCTACACCCGCACGATCGGTATCACCGCCGAAGCCCACTGACGTGAAATGAGAACCAGCGTACCGCCTTGGGAAAGAGATGAATAGACCAGTTTTTAGCTTCATGCCGCTCGAAGTACACTTGTTCCAAGTCGGCACCGACGAGCGCTGCTGTGGCCCCGTCCGTGGACGTGGCACTGGCCCCTGCAGTAGCCAGTACAGCCCACATTAACGCGGAAGTATGACATTCGCAGGATGCAGCACTCGGCACCAGTGCATCATGATCTGTCTCGTTAAGTTTCATGGGCCTTGCGCACCGTGGTCTGGTTTCCCGGAATTCATTCCGGCTGTGCACGTGGCTACCTCCCTGCACGGCGACACACGTCTCAGGCCTGCGCCTTCACCCATGCGGAGACAGAATTTCAATCAAAATTGTTGGACTGGGCAGCACTTTTAGCCGACTGCGTAATTTAACACGCACACGTGCTTTCGCTGTTGCACTGCGGGATTCAGACGTCGACGGCACACCGTTCACCGACGTGCGGCTGAGCTCCCTCCAGACAACTTGGAGAAGGTTTTGCCTAACTGTGACTGTTTCACGCGATGGTGTCGCCAGGACGACAGATCAGCTTCCCGGAGGGGATTCCCCAAGATTGCGAAACAAATTTGACTCCACACCACAGAAATTCGAAGCACGGACAGAGGCGACGCCGTTTGGTTGTGGCAGCGTTCCGCCAACAAGACAGTGACGATGAATCTTGCGGCGATTTGATATAGGCGCGAACACGAGCGTTTACGCTGGGTGCAACCCTCGTTCGGCAGCACACATGAGGGCAGCGTGCGGTGTTTAGTAGCTGCTTCGATATATCGGTGCGTTCAAATGCGCACCAGTCCACGAATTACGATCCCACCGGAACTGGAGACACGTCACCGATGGCAATCTCTCGTTTGAACAGTGTACTTGTACATCCTGTGTATTTGTGTGTGTATCCTCATACCGAGATCTTTCAGGAGCATCATAACGCGTTGCATTCATCGCAGTTGCAAGGCTCTCGGTGCACCACATGGAGCGCGCACGCACGCCAACGGAAGAGAGCCCGGAACTGTCACGCCGATGGCGCCGGCCGACCATCGCCCGCGGGCCGCTCATCAACGTGGCGACAACGCTCGTACAGCGGCAGTGCTACGACAGCTATGCCTCCAGACAGGGCAGGAAGCTTCACGTGCTTCACCGCCGCTGATGGCGGAGGTTGACGCAAGTGCACGTTCGAAAACGTCGATTGACAATCTTGGCGGATCTCCGCCGAATGTATGCATATACGAAACATTCGCTCTGGCGCTCTGGCCAGCGTGCGTCACCCATGGCGCATGACGTCGGTCCTCGTGTATCAAACCCATGCTGCTTCCAATGGACATGGTTTCAGTGTTAGACGGAGAATGGGTGTTCTGTTTGTACGCGCCTGTTTTGCTTGTGCTGACGTGTGCGTTGCCCCTCAAGCTCGGCGCTGCCAGGTTGTTTTTTACCCTCCGTGTTCCAGGAAGGACGGGTCGATGGCCCAGCATCGCCAGAGCTGCCGATCAAAGACGCAGCACAACCGCACAAGCAGCACACACAAGTAATGTCTGACCGGTGTTTGGGCAGTGCCAGGCGTCGACTCGGGCACACAACCACTGCTGCAATACCGCTGCACAACAAATTGTAACACCGGCTATGGTGCCAGAGTTGGAAACAAGAGGTAATGTTATGCTGATGCTGGTATAGCCTGGGCAGCACACGAAATCCCCCAGCAACCTGCATCAAGATGTGCCAGGAAGCTGCCAACCCTTCCTTCACAAGCAAGCAAGCACACCACGCAGGAGAGCAGTCAGCTCCACAGGCATGCAGTAGGGCATGTATGAGGGGGAAAAAAAGGGGATTTTTTTTGTAAAGACATCACGCCAAACCCAAACGTGCATCGGCCACATCACCCCTACAGTATGGGCGGACAGATGTTAACATGGGAGCAGAAGAGAGCATAACCACAGGGGCGGCATCAAGTAGTGGTGCTACACAGTGAAGCCATGACTTCAGGGACTTCAGGGAACAGCCAGCATGCTGCAGCAACAGGCATGGGCTCCACGGCAGCCCCGCCGCAGTGCTCAGCCCAGCAAACAGTCTGCCATACTTGTCACAGAGGAAACAAATTCAAGCAACAGGCCTCCAGGTGTGGGAGCCCCTCATCCGCTGACTGGTGTTCCAGAGAGGGATCGCCACATGTACCAAAGCGGCCGGTGAAGCGCGGTGAAGCGCGTCGGACAAATAAGAGTGAACCTCGGCCAGAGCAGACCTGGCAGCCTGCGCCTCTGCACTCCCCCGTGCCACCCCCTGCTGGTTGGCTCGCCACCTTGGTACAGCTGATCACGAGGCGCAGACTTGCGTAGGAGGGTGCCTTGCCGCACAGCACCGCCCAACACGCTTGCATATGCTGTGTGTCAGAGCTATGGGCCTGCTTGACAAGCTCGCTGCCGGGTGCCATGAGCACCGTCGCAGAGGCAGCATGGCGCGCACCCCCGGGAGCATGGCCAGGGGGGGCGACAGGTGGGTGGAGGTGGGGGGGCGACAGGCGTGTGGAGGCGCTGTGGCTATGGCCGCACGAATGCGGCGGTGGCTATGGGGATGCGGCCACGCCATGGCTGCTCTGCACTGCGGCTGCTGCTGCTATATAGCGATACCTGGGGCGCCAGGGTGAGGGCACGACTCTGCCAACATCCTCCGCGCCACTGAGGGGCAACGTAGGAGTGCAGCAAGGAGCGGCAGAGCAAAGCGGCGGCAGGGGGGGCGGCAGGGGGGGCCGGCACTCGAGTGAGATCCAACCTGAGCCACGTCCTACGTGCTTCAATTCACCATGGACGACCATGCTTGTGCGGCAGCACCCGGCAACCGGCAGCGACACGTGATCTGCTCTGACCCACCTAGGACGGCCCCACGTGTTGTGTTGGAATCGAAGCGTGGTGACAAAACAACACAACCCCAAATCTGAGCCTGCCGCAGGATGTACTTCCTTTACATGAGGCGGCGCATACCCACCGAAAGGGCAGGCGACCCGGGCTGGTGATCACGACTCTTTGCTGGAGACCACCAGTGGTTTTGGGTGTTTTGATTGACAGGACTTGTGCCGGGAATTCCCCGAGCGCCCGACACTGCAGGCGCTGGCACCAGTGCGGACCGAACGTGGCCACACGCTGAGGCTGGCCTGCCTGGGGCACAGGCATGAACCATGACCCAAGCCCAGGACCAGAGAGTGACCCTGTTTGCGTCTTATGTTCCTACCGCCCAAGCCCTGGACTCCTGCTATCCTCCAGCGTTTGGCAAACGGACGAGGACAGACAGCCAGGTCCGGTGGCCCCCGCCGCCGTTCGACGCATTTGGGCACAGAGGGTCAGCACTGCCGGGGATGAGCGGCATGCATCATGTGCACGCCACTGATGCCACTCCCATAGAGTGAGTCTGTGCAGCATGCACGCTTCCTGCTGGGCCTGCTCCCCACAGCATGCCGCATGCAGGGGTGCCCAGCTGTGCACTGTGGTGCGGCTAGGCAGGTGGCCAGTAAGTGTCACATTTACATTTACATTTACAGCATGAGGACACCATGATCACATGCATAGAAGCAGGAGTTGCAAACAACCACTAGGCACACTTGTCTGATATGTCTCACTGTGAAGCTCAGCAACTGCCACCTACAATTCCATCCTGATGCTGAGCAACGTTTATACACATGCAGCCACTGCCACATCCTGGCTGCCACTGGTGCAGCACTGGAGGATTTGCTGGGTGCCCAACGTGAGCCATCTGCATCAGGCCAAAACCCAGGGGCATCGTCATGTGTTTACATGCCCCTCTTCTGCACATGCTGGCATGCCATTATGATACCCGCAACTGGGGCGTGATGCCTCCCTGGTGGGGCTCGTCAGTCCTCCCAGCTGCAGGGGAGGCACACAGGCGTGCCAGTGGAAGGTGGTGTCATGGGAGTGCGGTAGCGTTGAGCTGCTCCTCTGCCTTGCCCCACCAGCCAGTCAACACCTACCCGCCAGGTGCAGGCAGAGGCAGTTTGGTCACTGGTGCTGCACAGCTACTGGACAGTTACGTACCCTTCATGTGGCATTCATCACACCCAGCTTTGGTACAAACATCAGCCATGACCCTGGGAGACATACACATGACACATGGCAAGAGACACATGTGATCAGGATGGAGTGCCGCATCCTGATTCACATCCTTTACACAGACTGACTCACACTGGCATTGGTAAGTTGACAACTGTCCGGTTCAAACCTGGAGTAGCCTGCCACCTACCCTGCACATCCCACAACTGCCTAGTCCACCACAAAATGAGTCACATTCTATGCCTTCACATCTTTGTTGCAGGTAGGATAACTAAGCATTACCTACAAGATGTGTCTCTACAGCTTCTCCAAACTCTAGGCAGCAGCTGCTGTTTCACTGCAGGTCCCTAGCCCTGTGGCTGGATGCCATGGCTCCATAATCATACATACATAGAGTGCCAGGGGCTGTAAGCTATCACACCTCATGCACATTGCACCTGCCAGAGATCGTGTTCACCCATGAGCACCCTGTAGCATGTGCAGCATAAACCGGGAAGCATGACCTAGCTGTTGTGCACATCCCATTTGCAGAGAGCAGTGCACTGCAGTGCTTTGCATGGAAAGAGCTTCAATCGAACTGGCTTTGAATTCAAAGGCATTCAATGCATGGTCATATGAGACACAGCTGCAACTTGCACAGCGTATGACAACTGTGGTGTAACGTGCACTGTAGTTGCAATGTTTTCCGACTCAAATTGGTGTCTTGCACTGGGTTCAAGCCAGCCCAAGCGTATCCATCCACCTGGGACCAGCTGGGATATAGGATGGGTCTGCCACGCACACCTATAACACCTATCACTCGAGGGCAGCTTGAAAGACACGAAGCTGCGTTGAATGCCAAGCTCACGATTCGGGACCAATCCGCATAGGATCCCCCAAGACCCTGATCTCAAATGGAGCATCACAGCCGGTGGGCGTTGGCCACAACGCTGTGCGATGCAGCTGAGGTCATGACCCGGCCACAGCCCATACCAATGGGAACAATGGCTGGTCAACACAAAGAGCTCCAGTATCATCAGACATTTTCATTTTGGACACACTTGTTTCCCACATGGTGCAGGTACGCTCAGTGGGTGTGACTGAAGCCCAACGAGCTCGCATCGAATCGACGGATACATCAACCTCCATACGGCAGCCCTGGGTGACGACACTGTGTTGGGATACCATCAAGATCTGAACGTGCATACCTCTATCATGGTGACGGATTGATTTCGGGCTGGGCTGAGTGACGCAAGTGTTGGAATATTTTGCAACCATCTTGCCACTGCGTTCCGCCGTTTCACCCCTCCACAACAATCACCCCATTGACAGTACTATAATATCGAAAATGCATCATGGCGAGGTTAGCAATGGTACAAGGCATGGCAATATCAGCACCCAAAGTTACAATCAGACCAGAGTGTCTCTTGCTGGACAACAATCCACACACGGGCATCGCAACATCCACATTCAAAGTCGAAAGCATTATCGCTTCAACCCCTGCCCTCTGTCAGGGCCCTGCACAACTACGTGGCTGAACCCGCCATCGACACGGTGACGACCAACATGCCTCTCCAGCTTCTACGTCGGATGTTCAGATAGTCGGCTTAAGCAAGGCCGAGACTGACACATGTGGTTGCATCACACGTTCAGCACAGGTCCTCCCGTGCGGATGCCCGATGCTGTATGGCTGGGTCCTGGTTTTGGTGGCGTCCTTTGTGTCACGAATTGCCGGGAACTGCCCTTAGAACGCCGGGGGGGCGAACACTGGCACCGCAATAGCTAGTGTTATGAAAAACTGCACTATGATATGTGCCACATAGTATGTGGAGTCGCTGTTCACGACGTTTCAGGGCTACTCGAAACACAAGACTTGCAGTGCCGGGGCTTCTCTGTATGAACCAGCACGGCTGACGGCAGGCGAACCTCGTCGATCATCAAGGCCTAAACTGATGGATCTGGATGTATATGCGCTTACGTATGTTTTTTAGTGTCTGGAGATTGACAAGCCAATAGACAAGCGTGGCAATGCTAGCTGCCGTCGGACGCAAAGGCCGCTCGGCTTGGTCAGGCCTGGCTAATCCAGCAGGCACGAACGTCCCTCCGCATTTCTTATGGCTTCTTACGCGCAAATGTCATGTGTGCGAATGTCACATTGACCACTCCGAGGATCTGCTTGGTTTCTGCTGACTGGCGTTGCTCAGTGGGCCATGAAAACGACCTGTGGTGTTCAAGCTTTTCGAATAGCAATGGCAAATCATCATTGTGCAGGGGCATGCTTGGAGCAGCTTGTTCCGTGCGTTCTGCAAGGCAGCTCGAGGCATTTCTCGTCTGCTTGTTCGAGACACGCTTCTGGTTCTTCCGGTGGTCTTCGCTTCAGGTGATTCAATGGACCACTGTGTACTCACGTTCTTGTGCATCCATATGTAGTTCTGACATGGAAGACTGCATGCATCTCTCTGCAGCACTGCGCTTCATGGCATTGTGATCTGAAGTCCAAACCACGTGCAGGGATGCGGCTTTGCTCACCCCAACACTGGCGCCAGGCGCACAACAGGTTCGCCACTTTTCCTGGGCCTTCTGGCGAACTGACAAGGTGCCTGCAACGTCCGAAGAACTACCAGCAGAGGCCCCGGAGATTGACCTGGCAGCAGTGGACACGATAGTTGACATGGCTGGACCCACCACGATGGATGCAGCGACGTGGGGCATGATCCACAGCGCAGCCTGGCCGCATACCTATGCTGCAGAGTTAGCCCTGGCCATGTTTCATGATTCTTTTGGCTTGTCATGGATTGTAGCGATACCAGCGACCGTGGTTGTCATGCGGACAGCCATGGCCCCCTTCTTGATCATGTCTCAATCAACAGCACACAAGATGTCCAAAGCAGCGCCCGAACTCCAGGATGCCCAGCGTCAAATGATGATGTCAATAGAGCGGGGAGTTCCCATCAAAGAGGCCCAGGTACGCCCCGGCATGCATCACTGTGATGTCCACGTGCCACCCACGCCTATGGCAGCAGGTTTGGAAGTTTGCAGGAGGAGTACACAGACTTGACCAAGAAGATCATGAAGGAAAACAAGACCGGCTACATGCGAATGTTCTACCCTATCCTCATTCAGCTGCCGGTGTTCACCGGGTACTACTTTGCTCTGACAGCCATGTGCAACAACCACCTGCCCAGCATGGTCGTGGACGCCGCGCCTTACGGCTTTGATCTAACCTTGGTTGATCCATACCATCTTTTCAATGTTTCCGTCCCAGCTTCCCTCATGGCTGCAGTATGCCCCATCCCCTTGCTCGTGGGCCTGAGAGCCTTCTCAGTGTCAGCGCTCGTGGTGTCAGCTCTCGTGCTCTCCTCAGTGTCAGCTCTCGCGCTCCGGCACACACCTCCCTCACTGCCGGATGTACAGCCACATGCTACAGACAATCAACCATGGGTTAAAAATCCTTGCTGCTATGAACGCTGCTTGCATATTCTTCATGGCATGACAGCTTCGGACCTGCAGGCTTGCAATACTGTTGACACAGTGCCGTGTACTGCCCCGCTTCTTCCAGGTTACAGGATCAAAGTCCCATCTGATCCTGCGTGTGTGTCTGGGAGCCTTGAAGCAGAATTGTAGTCAGTTCAGTGGCCGAAATTGTAGTCAGTTTAGTCAGTCGTGCCCATCTGCGCCTGTAGTCAGTACAGCCACGCTGTGTTTGTAGTCAACCCGAGCACGCTATTCACACCTAACACTACCTCTGCTAGGACCTGTCATAGACTGCTGGAGGAATTGGTGGAGCTAAGGGCAGCAGCTGTGGTGTCAACAGTGGTTCGCACGACCCGCGCTTGTGCCTGACGCATGGTTGCTCACCCTGCAGGGCTACCTAGGGATGTCCAACAAGTGGCACACACTGACGGCAGCACAGCAGCAGGGTGCCAAGTACCTCATCCTCGGAGCTCCGGTTGTGATGACGATGATGTTCTGGAGCTTCCCTGCAGCTCTCTGCTACTACTGGACATGCTCAAACCTGTACAGCATCGCGTTTGAGCTCGTGTTCCGTCACCCCGGCAGTGCGTTGCCCTTACTCCCGCCATCTGTGTGACGCTTCCTCGACAGCCTGGCATCTGATAGCCGAGCTTGAGCACTTGAGTGGGAAGTCGATGTGTCTACAACGAGTCTGGAAAGTGTGCTGCTCAAGGCTCAAATGCTGTCATTCACCACCGTATATCATCTTCTGTGCCAACACGTTTGATTCATGCGTCTCGTTCCAAAGTCCCAAATACCGCACATGCGTGTTCACCATGCGCAAGTCCCCTCAACTGTCCAACCATGTCCGGCGGCGGTTGCACCGCGTGCACCGCGCCTTGGCGCAAATTCCGTATTGTCTAGCAACTAGCTAGTGGTGCATCGAGCCTGCGCAGCTGTCTGCCTCATAGGAGAGGAACAGACAGCTGCATTTCCCTCCAGAGCAAGATGCAGAAGGTCGAACTCCACCGTCCACGCGAATCCTGTGTTTCTCCCTCAACTGGCTGGCCTGGGATCAACGTATTTGTGTGGAAGAGGTGCACCTTGGGTATATGGCCAGGACATCCTGCACGAATAGCACACCTGGATGCCACGGGAATCCATGTCGCATTCACATTGTATGATCTGCGAGCCACCAACGCCAGAGATAGCATGTTGTGTCAAGCTCAGGCTGGTGTCGCCAGCCCTCTGCAGCCGCGTACAGCCTTTGCTGATCCTTGCCATCGGCAGTTGCTGTCAGACTGCATGGAGGTGCCATCGGCGTTGGGCAGGGGGATGGACAGGGCCGTGCTGTGCAGTGCGGGCTGCCGCGGGGCTGCCGAGCATAGCGGAGCAGATGGAGCTGGCCCTGGAGGCCAAGAAGCGGCAGGCTGCGGGTGGCGGAGGCTTCGCGGGGATCATGGACATGTACCAGAAAGGAGCGGCAGCCACAGAGAAGCAGCTGGCAGCCGAGAGCAGCCCCGCTGCTGCCGCCGCCCCTGCAGCCTCGTCGGCCGGACCGCCTGCAACCAGCAGCCCGATCGGCTCCTCAGCTCTCAGTAGAGCAGCTCGCAAGACACGGCGGTGACAGTTGCCGTGGCACACAGGATGGTAGTGAACCGCGATCGGGGCCAGCTCTTTGGAGTGCGTTTGTGTTAGGGGTGTGCGAGTGGAGACAGTTTGCGATGAAGTTGCAGCAGATGCGGTGGCACCTGCACCAGCCAGGAGCTGCCTGCAGAGTGTGACTGTTCTAGGTGCACACCCGCATCTGTCGTGCAATATGTTTGTTTCACCTCAGCCATTTGAAGTGTGAAGTATCTGGAGTGTGGTAAAAAAAAGTTGACATGCGATAGCACACAACCTGTTTCAAGCACTGCTTCCCGGACATTCGCAGAACGGACATGCGAATGTACACAGCGAGTGAACACACGCACACACAGTTGTACACAGTCGTAAAAATGCCAGCATCTACTGGGTTGCCACCTCCAAGAGCTTCAGGAAGTGCCACTGACCACTACTTTGAGCTGGTGCTCCAGTATGTATGCCTGATTGTTAACATCAGCTTCATCAGATTGATGTTGATGTTGACAATCAAAGCACAAATTCCTTGGGTTGCTGCCAGCCCTGAAGGTGTTCCTGGGTGTGTCAGATGGCTCAGTAGGCAATGGTTCGGGTATAATGCATGACCGTTCTATGAATGAGTCACGAAGTTCCTTCTCAGGATGATGGTGATACTCAGTTGCATGGTGGCCCCTGACTGGCCCCTGAGTCTGCCTGAAATCCAATCACACAAGTTCATACTACTGCCTCATCATGGGATCATGGTGTGACAGGCATATGCATCCTGTGGGTGTACATGGAATACGTGGATGTGCTTGATGTAAATGTAAATGTAAATGTGACACTTACTCGCCATATCCTACAAGGACTTTGACATCTCCGGATAACCGGGAC
>JAUMHO010000006.1:815272-880575 GCA_032360965.1 Ulva armoricana
AGGTGGTCGCGCGCGATTGTGTTCGAAACCCAGGGGGGCACGCGGAATCGAACCCAAGACCTTCCGAAGAAGGGGTCTGCTTTTATAGCGTCCTCCGACCACTGGACACGTTTGATGTAAACGTTTTATGTACTAGAGATTGAGAGCATGTATGTGACTACCGTAGCAGATCACCAATGACTCTTGTCTGAGTCTTATTGTAGGCTTGGAGGTTTAGGGCTGGCCCACCGCTGTGGCCATGGGTGTCACTTGAGGACAAAATCCAAGATCACACCAGTGAGCTGGCAAAGGGACCTTTGACATCATGAGAGGGCCATTGCCGGTGAGTTGGAGTTAGAAGCAGGAAAATTCTGCTAGAGGGGTGGAGACAGGAGAGCGTTGTCACTGGGATCTTGGGAGAAGGAGAGTGACCCAGGCAGGATCATCAGCTGTGAGAAAGTCATGTTATGGAATGTGGAACACTGGTCATCTCTGACAAGCGAGGCTGGGCATAGGATCATCCCTCGGCATCATCACTTGACCTCAGCCGCGGGTGGGCGGCATAGCGCTACCTGGTCCTCTAGAAAGAGCAGTGTCCACTCGTTTGAGCCCTCGTCTGCCTCGAGAGCCCAGTCAACATAAATACTGCCATCGCAGCTAAACACCACTGCATATGCCGAAAGCATGTCGGCGTCCGAGTCAGAGAATTGCCTGCGCACGCGCACACTCGAACATGCAGGTAGAGACGCATGCGCAGCGGCCACCGCAGTGCGTCTTTAAAACTCGATGATGAGCCATGCATGCCTACGCCCAGCATCGCCTCACGTGGACTGATAGACAGGAGTAAACAGGGACCAACTTACCATCAGCTCTGACAATCCGGGGGAGGTTTGAAAGTGGCCGCTCTCGCGCGCATAGGCAACGGTGACGGTTTCGTTGCTGGCGGCATCTCCAAGGACTCCGATAGTAGGAGAGTCGGGCTCGGGCTCGGGCTCGCACTCACGACTCTTGCTGACAGGCTTTAAACGCTTGCAGAGCCTGCCAAGACGGGATGGGGTAACGGGCTGTGAATCCGTTGCGTCCCTACAAGGGCAGCTGATTTTAAAGCATGGACAGCGATAAAACTTTCACAATGAGCCTAGAGAATGGCCAAAATAAATCTGTTCACATCGAGCCATCAGTCACAACTCAGGCTTTGGCTAGAACAGATCGAATTGCCTTCCAAAGAACTGCGACTGGATGTAAGATACCGCCCAGATGCGCAGGGCTGCAACAGGTAAGTGTATTCCCTGTTGCGATGTTCAAATTTGCCTTTTGCATGCGTGCGTTGTCTGCAGTCGCAGGTGCGGTTACCGCAGCGTGCTCAAGACGCGAGATGTCTCCGAATACAGCACTTGGCACGGGAACTCCCACCGCACCACAGCGAATCGGCAGAACTGAAACTTTCAGTGTAATTTGATCTTAGGCGTAAAACTGATATGCACAGTTTTGCTGATGATCATCGCAACATCCGTCGAAGGGCGCTCCCAAGTAAAAGCAACGCAAAGCACACAAATCACTCACGTCGCAAACGCTGATGAGACTCGGTCATCCACATGTGAGTTTTTTAGGAACATAGCGAGTATATTTACAGCAACGACCCTGCAATCCAGGGTTGTAGCTAGATGGCCGTGGCATACACCACAGCGGGTGCACAAGGCAGCGCGTACCTCAGCTTCACGTAGCAATGATCTTCATCGAGCGTTCCTGTTCTACCAAAGCATCGGAAAAAGCTACCGAGCCGGGCCATTTTGAGCATGTGCTAATCAAGAGATGTACAGTTGTCTTTCAAACAAGGCCCTTCTGGATTGCAAGCGCGATCGTGAGCACTGCGCAGCCTTACAAACACAGTCAAAGCTTTCACTGGGCAATGCGGCTAACCCATGTGTTTGTGTGCTGCTCAGCGAGCACTGGGAATCGGCACGAGAGCTCGTGTGCTTCTCCCAACAGACATGCGAACTTGTCGCGTTGTGTCGCTGTGGCTAGCGGTACATCGGACCTGGGTGTGTACGCCCTATGTGAAACACGACACTCTCAACTTCGACATTGCCGAAGCATAGTGAAGATATCCGTGTAGTCTAGCTTGGTATTCAGGGACTGGTGCGAGGTAGACTGCCGCGGCTCAATCCAATTGTGAGCACGCTTGTGAAAACTGTCCGCGTTTCCTGTGCTGCTGCCGGACTTCAGATTTCGAATTTACGCCAGGATTCTCGGTAATTAGCTCGATGCGGTCAAATTGCGTGCTGCGTGGGTCAATGAGCGCCACGCGATAGGTAGTGTGATATCTGGGCAGATCCGGAGCATCAGTCAAGATGAACGGTGACGAGGCAGTGCAAAAGACGAATAACGACGCTCAACAGAGCAAGGCTGCATGTGTTAACATGGGCTACTTTAACGACGATTTCGTCAAGTATTTTGTTCGGAAGCAAGGTCCGTTGAGCCCTTGAATTCCATGTATTCTGGGGCCCGCCACGGCTGTGACATTGCAAACGTGCCCGTGCAGCGCCCAGATCGCCCCTCATGAACCGGGGCTACTACACAAGGCATCAGTGCATATCCATGCTCCGATCGCAGTTCTTGGACGCGTGCAAGGCTGCAGAGCTGCCTTGCCAGGTGGTCGTCCTCGGTGCTGGATTTGACACCACCTACTTCCAGCTCAAATCACAGGCGTGCATCCACAACCTTCCATGCCGTGAACGTTTTGCCAACGGGCCAGGCCCATGCTGCGGCAGCGCCTGGATGTGGTGCTGCTACATCAGGTGGACATCATGTTGCATGACCCCATGCGGACTTGATCACAGCATACAGGGCAAAACGGTATCGAAATACGTGGAGCTGGACTTTGACGAGGTCGTCTGTCGCAAAGCGCTGACAGTTGAGTCAAAATCGCCCCTGAAAAGTGTGCTCGAACAGAACAACGAGGCGTCGTTCAATCGCAGCAACGGCAGCATCACCTCCCAGCAGTACAGCCTCGTAGCCGCTGACCTCCGCGACCTACAGCAGGTCGGCACTCGCTTGATGCACCCCGCCAGATGTCCCTCAGTGACCCTGCCATGCTTCCAGCACCTCCTGAACCGAGCCCCAAGCAGCCAGCTCGTCAGAACGCTGACCCAACCTGCCCTGGCGCACAGTCATCACGCAGACAAGGCGGAGCCCCGTCATAGCTAGCTCCTTGGAGCCCACAATCCGCACAGTGATGCTCTCTGGCAGCAGTAAGTGCCAGGCACTCGCAAACGTGGTGGCTCATGCGTGCAGGTCCAGGCCGCCCTCGCAGCCGCCAACGTGGACTTTTCGATGCCGACCTTCCTCCTCTCCGAATGCGTGCTGGTCTACATGCGCCCTGACGAGAGCTCGGCCCTGGTGGAGTGGCTCTCGTCAAAGTTTGACACTGCCGCGCTGGTTGTGCGTTGCCCCCCCCCCCCTCCTGGCGTCCTCCGCGGCCTCCACTGCCATCTCCAATGCCGCGACAGCACATGACCACATGGCCCTACGTGTCCTCCGCAATCACAGGCGATCCACGAAGCAAAGTCCCCCGCTGCCGTGACCACTTGCCATACACTCCACTCTGTACTCTGGCCGTCGTTGCACTGGAGCTGCCGGTGACCCAGTCGAGCACGGCAGCTGCCGCACGCCTTGTCATCCACCAGCATCACAGTGCCTGATGCATCACAGTGCGCGCCGCCTGTGTCATCGGATGCGAGCCAGCGCAAATACCCACCAAGCCGAACGAAACCAGCTTGAACAAGCCAGCCTGGGGATCCCGCCAACGCCAGCTGCCAACTCCATGGAATGTACCGGCAATGGCACTCCTGCGAATGAGGGCAGCTGGCTGCTAGCGTGGGGAAAGCGCAATCAGTTGGAGGAGTTGCATCCCGGTGCAGGGCCGTTGTGACACTCCTGCATGCACACCTTCAACCTAGGCCTCGCTCTCAATGTCACCAACGACGCCGTTAGACAGGCCGGCATCGGCCGCAGCACCACGGCCAGCACTCACAGGTGGCTGCACGGCCTCGGCTGTGGCTGCCGCTTGAAGGAGCTTCGGCAGGGTGGGCAGCGCACGCGGCCGGCTGTGGGGCAGGCATCGTCCGCGCGCTGCAGTATGTGCCGCGCGCTGCAGTGTGTTGCTGCGCGCTGCATCGTCACGGGAGAGGCGCGGGTGCAGGTGTACGAGCAGATCCAACCCGAAACGATGTTTGGCCGGCAGATGATTCGGAATCTGGAGGAGCGGGGGGCGCCGCTGTATGGTGCACACGCGACACCGACGCTCGAGGCGCACAAGCTGCGTATGACGCGCTGCGGGTGGCACCACGCGTTTGCGGAGGACCTGATCGCGCTGTACCGGGATGTCATCGATGCGGACGACCGGCTGCGCATCGAGGCGCTCGAGATGTTTGACGAGTTTGAGGAATGGCACCTGATCATGGGGCACTACTGCGTGGCTGTCGCCGTGAACGACCGTGCCGGCGCTCTCGCCGACTTCCAGTTCAAGCGCCACGGCGGCTCGCAGGCGGCAGCGCGCAGCCTCCGGGGGGAGGCCCTCCGGGTGCCGGCGGCGCCGCTGCCCAACGCGGACTGACAAGAGCGGGACTCGCACGTCTGCTACGACCGGCTACAGTGCACAGATGTGGTGTACGCAGGTGGGTGGCTGAAGGGGTGCCAGAGGCCGCTGCGTTGCCGGAGCACGGCTGGCATGTGCTGCGAAAGGGGTTTGCGAATGCATGACAGGTGCAGGAGTGCCTGGAAGGTGACCGCGGGGTGCGTTTGCAGGTTACCCGGTGAAGAGGAGATGGCTTGAGTGCTAGCAGACCTGTGCATCACCCGCCATCGATCGGTGTGATGCACTGCACGGATGGCTAGCAGGAGTGTGCTGTGGTCATGCACTGCGTGCATTTGCAGCAGTAGCTGTGTGTAAACAACACAGTACAGCAGCGCGCGGCTGCAGCAACACGGGATCAAGCATCGGATCAGGCGAGCACTGAGCCTGATCTCGATGTGTTTACCGAGCAGATACGTTTACGTGGCTAGCATCGTTGATTTGATGTTCTGGGCGAGGGTGCACCCTGCTGTCAACAATTTACTGTTGGGTGGTTGGTCACGTCCGTCGACCAAGCGGAGGGCTGACCTGTCTGTGGGCGCTCCTGTATCAGTGACGTGTGGCACGATGGTGTCTCGAAGCAAACCAGAGGCTGCCAGGCACTGCTGTTTAGGAGTGAGCTGCTGCCAGCAACTGGCTGCCAGCGCCTGAAAGGCCATGCCTGTCTGGAAGGCCGTACACATCTGTCCGAGAGCTGTGTAAAGATCACGTCGCAAGACCAGATCATCCTCTGTCTTGGCTGTGTTGTGGGAAAGCAGTCATGTGTACCTCTGGGTCATCCCTAATGGGCGCTGTGTTCACTTGTGGATCAGCCCACCATGAGTGTGCGCCAGGCAGGCTCTGCGCTCTCTTCGTGGCTGCCGTTGCCCTTGAAGCAGGTGCGTGGTCGGTGGGCTGTAGTGTGACAGGGGGCCCTGCAGGGTGGGGCCGGGGGTGCCCCCACTGCAGTGCTGCCACTACCCCTACACACACCGATTTTTTGTCGTTGCAGCCGTCTGCGAAACTTTCCTGCCACATGGATCCGTTCTTTGTGGCCATGCCATTTTCCCTTCCGAGCACAGGCTTACTGTTACAAGAATGAATTCTCATCTGTGGAACGCTGAGAGGCGGTGTGCAGGAGCGGGCCTGTCTGCTGCTCAGCCGTGTTGAAAGTGTGTAAGCTCAAGGGTGTGACAGTGGTCTATGAGCTCAACCCAGCCCCACAGCTGCAGAACGTCTTTGGCGACTGGTTCCGTCAAGGACTCACCAACAGGGCCTCGCCTTCCGTGTGCTCGTTCTACGTAAAACCATGGTGGACGTGGCCCCAAACTGGGTGTTTGTACGCAAGACACGCATGCGCTTGCTCTGAACCTGGCACGGCCATTGCAGCCATGGATCCACAACGTTCGTTGAAAGCGTGTCTGAGTCAGAAAGTACACCACTGCAAGCCACACGGTCACAAGTATGTAACTGGAGAAACATGGAATACGCCTAGCTGTCTGTCTGCTGATGGCCACGGACTGGACACCCCCACAAGCTGTGCTGTGTGCTGTGTGAGGCTGCTGGGACAATGTATGTACACATCAGAGGGGCAGGGGGTCAGACGTGGTGATGCGTTGAGGGCGAACTCCACCTGGGCTCATGCTGATGCTTCACACCACTACCATGGCACAACTCGTGACTGCGTGTCAGTGTTGTATGTTTCGTGCCAAAAACTGGGCCACAATAGCCCTCTGCCTCCAAGTTCCCAGTTGTAGGGAGTTGGGAAAGGCAGATTGCAGGTGCCCGTGGGTCCCGGTGGGAGTGCACCCACCTACAGATTCTGAGCCAGAAATCGCCGCGAGACGCGCTTCTGGAGGGCTTGGATTCCCACAAGCTCACTGACGGATGCTTGGCCTCTCTGGCCATCATGGAGAAGACTGTGCCTCTTGGTCAGGGCGCATGGGTGTTGGAGCCACCTCACGCACGAGAGGCCCCGAGCGTCGGTCCCGGCAAAACCCAGGTCGCGGCTGCGCAGCCTTCCTCGTGACACGAACTTCACATCACCATCACCAACGAGCCACATTGGTGCGTTGGATCCGCAATCCGGTGTGTCCCTGGTGTTGTCGTCTGTGCGTGTTGCCGCTCCTCCGGGCCGCCCCCTGACGCGACGGACGCACACTCGGCCGCCGCCGCTCTCGGCCGCCGCTACGCACGGCGCCTGGGCTCTCGCTCAGACTCTCATTCGTCTGTGGCTCATTAATATCGGGTCAGTGCTGGACGCTCCCCCAACTTCCATGTCGCTGACCTCCCGGCGGACGTGGTTTGCCCATCCCATCTCTATGCCCCCAAGCGCACGGCGCCCGGTGCTGGCTTGGGTCTGGAATGACTTCAGGTCTGGACTTTTGTCCGCCCTGGTGGTTGCAACGTCGGAGTGGATGCCCTACGCGCAGGCAAGCACGTCTCCGTTTGCACTCCTTCGGTGGATGAATGAGTGATGTTGTTCTGGTTCCAGACCGGAGCACCAATGCTTCTGGAACCGTTTCCGGGCCTCTGTTGATAGTAACATTTGCAGTTATACTCACATGTGCGCAATCGCAGTAGCACGGGTCTGTAGCATGTGCGAAGCAGCGACATCTGTGCCAACAGCAAAAAAGTTCGGGGAATTCGTCTACAGCCGGACTCGGTCGGGGGTGAACTGCCGCATCTATGCTTGCAGCGCTCCTGTGCTAAACCAAGTTGGCATGTACCCTTGCCAGTGCGGATTCAACGAATCAGCACTAGCACTGCATAGCAAGGATGGCTCTGATACGGCATGAATGTTAACACGCCCTCCTCAAACCGAATGACAAACAACTCGCAAGCCGACTCAACCTCAGGCTCATCGCCACATGGCTACACCTCCTGCCCAAGCGACACGGAGACTTGGATACTGGAACACAGGGATTCTGCTGCTACTGGATCATGTTTTCCCGATTGGTAGACCTAACAACTCACTTATCTGGTCTCCTGACATGGTCTCCTGCTCCACGAGAGCAGATGCCAGCTTGTGCAGGTTCTCCTCGTTCGCCTTGATGAGGCGCGTCGCCCGTTGGTACGCCTCCTGGACAAGAAGCTGCACCTCCTCCTCCACCATGGCACGCGTTCCCGGTGACAACGAGCTCTCCTCATACTGCAAGCCGGCAACCACACTGTTACTCCCCATCCTGAAGCACCTGGCCACGCGGCCAACCGGTAATCGGACCGATGGCTTGCCAGGCTTCACCCGGGTGACAGGCGCATTCGACTGTTCCAGTGTCTTGCCGGATTGGTCAAGCAAAGCACCGGACAAGCATACGCCGCACTGTCGCGACCGATGTCGCATCCCATGCAGCATCACGGAGCGCGGACACGGTGCTGGTAGCCACCGGCGCCGCCGTGTATGTGGTTGAAGGACGTGTGTCACGCCAGCAGCAGCAGGCACCCCCTGGCAGCTGCTGCCACCCGTGCAGGGTCAACACAACCCCGCAACCAGCACATGCATGCCTGTGCCACCGACAGGCCACCCACATTCAGCCAGCCACAGCGATCGTCAGCCCCTGCAGTCCTGGGTACACAGGCGGCACCGGTCCATGGCAGAGCCGCAGCACTGTACGCAGCGCCTTTGCAGTGCGTGGCCTAGACCCAACGGGCCCAACGGGGCCTCGTGCACGTGTGCCTGCGCTGTCTAGCACCTCGACAGGCCCTCCTACTGACCAGTGTTAGGCATCCGAGACAATTTGATACACAAATCTTGATTTATTGGATCTAAATTTGAGGGCGGATCTTCAATGCGGCCCGGCCGCCCAACAGTGCTGCTAACAAGCCAGGGCACAGGCGCCTTGCCTGCGCCTACACAGGGGTGAAGACCCGGCTGCCACTCAACCAATACCTGGTGGATCGGGGGAAGGCGGGGGCATACCGTTAGGCGTTGGGGCCCGATGCGGTCGCTGAAGCCGTACTCGGTGACCATGGCGCGGGCGATGCGGGTTGCGCTCGTCAGGTCCTGGCTCGCGCCGGTCGTGACGTTGTCGCCGCCAAAGATGATCTCCTCCGCGACGCGGCCGCCCATGCAGACGTCGAGCATCGCAAGCAGCTGCCGCCTCGTCATGCTCTTGTCATCTTTATCCGGCAGCTGCACAGCAGCAGAGAGCGGTGTGGCCTGGTGCCATACGAGAGGCGCATGCATACAGAGACGCTGCGCGCACGGCAGCGGTGTGCGCGCGAAGCAGTCTGCAGTGGCGACGCCACTCACACAGGGAGTGGTGGCAATGCCAGCTGCAGCAGCGTGTCGCGCCGCAATCCCAGACACCTGTCGGCCACACACCATTGTGGCTGCACTGCGAGCAGCAGTGGAACTGGGGATGGGAAGATGCAGACAACCATGGGACCGGGGCGACAAGTCGATGCCAGAGCTGACGACGTGGCATCCACGGTGTCAGCCGTGCATGTGGCCGGGGGGGTGCGCGCCTGCATCACCATGCCGAGGGCGTTGCCACGTGGCATGATGGTTGCCTTGTGCACTGGCGAGGCGCCCTTTGTGAGCATCGCGACCAGTGCGTGGCCGCCCTCATGGTATGCCGTCAGTTTGCGGCTCTCCTCTGTGATGAAGGCGCTCTTGCGCTCGGCGCCCATCATGATGCGATCTTTCGCGTACTCGATCGCCGCTTGCGTGACCCCTGTGGACTTGTCCCGCGCCGCCTTGAGCGCAGCGACGTTGACCAGATTTGCGAGGTCGGCACCGGAGAAGCCCGGCGTCCCCTGCACGGCGGCAGCGGCATCGGGTGTGCGATCTGATAGATGCGATCTGATAGATGCGATCTGATAGATGCGCCCATGGGCGGCGTGTGGCCTGGGCTGCGCAGTGAGTCACATGTTCACACTCATGGCCCTTGCTCGGGTGCAGCTGGCGAGGGCTTGCACGCTGCACGTGTACAATCTTGCAAACCGTGTGAGTACGTTCTTGGCCGCACAGACATCATGAGAGCACAGGTACAGCAGACCGGTCACGTAGCAATGGGCCTGGACTTGACGATGTGTACGCTGGTCCACTCATGCCCAGATGTGATGGACAGTGTGCATGCAGGTTTGTGTGGATGGAGAGCACGTGCCGCAGGGTGCCTTAACTGGCACCAGCAGCATCGAGCGGCTCCGCATGGCTACGCACTGGCCTGCTGAAATAAGCTCAGTCGCAGTCTCATGCAGGCCAGCGACTATGCCCCGGCGAGAGCAGATGTGCAACAACGATGAGACCACGGCCGATGCAGGCTGCAACATCGTCAGCGATGATGCTGGATTGGAGGCCAGCCAGATGTTGGCCAAACAGGCGTGGAAGCAAGGCACAGCCTCGGGCAGGTCATCTGCAGGCGAGCGCACCCTTGCGATGACTTCAAGGTTGACATTCTTCTGCATCTGGACCTTTGAGAAACACGACTCGAGGATCGCCTGGCGGCCCTTGACGTCCGGGTTGGGCACCACCACGTGTCGATCGAAGCGGCCAGGGCGGATCAGGGCCTTGTCCAGTGACTCGGGAAAGTTGGTGGCTGCCACGACGATGACACCCTCTGTCGGCTTGAAGCCATCCAGCTCTACCAGCATCTGATTCAGCGTCATCTGCATGGCACCAACGGTCAGTGACTGGCCCGCACACAACTGCAGTTCGAGGCGTCAGTGTGATGCTAGTTGGCATCTCAGCGACTGCATCGGGATGAGTGTGACGCTGCTCGCCTTGCCGCCGGACAGGGGCAAGCTCCACGTTTGCCACTCTGTCCGGACGCCAGATAAGAGTGGGTGCAGCAGGATAAGGGGGGAGTCAAGCAGGCCATTGCGGTGGGCTCGGTGTACCCAGGCTTGGCCACAGAGTGCACTGACGGCAGCGACAGGGTGACAGTAACACGAGGTGCACCCGGGAGGGATGTGAACACGCTGTCGTGACTGTATCCAGTCGAGCAACGGCTGCAAGTCTTTGCAGATGTCGAGTACACGGCAAGTGCCCGGGTACACGCAGGTTGCTGAAAGTGCCAGCTGCATGTGGAAGCACTACACACAGAGAACAAAGCACATGCCGCACATGGTACCAGAGCGCATGCCAGCATTTACTGCAGATCTCACGAGCAACAGGAGATGTGCACCTTTTGGTACAGCTGGTCTTTGGGATTACGGCTGCCTCCGACAGCATCGATTTCGTCGATGAAGATTATGCACGGGGCATTTGCCTTGGCTGTCGCAAAGAGGTCACGCACTCTGCGGGCGCCGACGCCCACATACACTTCCTCAAATTCCGAGCCTGATGTATAGAAGAACGGGACACCAGCCTCCCCCGCAATCGCCCTTGCAAGCATAGTCTTACCCGTGCCTGTAAGACATACGTGAGGATGTCAGACGATGAAGGTCCACATACACCCGCAACAGCGAGCCCAGGCTGATGGAGGGATGTGGAGATGCAACAGTGTTCCCGAGGTAAAAAGGGGCTGATGCAGCTGCTGCACCAGCTATGGGGACACACGTGACAGAAAGGCACACCATTACCCATCGGTCTCATGATGGAAACAAGAGTGGTGCGTAAGAGCGTGGAAAGCACCTGGAGGGCCGACAAGCAGGATGCCCTTGGGCAGCTTCCCGCCAAGTTTGGTGAAGTGGCCTGGGTTCTTCAGGTAGTCCACCACTTCCACAAGCTCTTCTTTAGCCTCATCCACACCCTTGACATCATCGAACTTGGTGTCTGTAGGGCGTTGTGGCTTCAGGTCCGGGTTGTGGAGGAAGCCTGCTGGCTTCCGTAGCAAAGAAGAGTCTTCTAGAACCCATGAAATGCCCCACAGCAGACAGAATGTCACCAGCAAGGACCGAATTGTGGCCCACATATGTTCATATGCGCTTTTATCGACTGTCCTCATGTACAGAGGTTGGTCTTCGGTGCCCAATATCCCGGCTGTAGATGCACGATCCGTCCTGGAGCTCCCATCCCCTATCCCAGAGGCTGAAGCGCCACGCTCAAGAGTTTTAATCAGAGCACTGCCGCTGAGTTTGTCCAGTCCAGCCAGCGCACGAACATATTCGCACAGGCTAGCCTCTGTCATTTTGATGGAGCCACTCTCGAAGAGCTGCACGACGGTCTCCTTCGACCTAGACCCACCATCTGAACGATTGTTCAAGTCCCGCAGAAATCTGGATTGGAGCTCCGGATCCTGCGGGACCCCCGTATCCGGTGTGCGAGACGCCCAGAAATGACGGCATTGTGACGATCCGTTCGGACTGAAGAGGCGCGACAGCTGTCGGAAGCGATCATCAGCTACTCCTCTGGCGAGGATAGGAAACAGTATTTGCGACGCATACCTACGGGTCATGGTACTGGAGTCACGCTTGCGAAGCGTTCTACCGAAGCCGATCCTCCTGCTCCACGCGGTTTCAATATGCGGAGGATTTCATTATCTAACAAGATTGTATCTATTAAGGTTCTGTGCTCACGCAAGAGATCAGGCAGATGTGATGTCGGTGTGTGGCCATTGCAACGTAGTGCCACGCCACGCCAAGTGACTCGCATGCGACCGCGGGTCAGCCGGCAGTCTCGTGCGATGACAACGTGGCCAGGCGTGGGCAAGCGAAAGCAGGTGCATGAATGCGTGATACTTGTTTTTGCACGTGAGGCTCAACAGAGGGATTGATATGGGAGGCACAATATCTCCGATCAGCCCGTCGTGTCACACATACTCACACATTCCCAGCCGGGTCAATTACAAATTCGAAACACCGGCGTTGGGCACTTTGCATAATCTGATTCATACGCGCACTATCGAGCATTGTCGAGGATGCGTGCACTGTGGACCCGAAGAAACAGCTCCAAGCCACGGAACTCTGCCGTCATGCTTTTGAACCAGCAAATTCACCACACCACTCCGTACACATACACGCCTTGTCACCAGCTCCATGTAGGCCTGGCGTTGCGAAGTTTGTGTCACCGCGGGACCACGGCAGACAATCGTGCGTTGCCTGGATTCGAGTACAGTCCGTGGGCATATGGTCCATCTGATAACTGGCATGACAGATTCAACACCATCCTAGCACTCCACTGAGTAACACGCATCACAGGTACTTGAGCGACACAGTGTGCGGGGGTCCATGTCGCAGCGTCACACGGTGCTGTTCTGTATTCACAAGGGGTTCGAACGTTGCGATTAACAAAAAGTAACTCAACGTCGCTGCTAACGTCTTGGCCACTACGACATCCTGTATAAGCCCACGCTAGTATGACTGAACTGATAGATGCGCTGCTCCTCGTGAGAGTTTGTAGTATACAAGACACGGACAAAAGGCGTACCGCCTTGTAGCACTACAGAAGACAAGTTATGCTTGTTGCACATGCGTCAAAGACGACAGTCTATTGAGAGTACATCAAGACGTGGCATGAAAACACAGGGAGCCAAAAGTTGACAGGTGTGCCCCCTGAGACTCGGTGACACAATGCCAGTGCTGGCTACATGACTGAAGGTGATTTGACAGTGGTAACGCCAAAGATTCAGCAAGGCAAGTATGGCTACTGCAGCACATCATGACATGCCAGCCCTCACAGTCTGGAGCAAATCAGACACGGCTGTTGCAGCCAGTCAAGGAGTACACCCACTCTGCCCGCAGAGATGCAGCACACTCACAAATGTTCATGGTCGCTTGCAGCCAGGCCGACAACACCTGTTCGCACAGTATAACAAGTCCCTTTGACAAAGGGCCCGCCAGAGGTGCGCCCGGGGGGCTGGCCTCCCACCTCGTTGCACACGAACGATGCACAAGCAGACCCTTCCTACACAGAGGCAGGCCCATGACTCAATCATCCACTCCAAGCGGAAGGAGCAGTGCAGGCATTACCCACATCCTGTTCCTCAGGCAACGAAAGTGACACACGGGCCAGTGAACCAGTGAACCGGACGCAGCAGCTCAAAGTCAGCAGAGGCACAGACAGTGCCTGTGAAACGGCAGAGACACATTGACCTTACAACAACCAACTGCACAGGCGCTCCACCTGGGTCATCCACATTCACAACACACACTCCCTACCACCCTATCGACACAGCTGCCACTGGCGAGCGGCCACAGACACGCGCACGGGCACCCTCAGAAGGCGAACGGGTGGCCTCCATGTCGCGCCGCAGCCTTCCTTCACACCGCCAGCAGCCTCCCCACACCGCCATCAATTCGCACTGCTGCCGGCCATGCTACAGACGCAGCACAATCGACCGTACAATTATGTGGTAACGCACGTGGCCACCAGGGGCATCCTGCCTGCACGACAGCTCAGCGCCGCCAGCAGCTCCGCGGGTGCGCTGCTGTGGCCGTGCCTAGCACTCAGCGCACCACAGCACCGCGCACCCCGGGCAAAAAAAAATCAAGAAAGTCACGCTGCGACTCATGCTCAGTGACGATTCCCCCGAGCGGGGAGGGGTGCGCCGACAACGCCTGCGGCCCGTGCGGCGCCGCAGGGCAGCCTGGCGGAACTCCAGTCACGCATGCATGCTCCACGAGTCATAGAGCGGGCTGCCTGAGCAGCCGCCAGTCATCTGTCCAAACCCAGTGCGCGCGCGCGCGCAGCCATACATTACCTCAGAAAACAAGCGAGTCAGCGCGCGCCCCTCTGCAGAGCAACCTGCTCAACATGATCCTTCCATATCAAAATATCAACACACAGCCCCCCCCTGCACCGACGCGGACGCGATCCGCGCCGTTGAGCACCCTCGCCAACCTCCTCACAGAGGCGCATTCACAGCGCCCCAGAGTCACCTTCAACCCCCGTGTCAAAAGGCCCTACCGCCACAACCCACGCTCCCCGTGCCGCGCTCATAGCGCGAGCTTCATGCCGAGCCGGAGGGCCGCCGCAGCCTCGTGCTGCAGGAGGAACCACCGCACTCCGCAGTTGGCCCACTGTGAGTACGCGCTGCCATGCACGTACATATCACGCTCCCACGCCATGTCCGCCGAGCCGCCCCGGAGCACGAACCGCTCGGGGTCCTCCAGGGCCCCCCGCGGCTCTGGCGTGAGCGCGTTTGTATTTGCCGACACAGCCGCGGGCGGCGACATGCGGTCCTGCATCGGGCTCATTGCGCCGCTGTGCTTCGCCCGCACCGGCGTCGTCTCGACGCTCATGTTGCTGTTGCTCCCCGCATCCCACGGCACCTCCCCCTCCCGCGAGTCCGTCCGCCTGGACCCCCCGACCGACGCCGGCTGCGGCTCGGCAGCCGGCGTGGCCTCCTTGCGCTTGGTCGGCTTGAGCAGGCTCGTCAGCCGCGCCATGATCGGCTGCTTCTTCCGGCGGCCGGACCGGCTGCCAGGCTTGCATCTGGGGGCGCCGCTCGACGCGCTCGACGCCTGCGTGTGCGGCGGGTGCGCGCCGCTGTCAACGCTGCGCGCCATCAGCGACGCGGCGCCCCAGCTGTCCAGCGCGAGGTCGTCGTTCTTGCCCGAGGGCGTCGCCGTGCACGTCGAGGCGGTCGGCGGCGTCGCGGGCACGCTCCCGATGGTGTGCAGCGTCTCGCAGCCGCCGTGCATCGACGCGTGCAGGATCTGCTGGCTCGCGCGGACCATCGAATTCGGCGGTCGCAGCCGACTCCGCTCTGAGAAATGGGAAAAGTGGCCTGCACAGCACCGCCCTCTTCACCTCCCCACTACCGCCGCACACACACACACACAACCCGTCACATGCATGGATGCAGGGGCAACACTGGGACACTCACAAGGGATGCCTCATGTGTCGGCAAGCTCGGTGCGGACTCTGCCAGCCGCAAGGGAGCACAGCCCGTCCAGCGGCCAAGAGCTGAGAGCCGTTTCGCCGGTTCCGTGTGGCAACCACGTGGGCCAGGTTTGTCTTCAATACACACGCGACCGCCGGCGGGGAGAGGCGCACCACCAGACACTGACGCATCGTACTGAGGCAGAAGCTTCCAGCCGTCGCGGGCCACCTCAGCGACAGCGCGGATGACAAAGTCAACCTCCTGGCTGGACATGAGGTGGCTGAAGTGCACCTGCACCCAGCCCGGCCGCGCCCAGCCCATTCCCTTGGCCACGGCCGCCTCCAGCGCCTCGTGCGGGTTGCCAAACGCATCCACAAGAGTCTCTTCCACTGACAGCAGCGCGCCGTGCACGTAGCCGATGCCGTCCTGCCATTCGCTGACGCACCCCACATCCGCCTGCATCACCATCATCTGTCAGCCGACACGCCCCTCACATGCCCCTATCAGGCGCACCCGACACCTGCGGGATGCGCAGGCATGACGGTACTTGAACAGCGGCTGTGGACACCCCTGATCCAAGCAGGCATTTCCGGAGCGGTGATTCACCGGTCGCGCTTCCGCCGCAGTCAGATCTGCCAGCAACGCACGACTGATGGCGCACGAGCGACACGATGGCACGCGGCAAGACCGGGTGCAAACAGCAGGGCGTGGGGGTGGTGGAGGCGGCGTCGCACCTGGATGCCGTAGACGTCGGAGAGGGCATTGGCGACGAAGCGGTGGTGTAGCAAGACAGGCATGCCGACTGCCGGCTGGCCGTTGCGGCCGGCTGACATCAGCGGGAAGCGCTGCACGAGCAGGTTGAAGCTGACGACCGGTAGCCGCGGCCCCGGCTGATCGGCGCCGAGGAGCTGCACGCCCGGGATCGCGCGCCACGCCGAGATGGCACGACGCGTGTACTCCTCCGTGATGCTGTGCATGATCGGGGGAACCATGTCACTGTGCAGCTGGACGGCGAGGCCGGCGCGGACGACGCCGAGCAGATTCGCCGGGTCGGCGCCCTCGTGGTGCTCTATATCCGCGATGAACGTGTCCATCAGACGCCCTGACAAGCTCTCAAAGCTGTCCGCGCTGCTCGTCTCGCGGCCCTGCGGCACCGCGACTTGAATGACGCTGCGGCGGATGACGAGGACGGCCGCGGCGCCGGCGCCGCCAGGTAGGCTGCTCGGGGACATGACGACGGCGTCGGGCTGCTCGGCAGCGCAGGGGGAGCGCAGGCCGCTGCCGGAGGAGGTGGTGCAGGCGAGCGGCAGCGACGCGCCGGCGCCGGAGTACTCAAAGACGGCGACCGCGCCGTGCTTGTGGAGGAGGCGCGTGAGGCCGCGGTAGTCCGCGACGGCGCCGGTGACGGGGCACGCGAGGCTGAACGTGCCGACGATGAGCGACGACGCGGCGTGCTGCACCAGCATCGCCTCGAGCATGCCCATGTCGGGCGCTCCTGCGGCGTTCATAGGGATGACCTGCATGCCGCAGACCGGATCGGCATGCGTCCCCCGCGGCCGGGGTGCCCGGGCACAGGTGCACTGGGCGTCCGGCCCGACCTGCCCACGGCGTCCAGGGGATCAAGTCAGGCTGGGAACTGCACTCGGCAGGCCAGCATCAGGGCTGTGATGCTGCCGGCAGCGCACCACGTGCTCGCAGTCGATGTCCTGCCACACGACGGACGTGCTGCGCTCCTCTGCTGTGCTGTGGATGACCACTGGCCGGTGCACGGCGGCGCCGGCCCCTGCGACGGCGGCATGCCGCAGCCCCAGCAGCTGCGCCAGCTTGCCCACCGCCGTCGGCAGCCCGTTTCCTGCAAAGATGATTGCGTACTCGTCCCGCGGCGCCCCCAGGAATCCCGCGATGCTCTCTCGCGCGTCTCGCAGGTACCCCTTGGACACTTTGACGCTCGGCCCCGCGTTGTGGCTCGACGCGTTGCCAATCCACGGATACACCGCGGTGGACAGGTACTCCTCGACCGGCTGCAGCGCGCGGCCGGACGACGCGCGGTCAACCTGGACGAGCACGCGCTCGCCGAACGGCGTCTGGAATTTGGTGCCGTGTCCGATGATGCCGGAGCGCAACCGCGCGAGGTTGGGGCCCGGCGCCGGAGTTCCAGGGCTTGTCGCGCAGCACTCCGGGGCGCACGCATGGTGCATCGCGTTTGTCGGCATCGTGGACGGCCGGGCGATGCTGTACGCGGGAGACCGCGCGCTCGTCGGCCGCGGCGGCGACCCGCCGCCGGGGTTGATCGTCTGCGGTGGCCGCATCATGGCCTGGGGATGCATGTCTACAGGGGTCCAGTCCTGCGGGCCGCACGTGGTTGCAGGGACGGGGGTCTGGGAGTAGAATGTCCATTGCGCTGCGTCAGGGCCCTGCATGCGGCACCAGCTGACCCAGCGTTGCGAAGACCGCCCGGCACTCTTGCTCGGGGGCGGCACGGCTATCCTCAGAGACAGGCCTGGGCGCTAGGGAGGCCGTGGTGGCATCCGTGCGTCTACGAGGTCACGGATGGGTGGTACACGGGGGCCGAGTACCTGTGCTGCTGTGCTGTGCTGCGTGGCATGACTACACAGAGCACGGCCCCTGAATAATCGCTCGCGTACCTGAGATTAGTGAGGGTTGTGGGGATATGGTATGATGTGTGGGAGTTGGTGGGAATGGGTGGTGACAGACTGGAGGGTGTGATGATGTCCGGGATGAGGATGCGGTGAACTGAGGAGGAGGTCACTGGTTGGTTGCAAGGAGGTCATTGGTTGCCTGCATGGAGTGGCCGCGCCAGAGGGTGGCCCTGGTGGAGCCTCGGTTACCCTGCCTCAAGGAGTGGCTGCTGCGGGGCACAGCTGTTGGCTACGGTGGCTGCTGGGGGCCGTTGCTGTGCAGGATGCTGCCCTGTGTGTGAGGCTTCAGGGGAGGGGTGGCGGGGTGCACCATCATCCTTTCTTTGAGCGTGATCAAGTGATTGAGTGATGCAGTGCAGGTGGCTGGGTGGTGTCATGGGACAGCGGGTCAGGTCAGGTTGGGAGGGAACGGATAGATTCACAGGCTGAATTGCCATCAGTAAACAGCATACGGCAATGACACACTGCCCGGCATGACGGTTCCGATGCTGGGCGAGGCACCACACCGGAACCGGCTTGTGTGGGGCCAGCCGGCGTCATGCAGGCTTGCACAGCTGCCTGTCCGCGTGCTGCCTCATGCGGTGCGTTACCGACTGCCTCTGCCGGTGTGGCGGGAGAGTGCGGCGTGGACGGGGCCGTGGAGGGCAGCGACAGCGTCCCTGGTGTCAGCGCGCTGGTGCGTCAACTTGGCACGGATGATGTCGGATGGGGGCACCAGGAGCGGGTCATGGGGCCAGCGGCGCGCAGGTGCGACGGGATGAGGTAGAGGTGTGTACAACAATGTTCGGTTGCAAAAACGACGAGGCGGATCGTCTGCGGGATGGGCCTGCGCATGCCGCCTGTCGGTACGCTGGCGTCGGCGCTACAGGGCGACAGGGCCAGGGCGTAACGTGTGCATGAAAGAGCGTCCGTAAGCCGGCAATCCACGTAAGAACGAGGTTGGAGAGAGATGGGACAGTGTTGACCGCGGGCGATGTCACGTATACAGCGAGCCGAGTCACTGCTGGCGGCGGAAGATTCATGCCTGGATGACTCACCGCAGCGCAGATCAGATATGTGCCTGACGTCCAGGGCACGGGCAGACGGCATGAGTGGAATCAAACGCGCAGCGTTGGATGTGGCAGTTGCAGATGCGCGGTCAAGATGACGAGGAAGGCACAGAGTGTGTAGAGGGCCGCCGTATCGTACCGCCCGGAGGGGTTTCGGTGCTGGAGGTATGACACCCGGACGTGGAAGATTTTGCGGCAGTGTGAAATCAGCATGACCTCATTCACAGGGTGACGGGAGGCCCCAAACTCGCCGTCACAGCGCGCAGAGGCAAAAAATTCTGTCAACAGTGTCAATGTCACTCCGTACCGCACGGTTGCTGCAGTGCACGCGGGCTGGCAGTGCGACATGTGGCAGGCCGGTTGTGAGGTGCGGTAACCCTGCGCTGGAGAAGCATGCACAGTCACGAAGGGTGACGTACAGCGTGCAGGCCTGATGCGGTCCTCCCGCCGTGGGGCGCACGGCGGATGGCTTGAATTGCGCAATTCGAATGTACTCCCTGCGCAAAGCCTCCGCAGAGGAAGGAAGATTCAGCATGCACGAAAATGCTGCGAAAATGCTGGTCGAGTAGGTGCGGCGGAAGGAGGCAGTGACGGGAGTTGACGTGGGGTTTGTACACCGCGTTGAGCGCTTCGCGGGATGGATTTCGATTGTGGGCATGCGAGCTTCAGACGGTTCAAACTCGCTTTTAGGATCAAGTTGGTCCAGCCGCGCCACGTGAGACAGGCAAAGGATAAACAGCTCTATGTACATAGATTGCATGAGCACCTTGTCATGTGGACAGGGCGCGACGTGATTTTGACATGTAACCTGTGAACTTATTTTTCAAGAGCGTTCCCAGAGCGCCCAGCTGTCGCCACGGCTACCACAGAGAGACAGGGAACAATTCCTGTCTGAATGAAACTGAATAGAATCCGTCATGGTTGGCAGAGCCACGACTGCCTGCAGTCTGCGAACAAAAGGCCTGGCGACATCTACGTACATCAAAAGCTTCGCGAACGAGCATTCACGAGTTGAGATATACTGTAACATGCGCTATGATATCAAAAGAGGGAAGGCCCAATAGTTTGTTGCGGTCATCGTCGGACGGGACGTGCAATGCGTGCAACTGGCGTACCGGCGATGCAGCGGACATACACAACACTACAAAGCATGCTCAAACGCTACCTCAGTGAAACAAATCTGGTTCTATATTTGGTCGGTGCTGGGTGTCATGATGTTTTTTATCATCACAACGGCACGTTGCCAAGGCAACAGTCGCCTGGCGACCAAATCGCAAACTCTGGATCACGCTCACACCAACGCAACCGTACCACAAGCAACCGTGTGTAAATGAATTTGTTTCGACTCACCTGCCTATTACAATGTTGTTGCAGCACCATCTCCGCCCTGGGCCTGCTGTCGCCCGGTGCGTTGGGGCTGGGATGCTTCACAAGCTGTCGTGGCCGTCAATCATCTAGTTCCTGATCACCGAGCTTCTTGATCGAGCTGTAAGGATGGAGGCATGGAATTATCAAGGCGCTACCGGTCTCTTTCACGTGCAACCAAAGAAATACCTGACACAGTCTCGCTGCAATACCTTGTAGTACGATGTCAACAACAAGTATCTGCTCTGCTGGGACGCAATTGCACGGAAACAACACATATTGATGGGTGTTTCGTCCCCAGTTGTAAATTCCACCGCGCCCAGCTTTGCACTTGTGCAGGGCTGGCGTGTTGACGCGTCTACGTCCTATCGAGGTACGCATGGCGCGCATGCAGGTGCATGCAAACTGTTTCAAGAAAATACGCCGATGAGCCGTGATGAACCACCACGGATGACTCGGCAGAAAGACCATATGGCACACCGCTCGCAGTAGCTGATAACACGAGAGCCCGTCGGCGTCTTGTGCGCACGGTGATATAAGATCCAAGCCGAAGTCAGCAGCCAATGTCATGGCACTGGTGAGACCTAGGCCTGTTCAAGACGCAATCACGTGCATGTTTAAGGTAAACAAGTTTCATGATTGTAATGAATGGTTTCGCGTGTATGCTGATACCCATGGCCGCGGATGAGTGCATGTATGAGTGAGGGCGGTACATATATTCTAGGCCATGGGAATCCTTAGGTTCACCTTTGTTGGAGGAACAGGCAGTTCGACCACATCATGTTCATCCTTAGAGCCGTAAGCAGCACGCGTGTTGTGTCATGTGTTGAACGTACGCCAAACTTGCAACAGCGTATACTTGCTCTGCCGGTCATGCGAACAATCAACTCTTGAGCTCGCTTCCCGCGTGGTCATTGTACATGCGTGCACAATAGTGCCGTCCCTCCAGGCATTGGCAAGACACCTGTGGCAACAACATGCATTTGTCAGAGCTCTGATAACGGGCTAGGGCATGCAATTCGCGCGTCAGGTGCGGCGTGCTGAGGTGGACGCTCTACAGCAACCGTAGACTGAATCCGAAATTTCGCGGGACGATTTGAACGTGAATGGAACGTGAGTGACATCGTCGTCAGCGCCATGACCTTTCGCTGCTACTCGTACTCCGTGCCCGGAAGAAGATCGATTCGAGGCCGCCTGACCACGGGTAAGCCCTTGCGTGCCATGCATTCTGGGCACCAGGACTGTCCGCTTCGGGCTGCTTGCGAATTTAGGTGTTCTGGACCCAGAGATGCCGAGCTCACGGCGAATCAGCAGATACTTGCAACAAGTGACCATGTCTGAAGTGCTGCTGCCGTACTTAGTTCGAACGGAAGGCCGAGGCCTGTAGAGACCACCCACCTTCAACCATCCCAATTCATCGGAATTTTTCTCATGGAGGTTGCGATAGATTACATTTCGCGCATTGCAGAAGGCCTCGAGTGTATCGATAGCGCCTTACAAGGCATAGATGATGCTGCCTCGCTATGCGCTGTTTGCCTGCATGGCAATTTGATCTCTCGCTGCTCTGGGACCAGCAAACTGATCGCTCTAACGGATCTTAATCTATCTGCAAATCGTATTGACAGTCTTAAAGAACTCGGATCACTGCCTGCTCTGCGTAGTCTGAACCTAGCAAGCAACCGGCTTGAAAATGTTGACAGCTTTCCGCGGTTACCTTCGTTAAGCAGACTAAATCTGGCCTATAATCACATTTCCAGTCTCTCTGGTTTATCGATGCTTGAAAGGGGTAATCTGGAGACGGTGGATCTGCGCAACAACCGCCTCGTCAACATCCAGCAGCTGGCAGTCTTTGCCACTATGCCACAGTTGCGGACCTTGAATGTTGCTGGTGGAACCAGCCCCAATGGAATTGCGGGTCTACCCGGCCTACACATGGCAGTTACTGTGGCTCTTCCTCAGGTGAGCCTTTCCTGATTTCTGCAGAGTTCGTCTAGTGGTCCATGCTCAAGGTTACAGCACCACACCCCACAGACGTGGCTGTTTGCGACATCTGACTGCATCCACGAACGGCATGTGCAACTTCGATCATGCCAACTGCCTCAACGCGAGGCTGCTTGGCCTATTGCACCACATCATATGACTTCATTTCCCCCAGCCTGGTTCTAAGAGCAGGACGCCCACAGGTGACGTCACTGGATGGCTGTGCAATACAAAGCCAAGGCAGCACAAAATCAGATAAGCAGCTAGTGGCACTACAGCTTGCCGCCTTCCAGACGCTGCCACAGCAACGAGACACTGCCAACAAAACAGCCCAGCCTAAGCGGCCGGGCCCGGGTGGAAACAGCTCCACCCCTTTACCTTCCACAGGCGTTTCACCACCACCCCAGGCCAATCTTTCCCGTTTACCAGCGCGAGCCATAAGCCAAACTCCGCTGCGTCTCCTGGTGGCCCCGCCACAATACACCGCGATGGCGGCCTGCGACAGAGCGCAGGAGAACATCAGCATCGCATCCAACATCGCATCCTCCACAGCATACCCCAAGGGTACCTGCATTCATCGCAGCCATGAGTCTACCACGAGCGCTGCAGTGAAGTCTAGTCCTGTCCCTGCGCCTGTCGCAGCCATAAGCGCTGCAGAGGGCCATGCGTGGGCGGCAGGCGACGCCGTTGGACCGGCGGCCATGCAGCAGGACGACTGGCACGCTCATGAGCGGAGGCTCGCCCTGCTGGAGAAGTCGCTGCTACGCCACGCGTCCGGCGCTGCCGGCCTTTGCAGCCCGATCATTCAGGTGTGGCACATGTACCTGATGTTTGGGCTCTGCCCCTGCTCATCACCGCCGGCGTGGCTGCTGTGCTGGCCTTTGCCATCCGGGTGTGTGCTGCCAAACTGCCAGAGGCGAACCAACGACAGCGCAGTCAGATGTCAGCAGGCGCACGGGCTCCGCCCGCCACGACCGTCTCGCCTGACACTCGGGCCATGATTCATAAGCACATGTTCTCAGTGTCGCAGTCCCTGTACAAAACGACTCCGTGTGTGCTGTAGCGGCCCAGTGTTGAATCGCACGCACAGCAGGTGAGTGATGAGCACTCGCTGTGTGTGAAAAATCTAGCAAACTTGGGCCCTCTGTTTGTCTTATTGGCCTCTTGTGCATGCCATGCCGGGTGCACCAATCGCTGGGTTGCGCCCGGGTGAGTAAGCCAGGCATCCACACATGTATGTCAGACCCGGACTGAGTGCTTGAGCATGATTGAAGCCATGCCAGGCTAGCTCTGCATGCCCAGGCTGCGCACTCGTTGGAGTCAGGCGTGTTGCGTGCCATGCGCCGGCGGTGCCTTTGATGGCATGGCCACGAGTACAGGAGCACACTGACATGGCGTCACAGACGGAAGCTGGCAGTGATGTGACGCCCCCAGCGGCATCACGGCCGGAGATGGTGTCCAAGGCGACACAGGCGGCAGAGGCGGCGGCCGAAAGGGAGGTGGCAGAGCTGCGGGCGCGAGCCGGCGTGCTGCAGGCGGAGTTGCTGCGAGCGGTGGAGGCTCTGGAGGGGCGCGAGGCGGCGGCCGTGGCGCAACACGAGCACGCCGCGGCGGCTGCCGCGCAGGCGGACGCCGCGGCTGCAGCGCGCATTGAGGCTGTGGGCACGGCGGCGGACTCGGCGGTAGCTGTTGCGAGGTGCGCTTGATCCACTCCTGTGTGATGCCGCCGGCCGCCCGGTTGCTGCGGCGTCAAGAGGGGGTGGGGGGAGTGCGGTGGCGATTCACCCAATCCCCACTACGCAACGCAGTTCATTGAGCAGAATGTGCTGGAATGCCGCTGATAAACGGTGTGCGCTTGTGGTGACTCCAGCCACAAAGATGGCACCTGTTGCTGTATTTGTGAGCCAGCTTATCTCTGATGTCAGATTTGTCCCCCCACAACATTGACTTGAAACCAGAGGGTTGTCAGCAAGTTTGCCGGTGTGTTACCCAGTGCCGGCACACATGTACATGTGTAGGTGCAAACTTTCCACATGTTCCTCAAGCCACATGCAGTGCTGGAGCGGAGCGTCCAACAGTACTCACTACCAGTTGTGGTGTTCCGATGGTCGAACGCACTGGCACTTGTATACGTGTATGTATGGCTGGGTGATGGTACTCCAGGAGAGGCAAGGGAACGGCCCACAGTCGGCAGCTGCCGCGTGCGTTGCTGCAGCCGAGCTGCTGCGCGCTGCCAGTGCTGCCGTTCACGAGCGTTAGTTGTGCCGCCTGGATAGCGCCGTTAAAATCGATGCCGTCGTTTCTAGTGTGCGCGTCTACTCCTAGCCGTGACCCGTCGAACACAGACGACCGTTGGCCAACCGGACATCGTGTCGGCAGAGTGCCCGTTCCATCACAGACAACCCTTGCAAGCCCCATGCGCACTCTACACCCCTCGCAAGTTGTGCGCACCGCGCTCGCGATACGCCGGTCAGCGCGTTCCACTCCGGTCTCTTGCCCTCCCCGCCGCCTTCTGTGATCAGACGCCTTTTATGGTGCATGCCAAACGTTAAACACTTCACGCCCGTTTGTCAGATCCAGGACCTTAGCGTTCCCCTCGAAAATGACTCCTGTTGTAGACATCCAAACTTGGCGTCAATTTCGAGCTCTTTACCGGAAACCCGTTTACGTGTTATATACTTCCACTCGGAAACTCCGCAGCCGCCGCGGTCGGTACCATGTCGTCACGCTGCCACCAGACATATGGGTCTCATGGTTTTGGGTGGAGGAAACGGAAGAAGAAGCAACACTCACCGCTGGAAGATTCTTCCCGCGGTCAGTCGGGCAGCGCCGGAAGGTCTCGCAGAGAACCGGTCCGCACGGTGCCGACTCGGTGGAGCTTCAGAGTGCGCAATCGCGGCGCCTGAGCGCATCGCTCCCCGCGCGGCGCGCCGCCGTGGCGCCGATGTTCCGTTCCGCATGGTCGTTCGTTCGACGATTTTGCCCGAGCGCACAGCAACTGTGCACACCGCGCTTCTCGCTCATGTTTCGTCCGGCGGGTGGCATCGCTCTCTGTACCAGGTTTGTCTGCGCTCGACACGCGTATGCTTGTTTGTACATGCGCGCGCGTGCAGGCGGTGACCGGAGCATGTTGCAACAGAGCGGGCGGGTGCTTGCGCTGCGCGCCGTGTCGAATTCGAAGGGCCATTGCTCGACGAGCTCGCAGAGTTCCAAGCTAGTCCTGGTCAGACGAGGGGCCGCCGCACGCGCGTGCTGGGACCTTTGTTTTCGCAAACGCCATAAAATCACCAACAATCGCCAACAAATCCGACGCCACGTCTAAACAGTCGCTGTGATATTTGATTTGTCGGCAGCGTCAACGCAGGCGTCGAAACTTTTGTCATACAGGACCTTTGAAGCCTTGCTGTGGGATCATCGATTTGGCACGCTCGCGGCTTTCGGTGGTGATGATGCATCGGGTGGACAGTGGTTCCAGAAGAGTGAACAACCACCGCGTGAAGCAATTCATTCACCGACAGTGTCTGCTCAGCACCTGCCACCATCCCTCATGCATGGCAAGGCACACACACATCTGGATAGTAGGTTCACTGCAAGTGGTTGGCGTGTGTCTCCAAACGCCAGATCTATTATTATTATGATGTCTGTTATGATTATGAATGGTATGATTAGGAATAACAACCGGGTATCACACCATACTATGCCTTGTATCTATACCTGGGCATGGCCATTGTGTACAGGGTCACACCAGTCATCCATTCGTCCATTCATCCATCCGTGCCAGAACACCAGAAAGCTACACCAACATGCTCTGGCGTAGCAGCCTGCATGTATTTCAAGTGGCTTCTCTTGTGCCGATGTCCTTGCAACCGCCTGGCAGCGCCGTATCTGGAGCCCAATAGAATGGTGGGCGCTGGCCGCAGTCACAGTGACTTCGCTGTGGCTCTTACAGGAAGGAGCAGGAGCGCACCTTGCAGCAGCTCGCAGCCGTGCAGGCCCAGCTCGAGAGAGCGGAGGCGGCCGTCGCCGAGCTGCGCACGGACGGGGCGCGGGAGCGGGAGGCGGGCCAGGAGCGGCTGCGTGCGGCCGAGGCCGCCGCGGCGTCGGCACAGCTAGAGCTGGAGCGTGAACGCTTCCAGCGGCGGGCGTTCGAGGGAGAGGCCGGAGCGGCCGCGCGCGAAGAGGCGGCGACGGCAGCCCGCACGCTGCATGCGGCGCGGTCTGACGCGGAGCGCCTCGAAGGCGCCCGGGTGCGGCTGCAGGCGGAGAAGGACGAGCTTGAGAGCGCGCTACATGCTGCGCGCAGCGACCTGCTGGCAGCGCACGCGCAACTGGCGAAAGCGGCGGAGGAGTTCACGCTTGACGTGTCCAAGGTGGGCACCTGCACTTCCAGCTGTCCCATGTGTTGCAACATGCATGGACTACGCACTTTGTAGGCGCCACGCGCTCCTCCCACTCCTCCACTGCACCCCCCACCTTGACTCCCTGTCTGACACCACCAGTGCATGTGTGCCGGATTTCCACCTCAGGCACGTGCCACGGTTCTGCTTCAGACAGAACAATCGTCCGAGCGGGGGAGCCACAAGGCCCAGAAGGTTGCACCAGTTCTGTTCCGGCACTCCTGCTCAATCTGGTCAGTTTCACCGCTTGTGCCGGGTTTCTTTCGAGTCGCGCTCGGGGGTCCCCCTCAGTGCTGCGCTTGGGAGGGGGCTGTTTGGTTGGTTGCGCCAGCCGGGAGCACCGCTGTGCAGGCTCGCAGGGGCCAGTGCCTCGCAGAGGAACAGCTGCAGGAGCGCGCTGGCATCGCGCGGGAGCTCAAGGTGGAGGTCGGGCGGCTGGCGGCCGCGCTGGCGGCGGGCCAGGCCGAGCGCGATGCGGCCCTGCAGCGTGCGGACGAGGCCGCGCGCACACGCATGGACGCCGCGGTCGCCAAGGCGCGAGAGGATGGCCTACGGCAGGGCGCTGCTGACGCGGCGGCGGCGGCAGCGCAGCAGCGGGCGCAGCACATGGTGCGCACACAGCATGCTCCGGTGGTGGCTGCGTATCGATTAAACGGTGGGCGCAGTGCTGAGTGGCGGCACAGGGTTCCAGATCACATCCCCAGAACGAGTCCCACAACATCCTACTGTCTCTTGTGAAGCATCTGGATCGCCATGCACCGATTGGACATGCTGTTGGTCATGCATTCGACCAACGCCGCCTCCATGCACACACCGCTGCGCTCGAGTGCTTCTTGCATACACTGGTTTCCATGGGCTGTCGTCAGCTGTTGGGCTGTTCTGACACGCCTCGATGTTCTATCGCACGAGGCACTGTAACCACTCCGCACGCTGATATTATGAGGCGTTTCTTGGCATGTGTGGCTAGAAGGAGTGCCACTGTACGCAGAGAGCGTGTCAAGCAGCGCGGCTTGGTACAGGAGGAGTGCGCAAGACTCAAGGCGGAGCTGCAGGCGCAAGACGCCGCCCACAGCCGCGCCCTCGGCAGCATCCGCGCCGATGCCGCCGCACTGCTGCAGGGACACGACGCTGTGTCCGCTCAGCTGGCGGAAACACAGAGCGCGGCTGCCGCGGACGCCGAGGCCCGCGCACGGGTGGATGACGAACGCGAGGGCATCGTGCGTGACCTCATGGCCCTTGTGCAGCAGCAACGCGGCAACCTCAAGCGTGGCCAGGTGGGCTCTCGCTGACGCAGTTTCCGGGAGCTTGAATCTAGACACTGCCTATGACAAGCCAACACTGTTTTGCGTTGCGGCCCGGCCTGACCCATGTTGTGGCATGCATGCTAACGTGTGCGCGCTAACGTGTGCGCGAGCGTTTGCTCATCAAGGCCTGGCAGCGGCGGCCGGTGGTGATGTGCGGAGGGGCCTGCGCAGGCGGAGGCGGCAGCGCTGAGAGCGCAGGTGGCAGACACGACGACAGCAGACCGGCTGCGGAGGGCCGAGGAGGCGCTCGCGGGGCAAGCACAGGAGCTGCGCAGCGCGCAAGCGGCTGCAGCGGCGGCTCGGGGAGAAGCGGCGTCGGCGCAGCGGGAGGCTCGCGACGTGCAGGCACGTGCAGCAGCTGCGGAGCGCGCGGCGGCGGAGGCGGCGGCGGAGGCGGCGCGCAAGGCGGCGGCAGCAGAGGAGGTACGGGCCGGCGCGGAGGGGCGCATCGCGCGTGCCGAGGCGGCGGCGGCAGAGGCGGTGGACACGCTGAAGATAAAAAAGGTGATGCTGGACAGCGCGGCAGAGCAGGTGGCGGAACTCAAGGTGGACCTGGAGGAGGCCCTTCAGTGCGTCCCTGTTGAGACATACATGCTGAGCATGCATGCGGTGCCTGTCGGCATACGTGCGTGGTGTTGTGGTGCAACTGTGTGAGGCCAGAGATGTCAGAGTACAGCCTTTTTTGGGTCTACCTGGTAGTACTGCATCCCGAAGTCGGTTTCGCCATCCAGGTTGCGGCCCCGTGCCGCTTCCACTCCCTCCTCCACTCGCTCGTGCGCATGGCGGGGACTCGTCGTGGATGATTCATCATCCTATGCGCCAGGACCACCACGCTGCGAGGCCATCCCTCCTCCGACAGCATGCCTCATGAGTCACCCACGTTTGTTCCGTATCATCATAGGCAAGCTGTACATGCGCCTGTATTGGCCGAGTTGTTTCCACGCGGAGGAAAATCTTGAGAGTCCCGGCTGCGGCGATGTGCACCGCTTGTGGTGTGGAGCCAGCCGACGACAGCTGCGGCCTCATGGGTGTGGCCATCAGCGTTCATTTGAGCTGACCTCGCAAAACCAACAAATCTGGATTTGCGGGAACGGTTTTCAGGGATATGTCCCAACGAACGCTCACCGATAGGTTACACTGGTGAACGTGTGAGGAATCAGGTGCGCATGCGAGCACGGCGCGGGGGCAGGTGGAGTGGCGGTTTGTGTGGGGGGTCAGGCTCTCAGGAGAACGGGTGGGTGTGGCGCGTGCAGGGACGCGATAGATGCACGGGCTGCGCAGGAAGATGGCGCTGCAGAGGCGGAGGAGCGCGCTGCGGCCCTCGAGCAGCAGGTGGCTGCCGCCCGGACGGAGGCGGCGGCGGCCAAGGCGCAGGCTGAAACAGGAGAGGCCAAGCTCGCGGCGGAGGCGGCCCGAGCCAAGGAGCTCGAGGCTGTGGTGCAGTGCGCCCCCTGGCCTTTGGTGCCTGGCCTGTTGTTTGTCTGGTCTGGTGAAAGCGTGCCCTGCATGCATCTGTGCGTGCCCTATGCATATGACGCGTGCCCTATGCATATGACGCGTCATATGCATGGCATGTCATTGGACATCTGTGGGCTCTGAATTTTTATTTTCACATGGCTCTGGGCACTTCACTGTCGCCTTTTGGGTGTTGAGTGTGAAGTCATGTCGAGTGTGAAGTCGGTGCAGCAGTGGGAGCTTTGGTGGTTGCGGTTGATTGTTGGTTGCAAGTGGATATCAGTTGAACCCTGTGCAGATGCCCTGGTTTGCATTGCTTATACATTGCCAGTATCGGGCATTTGGGCTCCATGCTTGAATGCACACCAGGAGTTGGGCCCACCAAATACAGGTCTAACAGCATTATCTCGAATGCATTGTTGACTAGTACTGTGTTGGTAACCTGTGATTTTCATGCTACTGATGCAGAGGGTGGAGGTGACATGTTAGTTGTGGTGCACATGCATTTAGTGTGCATTTGCAGCCTGGAAGTACCATCAACATCAAGGCCTGGCAACCCCAACACAGGTCAGACTACAATATGCATGTGACACATGTTGGTGTAGACGGTCGAGTGCATCAAAGTGAGCCACAACCACAGGCACTGCCCTGTGGTATTCTATGCCGTAATTATCCTTGGATTGTGTGAAACTTCATTCAGCACACCACCTGACCTCCGCCAGTCAGCAGGGCACCGGCTACTCGAATCGCGAGTGCGACCATGACTGCCCGTATACTCCTCGGACCAAGCATGATTCGGCCGAAACATCCAAGTTCTACCCCGCTGTACTGCAGTTCAGCAAAGATGGCCGTGAAGCAGAGGGATTCCATGTTGAAGGAGGTTGAACAAGGCATGGACCAGGTGAAGGAATTGTATGGGAAGAAGGTTGAGCGCATAGAGCGAGAGAAGAGTGAAGCGGTGCTGCAGTGCAAAGAGCTTGAATCAGATTTTCAGAGAGTGCAGTCACGACTGTCACATGCGATCGAGCTGTCCAGAGAGCATGAAGGAGCTGCCGAACAAGCTCGAAACACCTTAGCAGCTGAGGGGGACAAGCGCAAGCAAGCCGTTGCGGAAGCCGACGCTCGTGTGAAGGAAGTTGAAAAGGAAATGCGCTTATTGCTGCAAGCATTCGAAGATGAAAGGGCAGCATCTGCCGCCAAAGCGGCTCAGTTAGCAGACGTCCTCAAAGCGTGGCGATGACATTGAATGAAACACAGTGCGCGAGGTGTTGTCGTAACGAGCGAACCATCTGTAGCCCAACGTCAAACATGTCAACAGTATCAACGCCGCAAACTCGCAAATGTGTCTCGCGGCGCAGCGCTGCGTTCGTCGACAATGCAAAACTTGCGAGCACCGTGTGATCGATTACCGCATGTCGGCACACGGCGTACACGCGGCTCAGCTCTCGCTTGGTCCGCATGCATATGTGCACTAATCATCTAGCGCCCCCTCAACCTGGCGCTGCCTGTACTCTATACCAGACTCGATCCCCGCACAGAACTCATGTATGCAGTGGGGACTCGTCCTCGAAGTCAGACCAAGCCACATGCACCTCGCTCACGCTCCGGCGCAGCCCTCGACGATTCCACCCCGCCGTCTCACGCTTCCACCTGGCCGTTTCGCTTAGGATAGCCATCACTCGTTGACTGATGTCTTGAAACCCAGACTGCTGTCTTGTCATCGAATTCCCGTTTTTTTTTGGGGATCCCTCCCGTGCCCGCAGTGCCGTGACGCCAACCTCGCTGACGTCCCCCGGCGCCTGTGCCGCCCCCCCCGAGCTTCCCCCGGAAGGCGCAGTGTTGATGGCATCGATGATGGAACGCATCTCGCCTATCTGCAATCGCCGCTGATCCAGCTCCTCCTGCGTCGTCCGTAGTTTCCGCTCGAGCACATCCCTCTCCCGCAGGGCGTCCTCAGCTTCCGCGCGCACCTTCTCAGAATCCGCGGCCACCGCTCCCGCAGCTGCACCGTTTGAGGCCCCCCCCGCCATGCGCACTGCCAGCTCTGCCTTCAGCCGCTCATTCTCCAAGCGCAGGTTGGTCATTGCCGACGCGATCTCGTCCGCATCCCCATCAACATCCGAGCCACCCGCAAACGCACCACTCATCGCCACATACGCTGCTGCCTTTGCCTTGCGCGCCGTGAGCCGGCTTGAGTGCTGCATCCCTGCCACCGCAGCATTTTCCCCGCCGCCGTCTGAATTGTCAGGAACACTCGGCCACGGGTGCCCCGCCAGCGGCGCCGCCGCAACCGCAGGCGCCGTAACAGGAGGCGCCGCTGAGGCATTGGGACTGGCCAGGGGCGCACCGGCATGCGGGCTCTCCGCCACGCCCTGCCGCACCTGCTCCTGCAGGTTCTGATTCTGGTACTGCCCCGCGAACACGCGCTGCTTCACCTCTGCAGTAGCGGCTGCAGCGCCCGCCGGCAGCTCGCTCGCAGGCTTGCGCACGCCGTCCGACGTGTGCGCCCCCGCACCGAATGGCTGCTGCCGAGGCGTAGGCGGCACCCGTTTCATCGGGGACACCGGCGCCGACGCCGTTGTCTGGCTCCCGGACGGAACACCGCTCGGGAGGTGCCCACCGTCCTCCTCTGCACGCATGCTCGCCGGCCGCGATCCCGTGCCATGGTCAAATTTGTCTGACGCTGCGAATGGATCCGCCGAGCCGTTCACCAACCCGGAGCTGCCAGCGATGGGCCCGGTGTACTGATCAAAGCGGGTGAGCTCGCCCGGATCGGCACCGGCAGGCACGCCGCGCGGTCTCGCAGCAGCGCCAGTGAACACTGGAGATGGTGCACCGGGCAGCCCAGGCGAGGCGCCGTGCGCCGGGGATGCGTGCATCTGGACCGCCGTGTGAGCATGCATGTAGCCGGCGCTCGCCGGTGGCTGCTGCGGGAGCAAGGGTGGGGTGTGTGCGGGGCTGTGGGGCTGTGCGAGTGCGGCCGGAGGGTAGCTGCCGATGTGCGGTAGGCCGTGCGACGGCGGGGTGGGGACGGCCTGCGGCATGCTGACCGGGGGGGCGGGGCTGCTGGGGTGGGCACCGGGCGAGGCCAGTAGGCTCTGTGTGCAGGAGATGACCTCGTGGATGTTGGGCCGCCGGGCCGGGTCGACGGTGAGCATGCGGGAGATGAGCTGGCACGTCTCCGCACGGTGGCGGCTCGGCGGGATTGGGAAGTTGCCCTTGAGCACCAGCGCCTTGGCGTCGGCTTGGAAGGGGAACTTTGAGAAGCACATCAGGTACAGCATCACGCCCAGAGCCTGCAGATGTGCACGTGTGGGGGAAACTGCAGAGCTCGGATGCGAGTGGTCGCAGATGAGGCAGACCTGGCCTGCTGAAGCCAACAAGGTTGAAAACAGATGAGCCATCACAGCGGGGTGGCCACAGCAGGCGCAAGAACACGGAGCACAAGAACACGGAGCAGGCCCGCCATGTGGCAGGACGAGCAGCGGATGCAAGTATTGGCTGTCAAAGTATGCATCCACACGCTGGCCTGTGTGGCGTTTGGGCAAGTAGACGACGAGCAGAATGATGAGTGGCCACAGCATCTGCCTGCAACCTGGCTTCTTGCGCAATCGATGAACAGTCGCACGCGACCACACACCGCTCATGCGCAGTGGAGAAACAACGCGTGATCCATGAACTGGAGGGACGCTGCTTGTAGTTTGAGCTTCGCAGAGCAAGGGCAAGTGACGAGTGTGGGGCACACACAAGAGGGTGGAAGGAGGGGCGCACGAAGATATCAACTTGCGTGTTTACTCTATGTCCATTGTGCAAATCGTACAGCTGCAGAGACAAGCACAACGAGTCAGATGCACGATTAGCTTTGCCAGAATGATGCGGAAATGATTGTGTGCCGCTTGTGAATGCTCAGTGAATTGCAGCAGAGGATGATGGAGCATTTCTACGGTTAATGTGTAATACAGGGGCAAGGATGAAGTAAAGAATGCGTCGCCAGGCACAGTAGACTCACCTCTGGCGCACGGTAAGCTGCTGTTGTGTTTCTTCGGACAGTGTCTTCCAAGGCTGGAATCCTGTTCTTCTCTGGTACTTCGTCGATGGTGGTCGCACTGCCAAAGTCACAGACAACCCATGAACCACTGAGCGATTGCAGTACATTCTCCGCTTTCAGGTCCCTACACTTCTTGGTCTTCAATGTTTGGTACTGAGCTGAGCAGCCTGGCAAGCGAGCATGTGAGAGCAGCATCACACCAGTGAGCCAGCGGAGGAGACTGTGTGTGCATATGACTGACACCTTGGGCAACTTGAAGAAATATGCCAAGGATGTCTGTTTCTGTCATGTGGCGATGATTTGCTGTTAGTGCCTGCACACAAAAGCAGGACTGTATCAGCTACGTCCCAGAGCTACACAACAGTAGGATGTTGCACACCACCACAAATAGACTGACATTCTTCACGCTTTCGGCGCACCTTAACAAGGTCCTGGTGGCACAGTTCCATCTGCAAAGAGTTACGTTGTCAATCAGCAGGCGCTCCCTACTTAGCAGACACCGAACTCCAACATAACAAACGAATGAAGTTAGAACGTCTTGTATGTGCATCTACAGGCTGTGTTCCGGTGATTCCGAGCTGTTCACATGAGCGTGCAGGTCGCGGCAATCGCAGGAGGAGGTCGGCGTGGGCTAGCCAGCAAAGAGACTTGCAGTTCTGCAGACGACAGTTGGGCATCTCCAGGAACGTACCAGAAAGAATCCATCCGTCGCTATTGGACTGCCGGCAAAACACGCTGCGTAGAGAGTTACGATGTGGGGATGCTTTTTTATATTGTTCATTAACAAGCATTCCCGCTTAACAGAGTTGAGCTTCTCCAGGTCACCATTGATTCGAAAGTGTTTGAGTGCGAAAAATTGTCCGCCATCCCGTCCCTGATGATGGCGATGTACGGCCTGGTAGATTGTTGCAAATCCGCCCTCGCCGAGCTTCTTCTGGACTGTCACATAGTAGTTACCTACGTAAAGGGACTTTCCAAGCAAGCAGGTTGGCGTGGGCGTCCCCGATGACTGGTTCATCCCCGGCTCAAGCAACTGCGAACAAGATCTGATACGTCAAGCAATCCGGGATCCCAAGCGCGCGACACTGCTAAATTACGTATGAAAATTGTTCGTTTTCGCCTCTGACGTGCGCAGAAAGGAAGCAGGCGATTGTCGAATCAGCATTGCCGAGCTTGGTTGCAAACGATGACATCCCCGCGCATGCAGCGGAGTCGGTAACGAGACACTTGCAGTAAATGTGTGCCTGACAACAATTTTGAGCGCGCGTTTTCGCGCCCTGGTGTTCGGAGCCGAATGCGTGTACCTTGATTTGACTCGCAGCTGTGTGCAAGGCGCGTGTTCACAGTTCATGCATTCTTGCCACGTTCCCCACATCCAATCTGCCTGTTCTTTCAACCGCTCACTTCATCAAGTGTGTACTGGACATACGCAATGGTGTATTGCCTTGACGCAGTTGAGATAAGCCTGCGGCACGTCAACATATGCTGTTTACCAGAGATTGCCGTCGCCACCGCACCATCTGGAACTACAAGGTCGCCCATACAGAATCATGGCAAAGGCGACTACGCAGCGCAATTTTGCGTTGCACACGGCAGCGCAGAGACTAGGTGGCGCTGATCGTGGCGCCCCACTCCGCCTGAAGTTGAACAGTGTGCTTCCGCAGTCCTGTGACCCCATACGTGACACACGTACGTTTGCGGCTGCCAAGGACGACGAAGGTGATAAGGACGTAGACATTGAAGAGCTGGCAAGGCGATTGAGTTCAGAAGCTCAGCGGAGGCGTGAAGGCTCCGACATAGAATCAACAGAGCCACCAACGCCACCAGTGCCATGGACCCAAGCTGGTGCTACAAGCGTGCCAGTTGCTCATCTCTTACCGTGTCCAATATAACGTTTGCCTTCATGGTTCATTGTGCTGCTGCCTTGCGTAGTTCCACGTCACAGTCCTTACAGTGAGGAACAATGCATGCAGGACATTGTGGCCCCAGGGGAGCTGCTTGGAAAACCACTGTTCCAAGCCAATGACTTTGTGATCTACAGCAAGCTAGGAGCATTGAATGTGCGGCGGGTGAGTTTCACTCTCGATTTTCACAGAAATGAGAGCAGGATGAGCAGACTGCACAATGCCTCGTCCATGGCAGCCTCGTGTACTTGAAATCCGAACTGAAACTACAGCATTGATACAGGTGGAGCAAAAGTCGCCGCAGGAGTCACTCGGTGCATCTCTGGATCAACCGGTCTCCACAGGGCCAGCTCCGAGGGTGAACGTTTATGCAGCCACATACGAATCGGGCAAACCTTTCCAAGGCCCCACCACCGTCCTACTGAAAGAGTTTACGCCTAACTGTCGGCAAATTGGTATAAACGAGCTGCAGCTCGCCCGAGTTCTCAAGGTGTTGCCCATGCTTGCAGACTGCGCGTTGTAACGCCTGCAAGACCATTGTGCCCCAACTCATCCATCTGTAAGCAGCAGCGCATGTATGCGTGGTTACGTAGTTCATTTGCTTGCTTTCACACCTGAGTTCGGAACAAGCAAGCGTTAGCACACCCGTATTGACCAATCAAGCCTTGAGGTATGCCACCAAGCGTCACGGGCTAGCTATGGCTGCATCATCTTGCCAGCCATTGACCGGTGATGGCTGAATTCCTTCCTGCAACGCTTCCTTGCTACAGGAGCTGCCGGAGGAAGGGGAGGTGTGGAAGGCAGCTGTAGCAGACATGTCAGACGTGCCTGTCGTTGCTGTCCTCGGGTGGTTCGAGAGTGCACCTGTGGAGGAGTGGCGGCGCAACAGCGACCCACTGGACAACATCGACAGCTTCTGGCTAGTCTGCAAGTTCGAAGGTGCGCTGTTGAACGTAGGCAACCATGCCAATCGCCATTTATGCCACTTCCGGCTTTGACAGCATTCTTTTCATTACAAACTTCAACGACATGGAGCACAGGCATCTCCATCTCAAATCTTAATTCTGACTGTACAGCAGATACTGTGCTCCCTGCTCAGAAGTGTCGAGCAACATTCGGAGCACACTTCACCAATGCACAGTCACCAGTGCTCAGTTTAGCAGACCTCCCAAAGCCGACACATGTGACTTTAGCGGACCAATTTTCAGGTCTAAACGCCGGAGAATGGCTCCTCAGATCAACACTGTCACCTGTTCAGCATTCGTGCACAGAGGGAAAACTCATCCCTGCCATTCAGTAGCGTGCCTCGCAGGTAGGGGATAGGGTAGGGGGTCGCAGTGTTGGCATTCGTGCCACGGGAGGCCACCACACCGATAGGCATTGTTGTGCTCCAGTCTATCAGGAGTGAGATTAGGCATTACTTGATCCGAATAGAACCAAATCCGAGGTGGAACTCAACAATCGACTGCGGGGCACTGCAGTTGACACAATCCGAATCGCAGTTGACCTTTGTCCAGCCGGTGCTCCACAATCAACCGCTGCGCAGTGTCCTCACACTCACTGTGCACTGTATGCCAGTGCTGTCTGTTGCGAGTAAGTTGCTCCACTGCTGTCAGGTGCTCCACTGCCAATGGGGGGGTCCACTGCTTGCATGCCAGTCTGGCCAACTGCTGCACCAGCCTGTGCATTGACTTGGGGGTGACAGGCATGTGGGGAAGCTGAGAATCGGGTGCTGCCAAGTATAAGAAGCTGCTGAGTAGCACTAAGGGCTGGCAGGCATGGCTGAGAATAAGGTGTTGCTGAGCAGCCATAAGGGATGGCTGTGGGGGGTAGGAACCTTGTGGAAGCTTCCACTCCCCTCATGGTGGCCAGGCTAGGCTGCCACTGTGTTGCATTACTGATCCTGTTTCCATCAGCTTGCTTGCTGTAGCCCATCCCCCACTGCTTGCTGTAGCCCATCCCCCACTTTCACCCGCTTGGGCTACAGCAAGCAAGCTGATGGAGCAAGAGCTACAGCTCTGTGAAAGTCGTGTGTGGCCAGGCTGGGGTTGTCACACAATTCATGGCCAATGCATAGCACCGCACCTGGACTGGCCATGGCAGTTTCATTGAACCTAGCAACTTGCACCATGCATACCGGCCACTGGGGTTGGAAGTGGATACATGATTGCAACTAGTTTCAATCATGGGTTGCATGCATATGGTAGCTGGGAGCATGCATGTCCACCAGTATGTCTCCTGAAGAAGCTCAGGCCAGGATCAGTCAACAGTGTTGAGAAGAAAGAAACAGCTGCAAATGATGCTTTCAGGGCGTTTTTTCATAGTTTCTACAACCTAGGGCCACATATGCATCGTTCCAAGGCTGGCATATCACATGCTCTGCCATTGTAGCCACATGTTTGTATCACACACCCACCCTGGCACCCTGCATGTGCATGTGAACATGATCAGAGCTCAACGTTACTACAATAATGTTGCAGAGCTGAGAGCATCAGCCACAATCATTGCAGATGATCCCAGTGTGCCTGCCCAACATCCTGCATGAACAGTATGATCTTGGATGTATTGCTGCACTGCCACAATGGCATTGACACGTGACGTCTACAACTAGTTTGTTTAAACTTTGTTTCACTTGTGCTGCTGGGATCTGGACACTGCACTGCTGGTTGTTGAGTGCCTCAACCGGAGTCAAGATGCGAGCTGGTGAGCATCATGCAACCGTATCCGCACCTGGCTTCATTGTATCCGTAAGGACATTGACAGCAGCACATTGACACGAACCCTGTGCCGAGACCCCCTGGGAAGCCTGCAGCCGTGGCAACCAGGGACAGTGATGCAGGCTTGCAGCCGGCGCAGGCCTACCTGGCAGCCCCGCGATCACAAGGGCAGCGCTTCAACCTCTTCGCACCCAACCCGCTCCAGGCGCGCCAGGGCATGCTACGGGCCATCTTCCGAGGTCTGCCCCCTCCTTGACCCTCTCGCTTGCTCGGCTGTGCCGCGCTCATGCCATGCGGGCCTTCCACCAGCACAGCTGCCTCCCCCACCAGCCCAGCCGCCCTGTTTCGAGCCCTGCAGAGCCGCACAACCATCTCTCATCCTCTCATGCAGTGTCCAGCGGCTGAGCTATGCTCCCGACTGCCCGGCATCGCTGCCGTGCATTCCGACGCGGCAGATGCTCGCACCACAGCATCGCACTGTGCGCTGCCGCCTAGCACTCTGCTGATTCTGCATGCTGAAGCCGCCACAACAGAGCTCGCCGCGGCTGAGCTACCCGTGCGTTGGCTGCATGCCAATCCACTGCAGTTCCCGCACGTGTAGCCACCAACGCACCACGTATGCATTGAGCACCCCATGCCGCAGATCACCCCAGCCGCGGTCTCTAGCCGCACTGGAAGATCCGACAGGTTCAGTCGCCGTGTCCCATTCCTCGCATACGCACATTGTACGCGGACGGTAGGCTCAGCCACCACGGGTGTGAGAGTTTGCACTGTCTGTGGAGCGCTCACCCATTTACACACAGCCTGAAGCGCCCGCCATGAGGTCATCCGGGTGGATCTCGCGGCCTCCGCTACGCGGCCTGACATGTGCTCCATGGGCATGTCATGCCCACGCTGATGTGTTTGGCCTCTGCGCGGGGCGCCGGAAGTACACGCATGAGGCACTGAGGCAGCGGCGGAGGTGCAGGGTGCCTTAGCGCGGTAGCGCTCGTGCACAGCCGCGGCATCGTCCACGAGGGCCTCGGCGTCGCGGCGTTCATGCTGAGCTCCGTCAGCGACGGCGACGCGGCACGGCTACGCGTGAAGCTCGACAACCTCGGCGTCGGCCGCCGCATCACTGGCGGGTACGGGCAGGGAAGCGCGCTCGCGGAGGGCCAGCGCCGCGACATGGAGGCCCTCGCCGTGACCTTTGCAGAGTTTGCTTTCGGTGCGGCCCCACCCGGGTGTTGTGTGCTGCGGATCGAGGTGGCTGGCAGCTGCGGGGAAACCTGGATCTGAGGCGCCGCATTTGACGGATTGCGTGATGTTGGCTAGGCTTCGGCGTGGCCGTGAGGCCCACTGCAAGCGGTGGGTTGGGTTCCGCCCATCGTCGTGCCTTTGTGCATCACCGCACTGGTTGCTATCTCGGTGCAGCCTTGGCATCAGCAGCCGCAGGAACTTGCTGCATATGAGGGCATGCGGTGCGGTGGTCACAGGGGAGGGCACCGGCGCATGCATCGGTTGCATGCATGAAACACGGCAGACTCAGGACCACCGCGTTGGGTGGTGTGTGTATACTTTGGCAAGCACGGTGCCGTTGCCAAGATCTGAACGATGCCCTGGATCCGTGTGTACACCAGCACGAGAGGGCAGTACGCTGCCTGAGTTTGCGCCCGCAGCTGCAGAGGGTATTCTGCTGACGGCTGCCGTGTTGCAGCAGCGCTCCATCGTTGTTGTGCCAGGGCTTGATGTGCAGACTTGCGGCCTCTGCCACATGTGCCTTGTGTAAACCTCCGGCCGCAGCCACATGGCGGTGTTGATGCGCGTCAGGCCTGCTTTGCAGCGGTCTAAGTCTCGGGGACTGCTGGTGGTGCCGCTGTTGGCATCGGTCGCAGGTGTGACAAGCACGCAGCTGCCCATGTGCCCGTCCTGCACCCGCATGGGAGTTGAGTCGTCACGTTGATGTGCATACACAGGAGCAGAATAAGGCATGTACTGACGTACGGATCGTTGTGCAGGGGCGCTCGCTACGGAGAAAGAGCAAGCAGAGTCCGAGGAGAAGAAGGCAGCAGTTATGGGCGGGGCAGGGTTCCAGCGATTGCTGCTTGAGGTGTTCAACAAGGATATGGATGCTTTCAAGGAGTACTGCATGGATGTGGAGGAGTGGACAGATGCAGTAGACTTTTTCGGCGAAGTGGATGGCGGTGGCTGGGACTTCCTTGACATGCTGTTGCAGGGCTCATCAAGCTGTGAAAACCTCCTGGAGTCCCCGTTTCTGGCGGAAGTGTAACAGCACATAAGTTTTTTCCTGTCGCATCCTAGATCATTGCATGGTTAATGGACAACTTTTCTGGTGCGGTTGCTGCTCTGGTGCGGTTGCGGCTCTGGGGCATGCATGGCCGTGCTGGGAAAACCGCATTGCCTCTCCATCTCAGCTTGTGACCTTTTCAGTGGTTGGACGCAGGCAGACAGCAGTACTCTGTAATTCGCCTCGCGCTGTTGGCCCGATCAGAACTCACTGGGTGGTGCCACCGACGACCCAAGGCCGGTGTGGTTTTCCGCCATTCTAATACACCGCGACCAATCTCCCGGGCTAGTCAACCTAACTACAGTGGTCGATGCGTGGCTCGTAGGCGAATCGTTTCGGCAACGTGGTGTTGACTTCGACGGCACAGACATGGCGGTGGTTGAAATCCCGGATGAACGTTCATATGCCAAATTGCGCATGACAGAAAATACAACAGGTCAAACAGAAGCATTTGAGTGCCTCATATGTGCGACCGAGTCACGAGAGTTCGAGCGTGAGTTTGATGTACGCAACTGTGGATCCTCCCTGTGGCTCCCAAGTTCTGGAATGGCCTTGAATGAATCGATATAAAAGACAGAAACCAGACTCAATCGGATGAATTGGACGTTGGCAACGATTGATGCGGTGCCACAACTGATTTGCGTATGTGCAGGCAATTCGCAATGGTGTCTGGTCCGGTGCAAAGAGCAGCCAGGGAATTCATGGAATGGATGAACTAAGACAACCCAGTAGTTGTAATGAATCAGTAAATACCTATGGCTTCGTTGGGCGTTCCCATCGTCGTTGCGCGAGGACGCCCAACAACATGTCCCTGCTGCACTCACACTACTTGTCCCCCCCAATGGCCGTCAAGCCACGATCAAATCCACACATCAACAGAGTTGACTACCGTGGAATGCTAAAAATTGTGAAACGGGTGCGGCTCCTGGTGAAGTCATCACGATCTCCTGATCACGTCCATGTCCCCACAAATGTCGAGGATGAGGTAGCAGGAATGACTGCACATGTAGACGCTACAAGACGAGGCGGCTCTCAATGAAAGGCAGCTTCAAGTCAAGAATAGCTTGTTGGAGCTTCTGCAGGAGCACAGCCTGCAGCAGCCTGTCAGCAGCAAAGCGGTTGGTGCAACGGGCTCACTCGAGGCCACACGCCTCCTACGTGCAGCCCTGAAGGTGAGCCCCTCTCATCCTGTGCATAACTTGGCGCAACATGATCACCCTGTAGCTGCTCATGCAGGTCGCCCTGCTGCTTGTGTGCACCATGAACATGCCAACACAGGCTTGCGCCTGGCCCTGCATCATACCATCAACGGACCATTGTCAACGCGCACAGTCGCCTGCAGGTTGACAACATGCCATCAACCATCGCTCACGGCTCCGGTGGAACTCTCCTCCAGATGCCATTGCCGGGCCCAGTGGGTGTGCCTGGCTGGAAGGTCTCACGCCGTGGCTATCCACTGCAGACCTGCCAACGCCACGGTACATCGCGTAGCCGCTGGAAGCCAGCTGCATTGCGCCGCGGCGCTGTGACGCTCGACTTTCGAGTACACAAGGGCGTCCGCGTGCCGCCGCGGGAGGATGTGGACTACATGGGCCTCGACCGCCTGCAGCCACCCCAGTCTCAGCATCTCAAAGCCCTCGCATTTGTGCGGTACCTGCAGGAGCAGATCACCCCGGGCGGCCGCCGGGCGGGGGCCGCTGCGCCAGTCGAATACGGCCAAAAACGCCGAGACCACGGGTCCTTCGCCCGGCAATGGGCGCACAGCGCTGCAGTCGGCACCACGGGCGAACCGTTTGGCGACACGCCGGAGGAAACGACACGGTGGAGCCGTGCAGCGGAGGACGCCGCGAAGATGCCGGCGTCGGCGGCGGCGGTGCGGCGGCCGACCCTACGGCTAGACCGCGGCTGCATCACCGCAGCACGCAGTACTGGCATGGCTGTGCATGCGGCGGCACGTACCGCGCGCAGCAGCGACGCGGCGTCGGCAGTGTCCCCGCGAGATGCGCTTGCCGCGAGCGCCGCGGGAACTGCCCCGCCGCGGCAGCAGCCCGGCGGCGACCGCAGGCTCGGCGATCCTGCAAGCATGCGTTGCCACGCCTCCGTGTCTGTCTTCTCCCCGGTGTGGCCCCGCACCGCCTAGCCATTGCACCCCTTGTCCGACCCTGCTGCAGGTCCCTCAGCCACAGAGGCACCTCGGGTCGCACGTGCTCCTCAGCTGAGGTGGGTGTGGAGCACTGTGCCGTCGCATCCCCACCCAGAGCGTTCGTGATGGACCCGGTGGGCGCGTAACCACTCTAGCAATGAGGTAGTGGGAAAGACCACGGTTGAGTCGCACCTCTCCGGGATTGTACACCCGCCCTTGCTGTGGTCACAAGGACAACATCCAGCATGAGCTCTGCGTCCACAATTCTCGGCCGCAGCCTGGTCGCGCCTTCTGCATGCCCCCATCGCAGGGTGCATGCAGGCTAGAGGAGTGCCATCGCTGCTGGGCGACGCGAGCGAGAGCGACTGGGCGGACGCCCTCAGCTGCGCCAAGGCGACGGAGCCGGAGGAGAGTGGCCACACGCTCGACGGCGCCGTGTCCGATGGCGACTCGGGCCGCTTCGCCGGTGCCTGCGGCCTCAGCGGCCAGGGCAGCCTGCCGCCGGCCGCCGCCGCGCTCGCAGCCGCGCAGGAGCAGCGGACGGCGCTCATGCGCGATGCGCTGCTTGCTCCGCTCGTGCAGCGCGGCGAGGCCGTATACGAGGCGATCGCAGAGCTCAACGTGCATCACCCCCCCAGCCTGAAGCCCGGCCCGGCCCGGTGCGCATTGTGTGGCGTAGCTCGCAATAAATGTTGCTGTACGTGCATGCATGTGCAGCTTGTATCGGGGCCGTCGCGCTCGGTGCTGCGGTGCCTCAGCACATCGACGCCGAGCATCGACGCCGAGCTGCGCCGCAACGGTGTATGCGGCTCGACACAGCTGGCGGAACCATGCAACTGGGGAAGGACCCCGGGCCCAGCATACATGTACATAAATGTAAATGTGACGCTTACTCGCCACATCCTACAAGGACCGTGACATCTCCAGATATCCGGGACCACAAGCCACCATGTGGCAGTCCTGTGCATCCACTGCTGCCTGCAGTCAGGAATGCGGAATCAGCATGGGCACATGCCTTAGCTAAGTGGGGGGAGCACGTGACAGCGCGCATGTGCGCGGCCAGCGTAGATGTTGACCTACGGCGCACTTGAGACGTCAAGCTGTATGCGTACGGGCTTGCGCGCGCAGCAGAAGCTGGCAGCATGCAGGCTGGAGAGGCCGCCCTTCGTGCCGGAGGACTACGCGGCACTGGCGCCGGGCTTGAGCAACAGCCGCAGCGGCGGCCTCGACGGCTGCGACGGCTGGCACTCCCTCGACGACTGGGACATCGCCGCCCCCGCAGCCACTCGCACAAGCCTCGCCGCCAAGGCCGCCCGCGCCCGCCGCCCCCCTGCTGGCCTGCAGCGGTGCGCCCTGCTCCCTCAGGTCGCACCCCGCCTCACGACGAGCGGAACCCTCGGCAATCCTCTGTCTGCGCTGCCCAGACGTGGGCATGCGCCACGGGTTCTGGGCATCCACGTCTGCGCCACGGCAGGGGATGACAGGGAGCCCGTGCGCTGGTCGGTGGCGCTTTGGAAGACGTCTTCACGATTTGCCCCCTCCAGAGCAGCACATGAGCAGGTCTGACCGCGGGAAAGTGGCGCTGGCGTTCGCAGGCTTGGTGACCGCCTCTCTTCCTTGCTACTCACAGCACGCAGCGTGACTCTTGTTCAAGTGTCCAGCGCACCAATCTGCCCAGGTTCGGGGCATCGTGTGCCGGACGCAGTTTGCGCACCCCACCGTTGCACTCCTGCCCAGGCCGGGAGTGTGCCAGGAATTGTTGGCCGTGGTTTCGAGTACAATCTGCTGTGAACCTGGAAACACGGCACCGGCGCCGCAGGTTCATGGATCTGCTGGCACCGTCATCGCAGGAACAGCCGCCGCTCGAGGCGCTCCCGCCGCGTGCCGCGTGCTCCGCTGACGCCACCGCGAAGCCGGCGGCCGTACCGGCCGCGCCGCCCAAGATCTCCTTCGCGGGGTCGAGCGGCGCCGACGATGTCGGACCCTCGGACCACGTGCTGTCCCCCTGCTGCTGCCCAGTGCTGGGAAATGGGGATATGCGCATGGAACCTGTTCCGCTTGTTGGGCCTGGTGTTGGGGCGTCCCCCCTGGAGATCCGCAGCAGCTGCTAACTCACCAGTGGCTCGTGCCGACGAGGCAGGCATGCGGGCTCAGCCATGCTGCTCCGCAGCCCTCATGCCTCCTTCTGCCTTTCTTTATCCATGCATGCTCTTGGCCTCCGGCGTCTGCCATGATGGCGAGATGTACCTGTTCATGCTAGCGACGTGAGCGGCTGCGGGCCGGCCAGGCCGTGCTCTGAGGATAGTTCCTGCGCTCGGCCCCGCCCCTTCTGCCTCTGTTCCGACCGCAGGGTGCGTGCACCTGGTGAGGCATGGGGCAATCAAAAACCTCCGATGACATGCATGGACACAGTGCCTACGTGCAAGCTGCCAGCAGGCCAACCTCGTACTGCCTGCTGCCATCGTCGTGGCATCAGAGAATTACTCCGCCAGAGACAGCAGTGCCTGCATGTGGTGCCAGTCAGGAGCCGCCCTATCTTCTCATGCAAGCATCTAAAGCGGGCCGGCGCATGAGAGCGGTGGGGCTGACGCGGAGGCACGTGCAGCTGGATGCGCTGCTGCTGGAGCTCTTCCACCTGTGCGAGTCCGCCCCCCTGCAAGACCCGCGCTGGCTACGGCTCAAGAGCTGCGCGCTCGCCACGCTGCCCCCGCAGCCAACCAGCGTGCCACTGCGACCGCGCGCAAGCGCTTCTGCGCAGCCGCACGCACCACAGCCGGCACGGGCACCGTTTCCGGCACCCGCCGCGAGCGGCGGAGCCGAAGCAGGTTGCGCGGATCCGTGCAGCGGGTGGCATGTGCACATGCACGCGCATGCGCAGGTGTGCAGCCTCCAGCGCCGTGGCACCGCTCCACGTGTGCCACGGTCGTGTGTCCCCACGCAAAGAAGCACCGCAGAATCTCGAGGGCGCGGTCACAGAGTGTGATCGCGCGAGCCAAACCAAGAGTGAACCGCTGCCTGCGTATCCCAGTGCCCGCTGCTGGCAGCTGCGATTTCCCGGCAGGATGCTTTGCAGGGTGTCAAGCGGTTCTTGCTCCGTTCGCATGCATAATATGGGATTACCCGTGGATGCAAACACCGAACGCTGAGACGTGCCCGCGTTCCAAAGAGCAGGCCAGCAGCCCGGCAGGTGGTTGAGCCCAGGCCGCGCACCTGCTGTGTCCATTTACGCACCTGCGACCACCAACATGGCCCTGTACCGGAGCACACAGTGCCTGCTGACATTCCGGTGACCATACAGGCCGACGCCATCGAGCACCGCATCCGGTCAGAGCTCGCACCTGCGCCGCCCTCAACCGTGTCGACCGCCGCCATCCCCGACGAGGGCGACAGCCAGCCTGCTGGGGCCACACAGCATGCCGCAGCACGGCACGCGCCCAGCACGTCCCCTGGCCTGCACCCCGTCCAGCGCCTGCTGCGGCAGCAGCAGCCACCGCCGCCCGCCCCGCCGACACGCGCCCAGGCCACGCTGCGGCTGCTGCAGTCCTCCAGGGGCGCCGCCGACGAGGGCGCTACCGGCCGTGACGACGCGGAGCGCGCGCTTCGTGCTGTGGTCATGCGGCGGCTGCACCAGATGCTGGCGACCGGCTCGACCGTGCTCGACATGGACATCTCCCTCGAGTGGGCCACTGCGGACTTGCCCTGCATCATGCAGTGCATCCGGTGTGCTGCCCCTCGTGTCCTCCCATGGCGACTAGTACAGGCGGTCGCGTGCCACAGCCTGTACTAGCCACCACGCCATCGCCCGTCTCACCCATGCGGTGTGCCACCCGGTGCAGGGAGTGTCGCACCATAGTCGCTTCAGTTGGTGCAGCCCACCGCGGTGCAGTGGCCATGGCCAGTAGCCACAGCATAGCGCGCACATACTCAGCGGGACTGCATGCAGGGAGGTGCCGGATGTGTGCGTGGAGGAGATCCAGGTGCTTGAGGGGGGCTCGTGCGTGCATGCGGTCATGCATGCCCTCCAGCAGCTGCCGGGCGTGTGCCGGCTCACGCTTCACCGCCTGCCCCCGCCGGCGGTTGCACGCGTCACCGCTGCGCTGCAGGACGCAGCAGCGTCGCTGACGGCCCTGAGCCTTGACCACGCCGCGGTGTCCCCGGCGACCGTGCCTGATCTCGCGCGCGCCCTCGCTGTGAACACCGCGCTGCGCACGCTGTCCATCCGGCGCTGCGCGCTGCGTGCGGACGGCCTGTGCGAGCTGGTGGAGATGCTGGAGGAGAACTCGTCGCTCCGGGAGCTCGACCTGTCGTGGAGCTGCGACGCGGCGCTCGGCAACCGCGGCGGCGGGGGGGGGGAGGGGGCCGCACCGTGGTCGGCGCTGGCCGCACTCTCCCATAACACGACCCTCAAGGAGCTGCGGCTGCGGGGCTGCGCGCTGGGGGATGCGGCGGTTGCGCCACTTGCAGAGGCGGTCACGCGCAGCGGCACGCTGCGCGTGCTGGACATCTCGTGCAACGCGTGGACGTGGCGCAGCGCACCCGCGCTCGCTGCCATGCTGCGGGAGAGCAAGGGGCTGCAGCGCGTCGAGGTGGAGCGGGGCAGGCTGGCGCGGTGGGGAGCGTGGACGCTGTTGCGCGCTTGCGTCGCCCGGCCGGATCCGCCGATGCTCGCGCTGCGGAAGGTGCACAAACCTAGCCGCAGCACGCGGTCGCTGCTTTGCCCCACGTTGCCCTGCTCTGCTCGTCGTGAATGATTGTGCGGGCCCGCAGGTCGAGCGTTGTTCCGGCATGCGCAACAACGTAGTGCGGGGCGCGTGCGCTGGCTCCGTCATTTCCGAGTTCCAGCTGCCCACCCATGGACTGAGCGTGGGCAGTCCATCATTCGGTGGCAGCTACTGCGCACTTAGCTTGATGAGGACCTGACTGAGAGCTCCATGCATGCTCCATCCAGTATGCGCCTCCCAGAGCCACCGCTGCGCCGCTGCGCGGCGCCGCGTCTGACCCCAATCGCCATGCACGTGTATCTGCAATTCGGGTTGACCCGCCGGGCTACTGCCACTGTAAGCCCCAACAGGTTCGGTCAACAACACCTGCCATGCATGCACGCTCTCGTGCGCCCTCTCCCCACACACGCAGCGCACACGTCCCTCAAGCCCCGCCGTTCCGGCACACCCACACCCGTCATGCTCCCACCATGTGCAGGTGGACCTCGCCGACGACCCTGCCAGCCCGGTGCCGCTCGACCCGGCATGGCCCCACGGCTCCTTCACGTTCCACCTCGACAACCCAGAGCACCGCGCCGCCGCCGCCGGCCTGGCCGGCATCGCCGCCGCCCACGGCGCGGACGCGTTCACGCGCGCACGGCTCAACGGCGGTGCACTGCGCGTCGGCGGAGACACCACTGCGTTTACCACCCTCCCCGAGCATGGCACTCTGCAGGTGCAACGCTGCGGCCTCATACCTCACGCCGGCCGGGCGTCGCCCCACAGCATCTGCCCTTCGCCTGAGACACACATGCATGCTTAATCTACAGTGCTCCCCGCATCCCTATCCCTTGCTTGCTCTTCACGCAGTGCCTGCCGACTCGGCTGCTTAAATCACCAAGTCTCTCGGCTGTGCGCGCTCCGGCAACGTGCTGTGCCCGCACATGCATGTCAACAAAGCATGCGTCTGTACCTGCTACCAGTGCGCACGGGGGTGTTTGGGGGCTGTCCGATTCGGTCAGGAAGGAGCTGACCCTTGCAGTTACGAGGTGGTGTAGGTGACGATCGCGAGCCGCCGCGCCGTGCCTGCCCCCGCCGCGACACTGCCTAGCCCCACCATCGAAGCCCTCACTGCCGCACTGTCTGGCAGCTGCACCGAGATGTGGCGCCTGCAGCTGCTGGGCGCCGCAGCCGCCGCAGGCCGCCTCACGTGCGCGCACGCGGCCCGCCTGCTGCGCTGCTTTGACGGCGCCGACAGCGCTGCCGCCGTGCTGCTGCTCCTGCGGGCCGTCTCTGATGTCCTCGCCGTCGGCACGCTCGAGGCCGCGGCCGTGCCAGAGGAGCTGCACGCAGCGTGGGACGCCCTCGGCGTGCGCGCCGACATCTGCAGTGCCAACCCATGCGGCCACTACCGGCTCGACCCCTCGCTGCAGGCACGGCACGAAAGTTCGCCCGCGTGCTTCTTCTCGTCCGCGCTGTGCGCAGCGTGAACACGTGGTGTGTGCAGGCGCACCGCATCATGATCAGCAAAGCACACAGCGCACAAGTCGCGCAGCGGCTGCTGCGAAGCACAGCATTCGCTGCCGTCCGGCCCGTCGTGTGCCGCAACGTACTCCTCACAACGCCAGGGGGGACACCCACACGCCTCCCTGATCTCGCCGGCGCTCTCCAGACGCCATGCCCGGATGCTGCACAAGGAGCCGAGGGGCGGGGCAGCGCGGTGATGCTGGAATTTGAACTGAGCCAGGACAGCGTGCTGCGTCCTGGGGCGCCGCAGCGCACGCGGGCGGAGAGCGCGCGCGACGCAGGCGAGCTGGTGCGGGCAGAGATCGCAGCGATCACGTGGCAGGACGCACCGCTGCAGGGCTCCGAGGAGACAGCCGCCAAGGCTGCGTCGGCGCGGGGGCGGCCGTCGGAGCGGCAGGAGCGCTCCGTGGCTGCTGTGGTGCATGCTGCGCACACGCTGGGTTTCTCGTGGGTGGACCGTGCGGCCGTGCTCGCACTGCTCGCGGACGAGCGGCGAGCGCTGGTGTGCTGCGATCTGTACAAACTTGCTGTGGATGCATCGTGTCTCGGCCAAGCCGTACTCTTGCTGAAAACGGCCCATCGCTGCAATATCATGGGGCGGCAGAAGGGACACTCGCAGCCTCAAGATATGACCTGTGTTGGCACTGGACTCCGAGCCGACATGCGTTGGCCCCAGAGGACTACTGCAGACGTGCGCTCATGCAGCACTGTCCAGCCGCCACCATCCGGGCAGGAAACAGAGACGACATGCACACACGTGCCGATCCAGGCACCATGCCTCTGTGTGTCCACAGGGGCAACTCGCCTGCTGCTTCGAATCGCAGTGACCGTGCAGGCTGCCGACCCCTGCAACCCATACCCACCGCCACGCACCGCCACAGCCGCGCCGGACGGCGTGCCGGCGCCGGACGCACGTTCGGCTGCAGCCCCGTCAACTGCCTCACAACCTGGCGCCGCTGCAGCCCCTGCGGTGCTGCGCCTGCACCACCCCGCTGAATGGCGCGTGGACTTTCCGCCGGTGGACGGCGCCCCGGTCCCTCCGGCAGCAGCCGCGGCGGCAAAGCTCCTCCTGGAGCTGCGTGACGGGGCTTCACGGCGCGCCACGCCGGCCGCTGAAGTCCGCTCCCCTCCTCCGCCACACCCTGTGCCCTGTGATTCCTCCCTCTCTCATCTGTCCCCTGCCGCTGCGTCGGCGCTGTTCAGCCGGCACCCACAACTGCACCGTGCATGCAGGCCGCGGTGCTCCTCAAGCTGCTGTGGCCCAGGCAGCTACGCCTGCAGGCGCTGCTGGCCATGCATGTATCCCTGGACACCCACTCCACCATGCCCCACCTCATCACCGCCGTGGATGCCCCGCCATTCACGTCCCGGCCCCCTGTAGCCGAGCCCACCGCCAACGCCGCAGCCAGATCGCCGACGGTGCCTGCCACCGGCGCTTGCGGCGCTGAGGCCCCTTGTGGCGATGGTGCACACGCTGCGTGCCCTGCACCGGCGCTGCTGGAGTGTGGGCTTGCGAGGGTGGGCCAGTGCCTGGGGTGGGCGCGCTCCGGCATCTGCTGGTGGCGGCTGGACGGCGTGCATGCCCGGATCGCGCTGGACCTCGGCGCTGCAGACGACCTGGGGCAGCTGCAGCGCCTGTGTGCGTTCCACCGGGCGAGCCACTGCGGCCGCGGCGCAGAGGGGCCGGGATTCTTTGTGGCAGCATCGGTCGGTGGTGTCGAGGTGCCGCGGCCGCAGCTGCAGCAGCTCTTTTCCGTCGGGCAGGTATGTTGAATGGTGCACACGGCCCCAGCTGCGCAGGTATGCCAATGCACCGGCCAGACGGAAGGGTAGTGTCTGCCCTGCAAGGCCGGTGTGACGAGTGAGTCCAAATTCACAAATGACTCGCACTTGCAGAGGCAGATTTTGTCGTACGACGCCTAGACCGCTGGTTGGACACATGAGTCGGACACTTGGAGATTCCATTTGGTCATCTGCCATGGCGACAGCGGCCTATGCTGACAGACATCCCAGGTTTCTGGGTAGGATGGAACAGGTGAATCGTGGACATGGCGCAGCCAAGATTCTTTGGCACGGATTGGCTCCGACTGCCAGCTGTTGTGTGGTGATACACGGCGATCCACTCAACAGCCTGGCATCGCCACGGGGTACACACAGAAGGCAACACAAGCAAAACAGCAAAACAGTCACATGATTCATAACAGGTGACACACGGCAGTATGCTCCAGGTGCCCGGCATGCTCCGGAGTGTGCACGAGGTGGGTGGGTCAGGCAGCTGCATGGAGCTGCAGTTGTGGTTGTCCACATCGCAACGGGAGCGGGCGGCTGCGGTGCTAATTGGCGCCTTCACTCGCGGCGTGCGCACCCGTCACACGACAGCTGCACTGCTCAAGCATGGAGGCTTAAATTCAAGACCAGCTGTTCGGTGGCAAGGGGCAGTGTCAACTGCGAGAAGGCAGAATCGGGTGCGTGGGACCTGCAGCGATGACAACACGCGAGTGGAACCTGGTGCCCTCACCGGGGGCAATGCCAAGGCTGTTTCACATTACAAGCGATTGTGTTCAGATCTTGCAGCACCGTGACGAATCCTTCCACATGCGGCACGCATTCTGCAAAGAGATTGCACAGAGAGTTGCTGCATTGAATGGCCAAGTAGATGGTGCCCACACGGGGTAGTGGACAGGAGCATCACTGGTCTTGCTGGTTACATTATATCGGACCAGTGCTGTGTGGCGACAACACAGATGTAAACATCACTCAGCATTCTACACCTGCACATGTGGGACACGGCATACGGCTTCCAATCTGAATGGGCTTCGATGATTCAAGCATGGCTGTGTTGCATGCAGCCTGTCTGCGTCTGGACTATCACAGGAAGCTCGAACGCAATGCAACACTTATGGGTGCCAAAACAGCCATGCACACTCGATTGTTCTGTGGGGCCCCATGAACATCATGTGCTCCCACTCCATGCATCTATGCCGGCCATCTAAGAAGCTATCTTGCACCCAGGAACACTGACAGCCTGCCAACGTTCTTTGTTATGAGCTGGTACTGATTTGTATTTGCATGACTAGCTGGTTTCAGGTCAGCAACCAGCTTGATTAGTGCACGCTGCACAGTTCGTGCATCTTGCCCAGATGCTGCACACCTGCAAACATCCACACAGCCATCATGCACCGGACGCGACACACAGAACAAATACACACACACACACACACACATGGACCAGCAACGTGGTCAAAGCCCAAGTGGAAGTTTCGTGATGTTAGCCAGAGTCCTCTGACACATCAGCGGCGGTCGCAGACTGAAAGGAACCACAGAAGCATGCCTTTGTATAGCAATGAACATTGCTGTGAGCTTGGTACTCATGTGCATGAGAGACTCATCATCCATCATGAGCGCCATGCGTTGACGGCTGTCCGGGTTGCCCAGGGCGCCACCACCACCTTCAGGCGAGTCGGCCTCTGCTGGAGCGGCTGCACCATCCGTGCCCTCTGACTTGACAGCAGGTGCAACGCGGGGCATCACCTCCTGGTGGGCCGCGCCCGCACCGTGCCCCACAGCAGCCGCCGCAGCCACAAGCTGTGCACCTTCCGGTGCAGCCTCATGCTTAACAACGCCGTTCTTCTTCCCCGCCACCACACTGGCCGCACAGTCTGGCACAGCCCCGGCTGCGCCGTTCACCGCTGATAGTAGATCACCCGGCTGCGGCTGTGCCAGCGCGTCGGCTGCCGCACATGGTTCTGTTGGAGCTGGAGGCACGGCGTCCTTGACAGCAGCCCCAGCCGCGGCCGGCGTCGCTGCCGCAGCGGCACCCTCGGCGATACGCTTCTGGCGCTGCTCATGGAAGAGGTCGTGCACGAGCGCCGCCGCTTCGGCCATCGACTCCTCTACGATGTACGACGCCACAGCAGCGACCGCGTCATCGCCGCCTGCGGGGCTCGCCGTGGTGGCCGACAGCGTGCGCGTGAGCATGGCGTCAGGGCTCGCGGTCTGGTCGACCCGGGCCTTGAGCGCGCTGCAAGCGACTGCCAGCTCATCGTTGAGCTGCTTGAACTGCACACGGGCTCGCTGTCAGTGGATGGCCTGCGATGTGGTATGCACACAGCGTGAAAGCACAAAACCAAAGCACCGTTGACAGGGCAACACCACCCCAGGTGCTGCTTCACCGGTCCCCGCCACGCCCTCTATCTGCGGCTGATATTCTACTCAGCATGGCACCATTGGCAGGCGGGAGACACTGTGCATGGGTGATGCGTGCACGCACCTCGGCGACCTTGTCCGTGTACTGCTGCTGGAACTCTCCCTTGAACGAGCCATCAGGGAGCTTCTGCGCGTCAGACAGAGCCTCATCCAGGAGTGCTTTCAGCTGTGCCATCATCTGTGTCTTCTTCTGGACGAGGTTTGACACCTCGTCCATCAGCTCCAGGTCCTGATCTTGAACCTTCTGCAAACAATAGACCTGCTCAAGACCCTTGCGCCCCCTCACACCACTGGAACCGTCACGCAACAGGACAGTGCTACCCATGCAAACGAGGCCAGCTGTCAGCAGATCAAGCAGGTCTGGAAGCTGAACCCCACACATGGTCAACAGTGCGCAGCACAGAGGCAGTCACATGCGCTGCTGTATCAACACCTCGGCGGACGCTAGCGTGACACACTGGCACGGCGCTCCCGAGCGACTGCTCGAGTGCAGCCAGCACGACCGATAAACACAGCAGATACATGCGGCTGGTCCATGCGGTTGCTGCTTGCGCACCGCCCGCACCTTCTGGGACCATCACGGGCACACAGCAGCCAGCACACAGCTACAAACCTCACCGTCGATTCGTAGCATGACACACACAGTCCACGCCGGTGCACACCTGCGCTCCAAAGTCGCGCATGGTCAGATCGACGGCAGCGTCGAGCGGCACCGACTCGGCGTCCGCCAGCGGCTGCGCTGGCGACCACGCCATCGCCTCGACAGGCACGAGGTCAGTGTCCGGGACCTTCCCGACGCCGAGCTCGCTACGGTGGAACTGCACCATGTACGTGGAGGGCCCGACGGTGAGGACGGCGCCATCCTGCAGCATGCGCAGTACAGGGTGCCGAGCGACCACCTGCTGGCCGACGGTGCACTGCGCGGGGACGCCCGCGGGGAGCACGGTGTGGGGCTCGAGGCCGGCATGCTCCTCGTACGCGCGCCGGCAGCGCTCACGGTGCAGGTGGAGCGACATGCGCTCCTGCCGCAGGAACGCAGTGGAGAGCCGCCGCGGCGGGGCGCCCATTGCGGTGCGGATGTACGACATGTCAGCCCGGCTGAGCGTCTTGACCTGCAGCACCGCCGCGCTGTTGGAGCTACTTTGACGGCGCCCTGTTGTGACTAGCCACGCTGCAAAGCGTAGGTGCTGGACACCAGCAACCTGGCCGCCCGGTGACCCATGCCACCATGGCCACAGCACTGGCATGCACACCGCTGCGAAAATGATGCTCTGCTGCTGAGAGGCCGAACACTACAAACCTGTATAAGCGCCCTCGATCACGTCGAGCTCCGAGGAACATGGTAGATACAATCAGAAAACGGCATGCTGTCACTGTGGATGGCACATGGGCGTAGCTGTTGCCATCTGCCGACTGTGAGACAAGGAGAGCCAGGGGCGCCACCTGGTCGAGGCCAAGAGTAGTCAGCTGTTCTGCCATACTGCCATCGGAGAGGTACCCCCGATCGATCATCGGGGTCAAGAACTCGTACAGCGCCCAGCGCCGCATCCGCAGGCTGAGTGCCCGCCGCAGCCGCTGCTCCGCATCGACAGGCGCCGCAGCGGCCGCAGCATCACCCACCCCGGGCGCCGCCGCGGTCGCTGGCTGGGGCCCTGCCGGCCCGTGCATAAGCCACGATCGGTGCTGCAGCAGGTACAACGGCAGCCGCTCCGGGGGGGACTTGCGGGTGGTGACGCGGAAGCTGCCTGGCGGTCGCTGTGCCGGCACGGCGGCGGTGAGGGGGTGGAACGGGGGTCGCATGATGGCGGCGGTGAGCGGATGTGCGCCTCCACTGGCCGGAGGCGTTGCACGGACACCGGCCGCCTCCTGCCTGCTGGGGCTGCGAGGCGACCCGCCTTTGCTCGTGGTGTGCCCCTCCGTCCTCTGCATGCACTACCAGCCTCACATGCGTACCTTGACCCTGCCCCTTTACACTAGACCTCTGGCTACACTGCACCGCTGCTCGCAAAACCCCCCTGCCGTCCACCGGCGGGTTCCTAGTGGTGTTCCGGGGCGAGCTCGAGCACAGGGCGGGCGGAGGAACGCACGTTTGAAGCGCCGGCTGGGAAATGGGAGCGCCCGAGCACGTCGGGTGCTGCTTCAGGGTACCCCTTGCCGTTGCGGGTCGCAAACCCATCCCCGGTGCGATTCTGCAGGTCTATTGCGAAGTCATGGCACACCGCACCCGCCGAGGCGCCCCGTTTGCCCCGAGAGACCGCCGCTGCTGCTGCCGCCAGCACATCGCAGCTGGGGCTGTTCACGGCATCCATGTCCTCCGGCGAACCTTCCCGTGTACCGTCAGGGGTGGCCGCCGTGGCCAGCACCGCACGCCGCGGCGTCCGAGTCGGAGGTGCGTTTTCCCGGTCCACCGTCGGAGACGGCTGCGGAGGCGGCCCGGCCGCGGCACTGCTGGGGCCAGACTGCCGCAAGTCGTGGCTCGCACCGGAGGTCACAGGTGTGGGCACCTGCCCTGCGGCCTCAGATGCCGCAGCGGCCAGCATGTCAAGCTTACTGGTGTACGGGGAGTCCCCCGCAGTCGCAAATGCAAGGGATGGCGAGCCCTCGCTGATGTTTGTGAAGTCCAGCCGGCGCTTGCGGGTCGGTGGACCTGCCCGGGCATCGTTCATGCCGTCCCCCTGCACCATGTAGCGAAAGACGTAACGGCCGGTGTCACCGAGATACCCTGGTAGCCGAAAAAAGTCGCCGGTCCGGCGAATCGTCTAAGCAGAACATTCTGTGCGAGCATGGGCGCACTCATGCACGCACACAGGGTCATTGCCACTGATCAACGATCTGGCCGTCGTTGCTCGGGTCCATGAGGACGGCAGCATAGCCACAGATGAATCAGAGGACAAGAATGGAAATGCTGGAAAGGATAGGCTGCTATGAAGTAGCCGTTGTGTAAAACGAGGTCTTGCCGTTTGTGGGTGTGAGGGCATTATCCAGTTCAGCAGACTTCAAAGGGGCTGTGACGCGAGGATCGCACATGCATGTCCAAGCGACGCGGCGTCCGCTTCGAAGCTTGCCGCCCGCCTGAATTGGCACGGTCGGTGGGGGTGGTTGCATGGTTGGGAGTGCGGCCAGTACCGCGGCCACGGCCTGCACCGCGGCCACGGCCACCACTGGCGTGGTTGACTGGTGTGCCCCCTCCTTCACTATTTGCTGTGGCCATGGAGTTGATGGAGGCAACGGTGCTGAAGTATTGCCACATTGTGTATGCGTTATCCTGCGTGATCGCAGAAAGGAAGGGCTTGTGAGCGATGAACATGTCCTCGCACATGCTGACAGGGCGGTTGCATGCCTGAGCAACCTGCATGCGCCTGACACGTCCACCAACTGCCACAGCGAGCCACAGAGGCCTACACTCCATGCTTCTACATACCAGCAATAGAAGCACATGCCGCTGTTATCGACCAAAGCGAAAGGCAGTCCTAAAATTGTGGCAGCAACGTGGTCCCTCGCGATCGACACGACGTGGCGTGCCCCCAGTGCGCGAATTGCCAGAAGCATGGTAGTCAAGGGGAGACGACCGATCGCAGAACTGTCATGCACAGGGAGCATGCGCGACGTGGGACGAATTCGCGCCACCAAATCTGCACCACGCAGAATACCATGATACTCTTCGTCAACGGAGACCAAAACGCAAGTCACGGCTTCAGATTGGCTAAGGCTTCATCTCAGCCTTTCATTACCATTATCTGCATTTCTTGGGTTACAATGTCGAGGGCAGACAAAATGCAAAACGGGCCACGCGAGTCATGCACACTGTTGGACGTAACAAGAGACTTTTGGATATACAAGTCCAGCGTGATCATGCTCGGGCACGATCAGTCGTCGCAGCTGCCTGACTCACCGCCGTGTCCCATTTATATTCAAAGGTACGTGAAAATGATTGAGTTGTCTGATACAAACCTCGCGACGTGGAAACAGACACAGATCAAACGATTGAACATACTCGGTCTGACCACGCCCAGATCCACGCGAGCCAGGCAATCGTACGATACGGAGCATTTATACACCAAATAATACCATCACTGCCCGGCTTGAGCGCCGTAGGTGAATGCAGCCAAAGCTTTGCAGTCATTCACTGTCACGCGCATCATGATGAACCACCGCGCAACGTACATGAATACCAATGAACTCGTGTCAACGTTCTCCTACCAAGCAGCATCTAGTATGTGTACACAGCTGAAGCCAGTGAGCGCCACCAGGCCGATCCATAATGGTACAAGAGGTCAGGTCTGACGCGGTTCGCACCCTTCTGAAATTCGCCGACCCGTGCTGGACAATTGCATCATAGAAAGAGCGAAGCGATGGTTCATCCCATGATTTTGGAGTCTGCATAGCGATTCGTTTCTTAAGAACCATTTCGATGATTTAACTGTGATAGGTCCAGGCGAGCACCACACGTTTTCGCATCGGCCTTGAGCAATTTGATATTCAGTCAAACTATGCTGTTGCAGAATGTGTTTGGAGGAACATAGTGGAGGGCATGGACCGGAAATGATCGACTACAGCAGTTGCCGTTTGTGAACATGCCACACGAAAAGGCAGACAAATTTACCGATAGCAGACACCAGGCCTTCATAATATGCTAACATTTTGGTGATGGCATTTGCATCGCCTGTGACGGGTTTGCTTTGCAATCACAAGCTCGGATCAGCAAGGCTCGTGCTCGGGCATGACGACAGCGTCCCACTACGACAAGACACGCTAACACATACCAACAAATATTAAAGTCACTAATTTGATAGCATGCGGGGCATAATTTGCAAAGGGATTGCCAAATCATGAGCAGCAGCTAGCCACATGCGGCACACACCGGACTTCCATCCAGAACATCAAAGTCCTGGGCGAACTTGCTAGGAGTCTTTCGGACCCGAGATGTCCGGCGCAGGTCGCCTTCGTTGCCACTCATCGTGAATATCTGTCAAGCGACTGCCATCGCTGATGGGCACGCGCACATGATCCCATGAAGCTCACCCACGAAACCTTTACCATCAACACCGCTGTTGCCAGCTCAACGTCCTGTCGTCCGTTTCCATGCTGGCTCAGTCTCCAAGCCGCGAAGGCCTTTCACGCATTAGAGTACAACGCGTCGCGACACGCTGTCTTCGAGGAGAGAGTACCTCGATGTTTCGATTGACCATGAATGGATGCAAACCCATAGACGACGCATAAACGCACAAGTACACCCCTCGGCACCGAAGCACAAGTCTAGCCGCATTCCCTTTGTCGTGACAACTATTGCAGTAAATTTCATGCACCCACTGGCTGTGTGCAGTAGGCATTCATAACCACCAGTCCATATCAGCGCAAGCACGTCTGCACTACCATCTTCATCGAACTTGCCTGGCTCAGTTAAAGTCGATGGCAGACGTGCGCATCTATGTTTACGTACTCCTGGGAGCTCGTGCAGTCTTGCGAATGCGCGTGGCGTGGGTGCAGTCCCTGACAGCCGTCTGTTGGGAAGATGCGCGTGTCGCCGTTTTCATGGGCATGCGCGTAACATGTGCGCATAGCTTCAATCTGCTGAACTCTAATCTGGATTCGGACTGGAAACTGGACGAAGTTTCATTGACACGTCGGGCCGATAGCAGCTCATGTGCTCCGATACGAGCCAGGCAGCAGTACACCTCTTGTATTCACCCCCAGACCTGTTGCTCCCATTGATTCCATGTACTGATGCCAAGATTCAGCTAGTATGACTGTCACCTGCTGACACAGGGTGCCCGTTCCAGCCTGTGTAGCCCATGCTCGACTACAAAGGTGCATGCAGACGCACTTGCGGTATTTGCTCGAGCCTAGGTACATCTTTTCGAGACCCCCATTGTCCCTGGCGCTATGCAACATGCTGTCTCCCCATACACCCCGCGCTTTGCATCATCGGAACGCTCTCTGCCAAAAACACGTGGCCCCATGTGGCCAATGCGTGCCTGCCCCACCACCGAACGTGTTTTCCTTGGTGACGCTAGTATATAACTGTCCCAGTGGCCGGTTTGGGTGTACTCGCCTGTACTGGTGGTTGCGCTGGGGTTTGACGGGTTCACGGAGCAGGGCTGGTTGAGAAACAGGGCGGGGTGGTGGCAGTGGCTGCATCGTCACCAGGTGGCAGCATCCCGTGCATGAGATTGTTGCATGGCAGTGTGTGATGTCCGGCAGCGTCTCGTTGCACCGCATCAGCGCATCCTTGTCCAGGTGTCGAGATGTGCGGTCGTGCACATCGATAGGACTGGTGTGTCCACAGGCCTCCTGCATGCTGGTGCAGCGTCACCACCGGGCCTCACTGACCAACGTCCCGTGACCAGTGCCTGTCGCATTCCCGGGGGGCAGGAGGCCGCTGAGAACGTAGGTGGCCAGAGGCATGCTGAGAGGGTGGTCCTGCGCAAGTGTGGCGACGAGGCGGCCGTCACACATGATGCCTTCTGCGGGTGTTTTGACATGTCGACCCATTAAACACCACGGCGACAACGGTCCCGCCAGGCGCCACACCACATGCAAACCTCTCTGCGGCTGTGTCACTGCCTCCTTCTCGCCTTGCAAAAGTGGCAGCAAAACACGGATAGCTGTGATATCCACAGACGAATAATAAGGAGCCCCAGCACAATTGGCCTGATGCGGGCATGTAGCACCTTTGAGGACGACACGAACAGATGTTCGGACACTGGCGATTGTCAGACCTAGTGGCTGTGGGCGACACGCCTGTGTGTGGCGCAGGAAGTGAGCAACGCTCCCGAGTCATCCGTGCCTGTTTCTACAGCTCTCAAAACAACCACACTGTGCGGTCTTTAGAAACCAGGCATGGGGCATGTGTTACTGAGTTGGAGGGTTGAGCGCGGCAGTGCTACCACTCGTGGAGTACGCCGTGCTGCAGCAGGCTGAAGTGCGTGGTGACGAGCACGCCAGCTGCTCAAGACCTGATTTCCGATGTTAGAGCTGCTGAAGATCGTACCTGAGCCGCGTGGCGGCCCTCACCACCGGTGGCGGGAAAATGCGTGCTGGTGCTCAACGGCGCCACATCAATGCTCACCTGCATTTTGACAGGCCCCTCCCGCGTGCACGACTGAACTACGGCGCGGCGACGACCTGCACGCGGGCATGCATCTGGGAAAGCGGCAACAGAGGGATGCCGTTCTGTGATTCTTGACACGGAGATGTTGCCATCGGGTGCATGCCATCGAAAGGGGTCATGGGTTCATCGTCTGCATCTCTTTCAAATGAAGTCCTGCGACGTGTGTGCACACTGCACAGGCCTGAACTCATCTGCATGGCTATAGCCTCCTCCAAGCCTGTGTATGGTGATGGGTGACGCCCCAGATTGGGTCCCTGAGTTCGGAGTCATACCCCATCTTGCCTGTCTGTGATTTCAGTGTTCTGCCCTGTTGGTGCCTTCGGCAAACAGCTCCCATCACACTTTTAGCATGTGTCGTTGGATTGCCTGTGGCAATTTGGCACACGCGCCTCTACCACACACGTTGCCCTGAGCACACCATAAATACATTCATGCTGTTCCATTTGACCCGGCCTGGGCACCCGAATGGCATGCAGAGACAGGTTTGGACAGTAGAAATGAGCACCAAGTGGCGCTTGCGGCGATGAACATGTCGTGCACGGCACCTGGTGTATTTACACAGAGATCAGCACCACAATTGCCGTCTCAGCGGCCATGAAGGGTGTGCAGACACAGCCAAACATGTCTCGCAGGTGCACACAGTGCCGGGTGCGAACATCGGCAGTCTGGCAGGCATGGCGCTGCATGTTACATGGCAACACCCTGCACGCCAAGAAGTGAGAGCATGCAAGGTGTCAGAGTTGGAGGTGGCACTGTGTGCGTATTCGTACACGACAGCGGCTACACCCGCCCCCTGCTCCTTGCACGTCCCCTGCACAGGAAGCCGGCAATACACACCGTCCAGGCTCAGGCATGGCGTACAGGTTTGCATGAACATGTTCATGGCATGCAGGTTTGCCTCAGTTTTAACATACGCTCCAACTGGCTGCACATGATTGCCTGGCACGAAGGCCGATAGCATCGATACAGTGACATTGAGAAGAAGGTTTAAAAGTCTATACATGAGTCATTGGTTCTTCACACTGGAGTGTGTGGATAACCTCGACTCCACCCAGTGCCACCATGTTTCAAGCCAACGGCTCGCTGGTGGTTGGACGTTTCACTCGCATGTGTGAAGGGCACATCGAGCTGCTATCACATAGTCATCCCTGTGTGTAGGTACTCCACCACGCCTGCTCGAATCAACGCCTCAACCTCATCGAGGGGCAGCCAGTGAGTGGTGTCCTTGCGCAGGACCACTTTGCCTTCTTTGGACATCATGTCTCCATGGTCGACCATCACTCTGACCTGCAAGCACCTCTCAACATACCGCTGGCTGCTTACACACGCAGGTGCCAGTCATGGCATCACACACAGAATCGCATGGTCAAGTTGACGTGGTGTCGGCCCAGTGGCATGTCTGCCAGCGCAGCCATCTCACCTGACTTCATGACTTCATGGCGGTGGACAAAACGCAGACTTCAGCATACGGAACACTCTCATTGCACCGGTGCTTTGGTATCAGCAGCGCTGGCAGTTTCAATCAGGCAGCCAGTTCTCATGCCATGATAGTGCAGTGCAGCAGCATGGTGGATGCACACTTGAACGCATTTGCTCTTCGGAGGTGCGGTATCCATTGAGAGGTCCGTTGCCAGCCCGCATGTATCAGCGAACGTTTTCAGGTTTTGCTCGTACTGACGCAGGAAATCAACCTCTAGAGGTGCTAAATTGCTGCTGATGTCTGTGGACAGTTGATTTTTGTGCCAGTGTAAATGCTTGAGCCGGTCCAGACGCTCCATGGTGCAGGCGAGGAGGCCTCGCTTGTAGTGCTGAATGCAGGTGTTGTGGATGACCATGACAGAGGATTCATCTGGGAAATGCTCCCATGGAATTTGAGGTGCTGGGCTGTGTTCTGCTAGCCCTCGTTGCCGTCTGGTCTGCACAACACACGGTGGAGTTTAATCAATGGCCTTGTGAATGGGCATGTGCAAACACTTAACCCGTTCTCACCCAGTTCCTCAATTACTTTCTCGCCATCATAATGCACCACTATTTCGCCCGTGGTTGCGTCAATACGTCTGACAATCAGCACGTTTTGCCGTGGTTCAGAAGCGGAGGGACCGTCCCGAGGCACAAGATCACTGCATGTACAATATCGAGGGCCAGATACACTATATCCCTTACTATCGCGCACCATTTTCAAAAGCAGCGGCTGGATCGCACCTCTGCCTCAGCTGACTGTGTTATACGCGTGAGCTCGGCATGGTGTTCTCGGATCTCTTCGATGGTGCGCTGAATTCTTTCAACTCCGTAGGGAGGTATGATTGTCTCGTCGGTCTGGGAGAGCTCAAGCAGCATTTCTTTGACTGCTTGGCCTGTTCGCGGCATTGCGCTTGAACTGTTGCGTACAGCTGAAACCTCTACGGCAAAACGCGATCACCACGACGATAGCAACTGGAATATGATATTACAAGTGTTGTTGGATGAGACGACTTTCCATCACTCGCATAAGTGACAAAACCGCGCCCTCTGCCATGGCCGTGCCGATTAATCGAGAGCTGTGTCGGCATGTAATCGAGTGCACCCAGTGGTCTGGGTACGATCGTGGCAAGACTCTGCAAAGCTTGGACCTGCACGAGTTTCAAATCTATAAAGAAGAGCTCTGCATGTGTTCATACCCGCTTTTGCCGTTTGCTGTTAGCTTGACTGGACCTGTAAGCGCTGTCTCCTGTCTCGTGAACGCGCGCTCTCATCTCCCGAGTCCCACGAGTAGGATCCTGTTATTACGTTAAAGGCACTCCTCGTGGTACATAAGACAAGCATGGCGATGAATATGCAAGCATGTGGCCCTCGCTCTGTGAGGCAGGCACTATGCGACAGGCCAGTCGTGCGCAGTCGCATTACAATCTGTGCCTATGCAGGACCAGGTATGGTAGCCCAAGTCACTGCTTTCATATGTAAAAGTTTATGGATGCGTTCGTGTGTAGTTTAATGGCGTGTTCTCGCTGTACACGCACTCGTTCATGTGTGAGCCACGAGAATCATCTTGCAGCCACGTGCTGGTAGCAGGAGGACACAAGCGCCGTAGATCGACAACGCACCTGCATGATGTTAGAATGGGCACAGTGTTACAACGCCAAAGTCTACATGCAGTCGTTGATCTGGCAGTGTCCCTCGGAATCGCCAAGAGCCTGCAACCGACAGCGGATGCCTTGGCCGGCTTGAACCTTCCAGGTACGACAATCATCGCTCGATAGCCAGCAGAGGCTGCATTTTCATCATTGAATCGCTGCGATTGCCACAGCGTGAAGCGTCGCCCTGTACGCCATGCCACGCAAAGTGTGCCACATGTCTGCTGTTGGCCGCGTATGCCAGTCCGTGATCGCGGAAACAAGTCGGACTGCGGAACAACGCTGCAATGCACACACTACTGCGTCCTAACAGATCAGCACTATACCAATCTACGTTTTTTGCAGCGCCTCTGATCAAGTATGGACACCCCGGCAACATGGCCGTTGTGCTCCTGGCAATGGGAGGCTACGGCTCCTACCTGGGATGGCAAATTCGCGTCTCTGACGACGCAGACATGATCATCAAAGCGAAGCAGCTTCATCCGAAGCTCACCCTTGGCATGACCATCTTCTTCAGTCTCGGAGCTCTTGGTGGTCTCATCTCCCTTGTCATGCAAGGCAAGCCGCTGTTCCAGAGCCCTCATGCTCTGACCGGCATCGTCGGACTGCTGCTGCTTTATCTCCAGGGCATGCTGTCCTTGTTTTTTGAGGACGACCCGAATGCGCGAAGTGCTCACGCCTACTTTGGATCAGCCATCATGGTGCTATTTGTCCTCCACATGACCTTCGGAATCAACTTGGCGCTATCATTGTAGATGCCAGCTTCAGATTGTATGCCGTTAAAGCGCCCGTAGCTTTCCATAGTGTAACGGCTTGTGCGTTGCCTAAGTGTGCAATCGCATTGGGCAAGGATGACGTGTTCCTGCACATGTCTCTGTCCATCAAGGGTGACATCCACATCTTCAGCCACACCCATGTCCGTAGCCTACGTGTGTCTCCACTTTTGTTTTGTTTTACCTGCACCAGCATGCGTACGGCCTGCACCTTCCACCCTTTTGCGCAGGGATGCCACGCCCTTTGCCCGCCTGGGCTTGGTAATGGTGTATCCCCAAGCGTTTCTCCCTGAATTCTATCAGGGACTTGGGCTCATCTCTCATCTGCCTGCACACACTGGTCACAGACCATTGCCCATATGTTGGGTCAAGTGTTTGTCCGCTCAGACTCGGCTGTCACATCTTTGGCTCGCTTGCGGCAACTGGACCCTATGCTTCACTGTGATGAACGTTCTGGGCAGTGTTACACCCCCAGACCGCCAAGGCATGCCAACCAGTGGCATGCAAGCAGGCCCGGTACACTTTCATCCACCTGTATAGGCCTAACAAGCAGAAGAAAGCACTCACGAAAGCTGACGCCTGCTGAAACGGAATGTCTTTCAAACTGTTACAGGTACACCCTGTCCAAACTAACTACCTCGGACCATCGCGTCTAAAGCATCAGTGTACATGTTCATGGGACCTATGTCACACCACAACAGTATGACTCCTCACGACACCCTCACTAAGTCATGATTTACCTGCGTTCCATAACACCTGCCAAACCACTCCGAACGTGTGCACATCGGTGCGCATCTTTGTGTTTCATACAGCTGAAGCCTGGACATTTGCGAGCTTGCATGGCAGCATGCCACACAGAAGGTCCGCTCGGCGACACAGAATGTCGCGCAACGTATCCGCTCGTCTGTAGCAGCTCTGGGCCCTGTCACGAGACTGAGCCCTGTTGCAACCACTGTGACATGAAAGAAACACGCGCACGCGGCGCAAGCACTACCAGGAGCTACCACATGCCGCGGGAGAGCCACGCAGGCCGCGCTGACCCATCGTGTACTTGCCCCTCATGCGTGTCAGCTGTGGGCCGCTGGAGTTCCGTTTGTATTCTCAGTGGCTCAAACTGGGAAGCTAGCATTTGCGGTTCGCCGCATGTCATGAGGCGATCAGGCATGCCCGTGCTTTAGACAGGGTCAGATCTAGTAGAAACGACATCGGTCGGGTCGGGGTGTCAGAGGGTAACCCGGGGGTCTTATGGGGGTGCCAGAGTACCAGT
>JAUMHO010000006.1:880675-898169 GCA_032360965.1 Ulva armoricana
TTTTCGTGTGCTTTGGTTGGCTTGTGATTTACCCCTTGGCGCTGCCGGGATTTTGTGCTGATCTCCGTGTAACACAACCATGCCAGAAAGGTTTTCAGTTGAGACGAACTTCGCCTGTTGAAGTGGTGCCATGTGCTCAAGACGCTGATATATTCATTCACAACGGATGGATGAGGGATCAGTGGCATTCCAGCAGCTGGGACCAGGAAAACACAACAAGCAGCTCGGGAAGCTGCCGGGGCACCCCTACTGGTAATGGCAGACACATGCAACACAGATGAGCAACGAAAAGGTCATGAGTCAGGACGCCTGTAACCACATCACTCAACAGCTGAGCAGCGATGGTCACTCAGGCAGCCTGGCAGCCCGGGCCTCCGCCACAAACAGCGGGCGGACAACGGCAGACACGGTCAACACGCTGCTCGGAGCCGGTGTGTGGAAATGGGACGCAGGTGTGGCACGCGATGCACAGGCCTAGGGGTGCCTCGCGCTGGTGAACACACTGATCGTGATACAACACCTTTCATGACGGGCAATGCAACCGGACCGCGTCACTACTATGCCAGGAGTACATGAAAGCCAGGCTCATTGATGCAACGGGGCCACAACAAATGACCGGCACTCGCGGTGCTTTCACGATTGTCCGAGGGAATTGTGATCGATGATGACGCACTCAGCCTGCATCTACGAGTTGGAGAGGCCTCGACACACCCCCCTCCCCCCCATCACGGAAAGTATGAGGTGTCATGCCAGCGCTGTACCTAGGTACGTCACCGCTTGGCGCTGGTGGCTGCCGTCTTGCATAGTTTACACATAGATCTCCATCGTTCATGACATGAACACGTACACATGTCTGGCCCCACGCACAATCAGGGGGCGTGCAGGGGCTGCTTCCGTGTCAGGGTGCACTGTCAGGGTGCACTATTGGCCGGCCTCCGACGCGCCATCGTCGTCCCACCCGTCCCAGCTCGCCGCCTCCCAGCTCGGCGACGGCTGCAGCGGCCGCTGCGTCGGCCCAAAGTGCGACGGGCCCGCGCCCGCGCTGCCGCCGCCTCCATACCGCGGCGCATCTTGTAACACCCCGACGTTCGGTGGCAGTGGCGGCCTGCACACACATGCATGCTGCTTCGTCAACAGGATCCCCGGCCGCGGCAATGATCATCGCACCCTCCTTGCGGATTCTGGAGCCTCGACCAGTGCAACCGGTGCGGTGGATATGCGTGAGAAGCACCACGACGAGTTGTCGATGACGCAGTGCCTCGCGTTTGTGGCAGCACGGGCACTGACCACGGAAGGACCGCGGTGGCACCGGCAGTTTGGTCAAGCTGCTGCGGCCACGTGGGAGGTCGTCGTGGTGTGGCCGCACACAGGGTGCCTCCAATGGGCCTTGTGCCCCCCTCACCTCACTCGCACCTCTCATGGTGCTTCATTCTGTTCTGTGGACAGCGATCAGGGCAGCCGACTGTCTCCGGCAGACCTGCGTCGGCTCGCGTCATGCATGGGTGACCGCAACGGCGTCGCCCTGCGCACGCAGATTGGATCTCTGCCAGCTGCCAACGTGACTGCAAGTCCGGACACAATCTACAGCGACGACATGCGCACGCATGCATGCATGTGCACCGACGGGAATGCTGCACTGGGGCAGGAGGCAGAAGGGCGCCGCACCGGCCGGTGGGGCTCGGCACACCCTGGTGCCCCGCGAGCGCCTGTAGCCGCGGCTGAATCTGACCCCACGTCAGGAAGAGCCCGGCCGCTAGCACAGCAGAGCACACGGCCAGCGTGCCCAGCAGGCGCCACACACCCGCGACGGCGCTGCCCGCGTCCGCGCCCATGTCATCAAGGTGCTCGTCCACCTCCCCTGCACAGCACGCAGCACACGTGAGCCTACGCAGCCGCCTGTGCAGACCACCGAGGCATGCGGCCGCCTGCGGAGACTGAGGCTGACCGAGGCTGGGGGGAGCGGGGGGAGCGGCGCTGTGGGAACAAGAGCCTGATGGCCTGGCGCCGCTGCCAGCGCATCTCCGGGAGCGTCTGGACGAGCCCTGGCACCCCTGGGTGATGCACGACACCCGTGCACGGAAACACATGCATGCAGGTGCACATGCATGCACCGCAAGACCTGTGCGTGAGGATCGGCGGCCGTGCCAGCATCAACGGGCGGTCGCCGAGGCAGCGCTGCCTCTGTGGCCTACCACCTCAGTCTCACGGCGTGGCTGCCCCGGCTGCGGCTGCTGCTGTCGCCCTTGCGTTGTTATGCCCGGCAGCGTCAGCCCCCAAGGAGGTGCGCATGGCATCCGCCGTGGCGGCCCCCCCCGGTCACCCCCTTACCTGTGGCCCGCGCCGGTGTTGGGCGGCCGGGCTGAATTTTGGCGGATACAGCCTCAAACGTATGTGCCAACACGTTCCTCTATCAGAACAACGCAAGCACCCGCCGCAGCACGCAGCTACGGAGTGCCCTCACCCAGGGAGGCGGCGCTGGCCACGCACCTGACATGTCATCGTCGCGGCTGTCGGCCCCGTGCCCGTCGCCGCCTGCAGCCACCACCAGCGGGTCATCCTGAATCACGTCCACCACTGGATCTTCATCGTCCACCACGTCTCCCCCTTCCTCCACGACTTCAAACTCAGCGTCCCGCGCCTGAACTTGGTCATCAACGTTCCCCCCTCTGAGGTCCCCAGCATCACCACCCACCTGCCCGCCCCGCAGGCGCTCCCCCCAGAACCCCCCCCCCGCACCATCCTCCACACCAGGCGGCTGTTCATCTGTGCGGGCCTCCCAGTTGCCATCACCCCCGAGGCCACCCACCTGCGGTACCCCCAGGCGCACACCCCCCCTACTGTCCCCCCCCTGTCCGTCCGCCCCACCATCGTCCTCATCACCCAGCCCAGCACCCAGCGCATCGTCTCGCACGCCAACCCCATCCGCATCCCCCCCGGCCCCATCATCCTCCGCAGGCCCACCCGCACCGTCATCATCTGAGTCGTCGCTCGGCCCCTTCGCCTTGGCCCCCCCGCTCTGTGGCGCCTCGCCCTGTGAGCCCGCACCCTGCGGCGAAAGTCCATCAAAGTCCATGTCCGCAGCGTCATCCTGTTGCATCCTCTGCAGGGCTGCGATGTTCGCCTCGACTCCACCCGAATCAGTCTCTGCCGGCGGCGTGGTCGTGCCGCTCCCCGTGTGTGCCGTATCAAACTCGGAGTCACTCGCATCAAACTTGCTGTCCAGCCCATCATCCAGGCCACCCCCATAGTCATGACCATTCTCAGGCGACTCGGCCACCTCCCCCACAGGCCCAGAAGCCATCGACAGCAGCTCTGCCGCCTCACTGGTTTGTGTGGCTACAGGGGATTCAGCCGCCGGCGTGGCCTCAGTGTCGCCCCCGCCACCGCCGTGGGCCGGCTTGCTTGTACGGCTGCCGGCGCGCATCAGCGCAGTCATGCCATCCATCGCTTCGCGGTCACCGTCGCCACCAGGCTGACCTGCTGCAGACTCCCCGCCGTTGCCGAATGGAGGGGCGCCCGCGGCGGGCGCCGGAGCGGCGCCGCTCGTGGCTACAGGCCTCACCTCGGTGGCGCTGGCCGGGGGCGGCGCGTCAGCGGGGTCGAGCGCGACAGGCGTGTCCAGTGGATCCACGAGGTCCTGTGGGGCCAGCGACTCGGCCGCTGCCGGCCGCAGCGGCAAGCTGGCAGGAGGGTTGGTGGAGCCGGCCGCAACACCGGGGGTGCCGCTCTGGGTGGCCGCCTCTTCCGGCGCGGCTGCGTGGTCCGTCCCGCTGTTGCCAGTTGCAGCGTCCGATGCAGCTGCCTCAAGCTTCTGGTAGAACTTGCCGCTGATCAAGTCCCCAGCCTCTTTCATCGCAGCAGTGCTGTTGTACGGTTCCGTCTCCGGAGGTGGCTTGCTTGCGTCAGGCGCTGCGGCTGTGGATGGCTGGCTTTGAGGGTCATTGGGGGAGCTGTCGGGTGGGTTTTGTGCAGGAGCTGTGGATTCCTGTGCCCCTACTGGGGTGGGTGAAGGAGGAGGTATGGGGGAGCCTGCTGTGCCAGTGCCCGGTGCACCTGGTGTGCCTTCGGGGGGTTGGTTGCGAGCGGAACCTTTGAGAATGTCATCTGCGCTGCGCATGATTGGCTGTTCCAGGCCGCCGCTGTCCGTGGTGGTCTGTGTTGAGATGGTTGTGTCTTCTGTTGGGATGCTCTGCATTTGCATGTCACGGTCATGCACTCTTCTCTTGCCGCAGAGGAGCCTCTGGCGCATGCCAGACGTCGTCAGGCGCTGACAGGCACACGCAAATTCATTAGGCAGGCGACATGACCCATTCCTGTCTAATGTGTATCATACAGTTCGGCAGCTCTTTTTCTCCGATGTTCTGTTTCGTCTGCCAGCACAGAGACTCTGGGAACAGCTGTAAACCACTCGCGGCAAATACCATGCTCACCGCAGCTCACACCGTTCTTGGCTAGTTTGATACTTGAGCCATTCCATGGACGAGACAAGCTTCGCAGGAGCGCACCTCGCCGGTTTTGACGTCACTGAGTGTGGCATCCTCCTCACCCTGACGCCCTTCAGGTGCATCATCCGACACAGGAGATGACAGGTCAGTTTTTAATGTGATTCCCAGTCTGCTTGGATCTTGAGCTAGCAGCCTGCGGGCAGCAAACTGAAACAACCGCTCAGCAGGCATTCGAACGCGAACGGAACTATCCGCTTGCAGCCCATCTGCGATCGCGGATCCACAACACATTAGAACAACCACTAACATGCAGGCAGCAGAGGCCTGCAAGCACCAGCGTGGGCGCAGATTCCGTGCCATGTTCCCAAACACCTGCACCGTCACACGACTTCATCTAGTGGCGTTTCTTCAGTGCCTCTGAAGCAGCTACAAGCATGAAACCAGCAGAGCTTCAGATATGACTCTTACCGTGGCTTCCGATGTAAATGATCAACAAAAGCTCAGCTCCGCCGAGTCGCAGAATTTGCCACGAGTCAATAGTAACAGCTGAGGCCTACCGATGCACAGGAAAAACCGCACTCAAGCAAGACAAAGCCCTACACTACGCCCTCTTCACGAGTGTATGTGCGCGGTACCAAGTTAAAACTCGGCGGTCACATGTGTGTCACGAGCACGGCGTTGGACTCACGAAACGCTTCAGGACATACCATTCAGCACCACGCCAGCATTGCCTTGCCAACAGCACGAGCTATCCAAACAAAGCTACTACACTCTTTCGCGTCGTTGCACCCCAACACGCGGCTGCACAGACATACACAGCAAACCTTGCATTAGTGGCTACTGGCGCGCTTGCGAGCGTACTTGAACACGGCGGATGGCAGGGCGCATGCCCAGATGAGGAATCAGGACGGGAAGAAGGGATGGTGGCAATAGTCAGGGTGGATTCGTGCCGCCACAAAGTCTCTTCGCCGGTCTGCGGCCCGGCTGGAATGACGGCACCTTGCGCGCCTCATCTCGATCCTGTCGATATCACGCGGCGCTTTGTGTTCGACGGGTTGATGGCATGATTGATGGCTACAGGGGCAGACCCTCTGGAGGGATTCGTTGACCCATCCCGTACTCAGCCATGAGCCCTGCAACCTTGTCCACAACCACGTCCCAGTGCCGACCGGCTGTATGTACGGCCGGCGCTTCATGCTGCACCGCCATAGGAAGAGCGCCCTGCATCGCAGCACACCCGGCACCTTGAATCAGCAGCAGAGTCACCACTGGGTGCATGCACATGCTGTCGGCACCGTCGCGTTGCATGAGGCTAGCATAGCGTCTGGCAGCCCAAGGCGCACAACGCAGCGGGCAGGCTCGCCAGAGGCAGCGTCGCAAAATTGCCCCAGCCACAAATCCGTGTGGCTGTGACGGAAGAAGGAGAGGAGGGCGCGAGAAGAGGAGCCTGGTTGGGTGGCATGGCGATTGTACGAAACTTCACAGTGGACGGGGGGGGGGGAGATGGGGCTACGGCCAGTGGCCGGATCTCTGGAACGCTATGGCCTGGTGGGAACGAGTGTCAAAGGTGTAAGTGCGCGGGAGACCGAGGGGCTCCAGAGCAGCGGCAGATTACACCGATTCCAGCTGCGCCGCGGGGGACCTCGCTAGAGCACGAGGTTTGTCGTGCTGCGCGGCGCAGCTGCCGCTGTCTCCTGTGGCAAGCACTGCGTCCTGTGTCGCGCTCGCCGTCTTCGCGGAACCAACACGGGGGGGTTTGAGGAGTACATGCCAGGGGCGCTCTGACAACTGAACACTGCCACTGACTGGGGCCTCTGCTTGAGGCTGCCCGGCGGCGAGCCACGGTTCTGCTGCAAGACAAGCTGCCTCCGCTGCGGGGGCGGAGTCGGCGTGCTGCAGCAGGCGATTGACAGAGTGCCGCTGACCGGGGTGGCGTTGCTGCCGGCGGCCGGGAGTGACTGAGCGCGGCGGCGGCGCGGCGGGGGAGCTGCCCCGACAGGCCCCGCCTCCAGACGTCCGAAGTAACGTGGCTTCCGCTGTTCGGTCACACACCTCGGCCATGTCCCGCGGCACTCGGTTGCGCCGTTCATCCACGAGCCGCTCACCCACGGCGCTCGCCTACGCTACAGAGCACCCGTTCTGGAAGCTGGCGCTGTCCTAAAAATGTCAGAAACGTCGGATGTCACGCCACATCTGTCGACCCATGCCGGCACCAACCACAGCACCCCCAATGGTGGGGGACGGGTGACGGAGACCCCGCTTTAAATGATCACTCTTTCAATCATCACTTGTACTGTAAATCTAAATTCGTTGTGCTTTCAATATAATACCAATGGGGGTGCTACCATGAACACAAGAGGACGGCGACCGGGCTTCGGCAAGGAGCGGCCACCACCAGGCCGAGCCATGTGGTGCGACTGCGACCGGGTGCGGTTGCGCTTCGCAATTGACTGAACTGCGGCGGAAGAGTCCTTTTCTTTTAAGCGTGCCCCACGTGGCTCCACCCTAACAGCCAGACGGGCATGTGACTGCAGGGCTGAGGCTGCCCACTGCGCAGGGGCACGCTGCGGGCGAGGGGGCTTGCCCATCGAGTGACATCGCGGAGTTCAGCCTGCTGTGCTGAGGCCGCTGTGCTGTGGCTGCAGTGGGTTTTGGCCAGCATGCCCCGGCCATGCGCTGGGTGAGGCACGCTCGAGGTATGGCAGACGCCGTCGTCTGGCTGTTCCCTGTGTTGGGAGTACGTTCAGTACGCTCAAGAGAAAGTTCTAGGTGGATGAGCTCGCTGTACTTGCCCATGGTCCGTACTCGACCAGGAGGCACAGGCCATGGACAAGAGAAAATGCCACAGATGTCACATGTCCATCCTGCGCAGGTTGCGTCGGACGCAAAGGGCTGCTTGTTTTCTGCTGTGTATGATGTGAGACAGCAAACACTGGCCACAACAGCATGGTCAATGGTTCCAGCATGGTGCTCGACATGGACATGGCGATGGCGCAGAGCACTTGTGCCAGTGCACACACAAGATGCCGTACTGCGCGCGAAAGCCACTTCGATCAGGGTGATACACGATTTTTGTTGTTTGTGCTGAAGCCGTGTCGCTAGTGTGCTCTGCAGACTCGCCCTGTGCGCAACCGTTGAGTGGATTGTGGCAGGAGCATCCCCCGTGCGCTCGGTCTATTACATAATGCTGACTGGAAGATGGTGCACTGTCCTGCCCTTACGTGTAGTGTTGACGTCTGGCTTTCAGACCATCGGCTTGACCTGAGATTCATGCACGATCGGCTCTGGACACCATTGATCACACAGCCTCGCTTGGAGCTGAGCGTGACCAGAGGCGAGAGTCAAAATAACTGTTTGCCATATACTGTTGTTGTTCTTGGTCTACGGTGAAGGCCGATGCCAGCTCTCGCTGCTTGATACAGCGGCGTGAATACTAAGGGCGGCACGTTGCAGTTTAAATGGCTGTAACATCGTCACACACTATGTAATCGTGCGTCTTTCGGTAGAGCTGTGTACATCGCAAGACGTCACTCCCAAGCATGCTGACCATTGCATACAAACACATGGATACTGACTTGCATGTACACTGCTGTCCATACAAATAGTTTCAGTCACTTCTGTTGTTTAAGATTCTGCCCACACGGGAGCCCGATGGGCAACGCATTCTGCAAGACATTCACGTCCAGAGATCTGGCGTTCAGCATGGCGACAGGGGAAACAGCCGCAACGCAGCCGAGAACAATGCAATGCGATCTTAAGATCTTAGATTTTCGTTGATTGGCAGGAGGTGGCACCAATACAACCCTTTTGGACCCTCTGTGTAATCCCGTGCATTCTGAAGGTGAGCGGTCCCGTGGTCTCCGATTCACGAAGGCCTGCTCTTGAGTGTTATACTTCTTGCCGTAGCTGCGAAGGTACTTCGAAAAAGACCTCTTAGTGTGATCACTCATGAGTGACAGCTGGGAGGACCAGGCCGAGGCAGCGGCACCTGCTTCCAACAAGGCCGGCTTCTCATTTAATCCGTCAGCGACTTCATTCAGCTTCAACCCCACAGCAAGCTCTTTCAAACCGCCGTCAGAATCATCACCTCCTGCGCCAGCCCCCCCTCCTGCGCCACCTCCTGCGCAACAAGCGGAAGTTCCTGGTGAGTCGCACACTTCTGCCTCGGACGCTGACTGCCTTTGCTGTATGAGCGCCCAGACGAGGGAGCGCAAATCTGAAACGTTGTCGGTGTCCGCCTTGTTAGCGCACGGTGCCTGCACTACCATGTAGCCAGTGCTGTACCGTGCTCAGGACCTCCTTAGCGACCTGCCAACGCCGATCGAATCGACTGTCCGTGTCTTGTATGCAATCCTTGCGCCCAGTCTGCTTCACGTCCATGATCTCCGCTTACGTAGCTCCAATGACGTATATATATACTCAGCGGTTGTGTAGATGATGCTTTAGCGGAAGTGGAGGAAGGTGTTGCCAACGTGGCAGTCACCGAGGAGCCAGCAAGTAAACCGGCAGAGGAGGAAGCCCCGAGTGCTCCACAGGAGGAGGCCAGCAGCTCTTCAAAGGCGCCAGAGCCGCAAGAGGAGGAGCCCGAGACAGAGGAAGACGTCGCTGCCAGGCGAAAGGTGTATGAAGCACTAGCGAAAGAGGACACTCGTGTCCACATGAACGTAGTCTTCATTGGCCACGTCGATGCCGGGAAGTCAACTCTCGGAGGGCAGATTCTGTGCCTCATGGGGGGTGTGGATGAACGGACGATTGAGAAGTACCAGAAGGAGGCAAAAGAAAACAACCGCGAGACCTGGTACATGGCATACGTCATGGATACCAACGACGAGGAGCGCGCCAAGGGGAAGACCGTGGAGGTCGGGCGAGCTCACTTCAACACGGCCAACAAGCGGTGCGCCTACGTCCTGAGATGCCTGCTGCGCACGGGTGGCCACCTGGCTGCCCTGTGGCCACTCGCCGCTCGACAGTTGTGACTGTCGACAAACTCCAGTTTAGCTGCTCCAGTGTACCTGATTCCAGAGTGCCGGACTGATCGCCTGCAGCTAGGTGTGACCTCTGTTGCACAGCACCCATAGCCACACGTGCATGTCCGTGCCCCACGCCATTTGACCCGGCAGCCCCGAGTCGCACCTCAGCATGCTCGAACAGCAGCCCTTGAGCGGCAAACCTTCAGCTTGGTACACCGATGCACCACCTGGAGCATCCTCATGCCGGCCTGCTGGCGCATCTCCCGGGGTATACTCACGCATACTCACGCGCATTGCGAGAGCCGGGTGGCCCTGCCGCAGGAGCGCTCGTGCTTCACGCCGCGCAGCCGGGACCTGCCCCCGGGAGGAGGCGCATGGCACGCGAGGCGATCGTGGTGCCGCCATGTAGCATCTGGCCAGCACTCCACAGTCGCATCAACTGCACGCAGCCCTGGCTGCATCCCTGTTTGCCACACTCTCTCTGAGTCAATATCCCACCGAGAGCATGGCCAACAACCACAAGCCAGCATTCCTCGTCCTGTGCCTCGGAACGCGGCCGGTGATGCGCCATCAGGGTACCATGTCACAGAAACAGCGTGTCTCCAGAGTGTCCACCCGCAGCCGTGGTGTTGCCTCTAGCTGCACGTGCTTGGCCCCGGATACTCAGCGGGAACGCGCAGCACGGGTGTGCACACCATGAGTGTGCGTAGCTGCCTCTGTGCTCACACGCGGCGCCTGGAGAGGGGCCGGCATGCAGGTACACCATCCTGGACGCTCCGGGGCACAAGAACTTCGTGCCCAACATGATCCAGGGCGCGTCGCAGGCAGACATCGGCGTGCTCGTCATCTCGGCGCGCAAGGGCGAGTTTGAGACCGGGTACGAGCGCGGCGGCCAGACGCGCGAGCACGCCCTCCTCGCCAAGACCCTCGGCGTGCAGAAGCTCATCATCGTCATCAACAAGGTCCGCGCCCCCCCTCCCCACCGGCATGCATGCCCCGCCCAGCTGCGGACAGACTGCGCCGCAGCAGCCGCCGCCGCGGGGCAGCGCCGTGCTGTCTCCTGTGCCCGGCTGCATCTTCCCCGTCGTCCGCGGACACCGCCATGAGCACCCGCCACGGCGTCCACCAGCACTGCCCCCAAGAGAGCTGCACGCATGCTGCTACTCCCCTGGAGCTCTGCGTGCAAACGACCCGATGCATGCGCTTGCTGGAATGGGCGCCTGTAGGACCCTGCCGCCCGGGTGCAGCCGAAACGGTCCCCCCTGTGGTGCCGGCAGCTGCAGTGGGTGTGCGGTCGGCCAAGGATCATGCGGGAGTGGGGTGCTGACCGAGTGCCGGTGCAGATGGACGACCCATCAATCTGCGATGATGGCAAGTGGAGCAAGGAGCGGTACGACGACATCGTCAGCAAGCTCACGCCGTTCCTGCGCAGCTGCGGGTACAATCCCGCGAAGGACTTTGTGTTCTGCCCGCTCGCGGCGCTCACCGGCGGCAACGTCCTCGAGAAGCCACCCGTGGCCACGTGCGAATGGTGGAAGGGCCCGACGCTCTTCGAGGCCCTCGACAGCACAGACGCCCCCACCCGCGACCCGATGACGTCGTTCCGTATGCCGATCATGGACAAGTACAAGGACATGGGTACGGTGGTCATGGGCAAGAGTGAGAGTGGCGTCGTGCAGGTGCGGGCCCCCACGCCACCTCGGCTGGCTGGACGCCTCTGCATGTGGCGGTCGGAGGCACTGCCACCTCTCCCTGCCGGGGCTGCGGCTTGTTGCCCATCGCCTGTGCGGGGGCGACGTGCCGCGCCAGGCCTGGCGTGCTGTGCGTGCTGTGTGCTGTGGAACTGGCGTGCTGAGGCGCCCAGGGCTAATCTCATGGACTGCGGGAGCGGTGCTGCTGAGGTGGTGTCGAGTGACGGACGTTCGCGACTCACGCCCGTATCCCATGCATCGGTGAACACGTGCATGTGTGGATGTTTGTGGAGGGAGCGTGCAGGTGGGGACGCCGCTGGTGATGATGCCGAACGCGCAGCGGTGCAAGGTCACGACGGTGTGGCGGGACGATGACGAGGTGCAGGCCGCGGGACCTGGTGAGAACCTGCGCATCCGCATCTCTGGCATCGACGAGGACCAGGTGCGGCCGCCTGCCTTTGCCAGCCCGTTTGCCTGTGGGACCCACCGAGTGCCACTGTTGCCACTCCCCGAGTGCCTGTTGAACAAACTCTTGCATGGCTTTGGCTGCCCGAGAGGCTGGTGCTGTAGCAGCTGGTGTGCCCCAGGCTTCCTCTATGGCTGCTGATGGGTCGCATCCCCTCTGCTCGCATGGCATGTGCCCTGGTGTAGGCATGCACAGACTTTGGCCTCGTTGTTGCTCCTCGAGCTCTGTGACATGGCAGGGCGCAGTGTGGCGTGAATTTCCAAGGATCGGTGGTTTGAACTGCAAGGCTGTGTGCGCAGCAGGTAGTGAGTGGGCTGGACGGTTGTGCAGGTGAGCCTGGGCTTTGTGCTCTCCGGCCCGAGCAACCGCTGCCCGGTGGTAACAAAGTTCGCGTGCCAACTAAAGCTACTGGAGCTGCTCGAGCATAAATCGATCTTCACTGCTGGGTACAAGTCCATCCTGCACATACACTCCATCACCGAGGAGTGTGAGGTTCTGCAGCTCGACTTTGAGGTGGACATGAAGACAAAGGAGAAGAAGCGCTGCAAATTCGCCAAGTCGAATGCGTCGGTGCTGTGCAAAGTCTCCGTGTCCAAGCCAATCTGTGTGGAGCCGTTCGACGTCAACGCGCAGATGGGGCGCTTCACGCTGCGAGACGAGGGCAAGACGATCGCGATCGGCAAAGTCACGAAACTACCTCCGCCCGGAAAGTAGAAGCTGCGGCCGAAGTCCTAGCATGCGTAGGCTGAGGATGTGATTGCCTGTTCGCGCGGGAGGGCGTGGCCATTCACACACTGTACGTTTGTCTGTGCTTGACCCGGTTGTTTGGGCGTTGGAAACACATTTTTTGGGTTTGTGTAAATTGACTTGAGCTTTCCGTGCTGAGAAGTGAGACGCTTGTTCGACATCGAAGCTGCAGGCGGGCGGGAGAACACCTGGGCTTATTTACAACGCCATCCTGACATATGTCTGGCCCCGTCGCCAAAGGGCGAATACTGCGCTTCCATGTACGCTCTTGTTGTTCTTCTACAACGGAAACTAAACCGCAGTGAGCCAAACATCTTGGTACAAGCTGTCAGGCATTGTTCAAGAGCAGAAGTCGTGGGCGACCCTCATGATCACATCAGCATCACATGCATAAAGCATGCATCCTTTGGCAAAGCCACCGCTTGGCACATACACAAACAGCATCATCACATCTGCACACCCTACGCTACGCCTCGTTTCGCCACTCTATCACCTGGCACTGCCCAGGCTACACTCTATCGCCAAGCAGCTCAGGCACCCCAAGCCACTACCTCAGCATGAATCATCGAGCGCCTGGCCAAGTAGCTGCTGGTGTACATGCTCAACATATGACTTGCACCACAGGCTCCACTTGCCCGTTCACTTGGGCCGAGCACTCTGCACACAGGTACAAGTGCAAGTTAGTAGACCTCCCAGAGCCAAAAAATGCGACTTTTGGGGAACAAGTGGTTGGTCTATGCCCCGAAAATAACTTCTACAGGTAACGCTGCTGTGTCCAGATCAACACTGCTGTGGGATCAGGTTGTGTTGGGTCGGGTTGCTACACTGGAGCTGAACCCATGCAGTCAACTTGCTTGTGCCCAGTCGCCCCTGCCACCCGGACGCCGATCATCCCGGCGCCGACATGCACACCCAGTCAACACAACGAACATGCACCACAATCTTGCATGCGCCTGATGGAGGCAGGCAGTGCCTGTAGCGACCATCGCATCAACCCAGCAAGCACTCAACATGCATGATGCCATGGTCACGATGCGGCAACCTTACCGGTCAACTACACACGCACGCGCACTCTTCCCAGTGGCGACTGGCTGCGCCGCAAGGCACAGTCACACAGCAGCACCCATGATGCATGAGTAGGCCCAGGCATTTGCATGGAGATGCGGGCGCAAACGATCTGCGTGCACCGGCACGCTGCAGCCGCTGTAGGCGTTGCGCACACGCCGGAGTGGCCACATGTACAGTCAGCGGTGACAGCGAAACGCCCCAGGAAACCGTGTGCATCTGCTTACCTCTGCTGTGGCAGCTGCACGGCAGCGGCAAAGCAGCAGCAGCGTATATGTGGGGGGGGGATTGCGTACCGCCTTGGCGTTGGAGCCGTCGGTGGTGCCAAAGGCGTCGCCGAAGGAGAAGTCGGAGCGGTCGCACCCCTGCTGCGCCGCAAAGTCGCCGCGCGCCTCCGCCGCGATGCGCGTCGCCACGGCCCCGCCGTAGCAGCCCCCCTCCAGCAGCGCCTCCGCAATTGCCTGCACGGCGTGCCTGGAAGTGCTCACCAGGAGCGTGGGTAACGCGATGCGCCAAGCTGACTTGACCCCCGCAGTTGCGCGCGCCAGGCACCCACCTCGACTGGTGTCTGATTGAGGGCTGATACACCACACGCAGGGTTCTACATGCAAAAAACGTTGCACGGAGGGCGTAGCCGCGGCAAATGCATGCGCGGCAATGTGTACGCATGAGCTGAGGGCGCGCGGACCGCAGCGGCGCTGAACATTCATGCATGCACGAAAGTATGTGGAGTAGTTCAGACGAAGTTCAAGTGGACAGAAGCGTGGCAAGGCGGTACGGGCGGGCTCAGATGGGAGACCCAGTGGCGGGTTGTGCACACCCTGGTCCAGACGGTGGCGTAGGCGGCTGCGGAGCAGCTGGCGTAGGCGGTGGCGGATGATGCCGCGTCGCCCTCGGAGCATGCAGACACTTCTGCGCGAGCAAACGTGTCGGCCATGAGGGTGATGAAGGTGGACGCGGAGCCCACGGACAGTGCCTGGGACTTGGCGAGGCAGCCGCACTTTTCGGCGGATGCAGCGACGGCGGTTGCGTGCGCCTCGGCGGTGGCCGCTGCCCAGGCCTCGGCGGTGGTGGAGACAGAGGCACAGCCAAACGCGGTGCCGGTGGACACGCAGGAGGCCTGTGTGGAGGCGAGGGCGGCGGAGAGGGCGGCGCCGGAGTCGAATGCGGTCTCTGCCGCTGCCGCGACGGCGCCGTCAAAGTCCGGGCGGCAGAACTCGGTGAACACGTTGGCGACGGCGGTGACGTGGGCGTCCGCAAACTCCGCGGTCGCCTTGGAGCTGGACTGAATACGGCAGCGCGCAGAGGGGGACAAGCGCTTGGGGCGGGAGGGCACCTTGCCGCGGCGAGCGGGCTTCGAGCGAGAGGGAAGGTTCGAGCGGGCGAGGGGCTTCAAGCGGGAGGGGGGCTTGCCGCGGCCCCCGTTGCCCTCGTTTCCCTCATTGCCTTCATTGCCTTCGTTGCCTTCATCGCCGTTGTATAGGGATGCCCGGGAGTTGGGAGACAGGCTGCTGCTGCGGGTGGTGGTGGTGGTGGTGTGGGCAGTGGTCCTGGAGGAGCAGCCCCTGCCTGCGCAGCTGCTGCTGCCGCGGCTAGAGGTGCTGCTGCGGCGCTGCGCCGTGAGTAGGCTACGGCCGGGGGCGGCGGCGGTTGCGGCGGCGGCGGCAGGCGCCTGTGCCGCCAGCGCGAGGCCTGCCAGAAGCACGGTGACAGTCGTTGCGGTGTTCATCCTGCAGCCGGTGCAGGTGTGGATGTGTGCCTCGGGTGGCGAACGTGGTGGGCGCCTGGTCGGGGAGATGCCTGGGGGCCGGCTGGGCACTGTGGGGACGTTCACCGCGAGCACGTGTGCGCAGAGACCTTCGTGTTGGCTGCCATGCGAAGTTCTTGCATAGAATCGGCCAGATTTGAATTCGTGTGCGGGGCGCGGACAGTGCCTGTGGCCAGAGGCGTCGGGCCACGTGCATGTTCTGAACGATGATGCAGAGAGCCGAGGCTCGTTCATCAGCTTTAGGGAGGCTGGCGTAGCCGGCAGTGCTGTTGTACATTGGTGGTTAGTGATCAGATCGGAGATGCTTGATCGGCCTACGTTGCTGTGCAATGTGAATGTGCAGGGTACATCATGCAGGTCGACGGACAAACAGCTGGAACCGGACAGAGGATATGATTGGAAGTCATCAGCACACCGGGAGCGACTGGATTGCTGCTTGAGGTCAGACTGACCAATGGAATAGGTGAGACATAACCTGGTGAAAGGCTGCTTGGATGCATGCACAATTTGCAACTTGACCCAACAATCTCGATGGAATGCATCAGCACAGTTGATATGTGCTCCAGTGGCATTCGCTCTGGCCTGCAATGTCGGCATGTGGCTTTCGGAGAGGCAACATGAGCATGAGCATACCTGGTGCAGTGAGTCCTGTGCAGTGAGTCCCACCTGTGCTGAGTACCAATATGTGCCGAATGCCAGTTGGGGCAGAGGGAAACAATGGCAGGAAAGACTATAGGAATACATGCAAAGCTATGATGAGAAGGTATATGTGTCCCGGCTGCTGTTGTGCGATTGAAGCACTTGCAGGGACAATGCACTTGAGCAGTTTGCTGCTCAAGGCGCATGAACCCCGCAGTGCACGACGCAGTGCACGACGCTGTTACGCAGTTCGAAGTGAATTCGTGTTCAGTATTGCATGGACGTTCACACGTCGGTTTACGCCGCGTTGCTGTGACTGTGTTTGCTGCACTTGCCCCGCAAGCCAGCCAAGGACTCCGTGATCGTATTTCACAGACGCGTGCAGTGTGCAACTCTGCTTCGGCAATAGTCTCCTTGCTGGGTCTCGGTTGGATTGCGCAGGGGCCGATGATAATGTCTTGGCACAGTGAGATCATCGTGAGAAGATGAATTTTGCGGTGCGAACCTCTCTCGAGCGCTCGGTTGCAATGGTACTTGTCCTCCAGCACTCCCGTATGGCGCACGATTCACCATGACGCACCAGACGTGCCACTAATTCGCAGGCTCAGTTCACATGATGATGCCACCGAACGTATTCGCCTTAATTCATCGGGTGCTGGACCTTGATGCAGCGTCGTGGCATGCTCGTGCACGTGTTTGCGCTGCATGCTTGCCTCGGACCAACCTCAAGCTCGACAGCCGGCACCATCAGGACTCACGCAGGCAGCCATGTTCTGGGACAACATGAGTTCGACCAACACAGCCTCCCGGGTGGCCATGAGTCATGGAAACGCTGCAGCAGGTACTAAACCCCAGCCTGAAGCCATTGTAGATCATGTAACGGTCAATGTAGATACAAAGTACCTGTACTCGTTGAGCAGTGCAGTCCAGGCAGGACCTGTCATGCAACCCTCAACCACTGACAAGTACATATGCAGCCACAGTACACCCCACCTCGGGCGGTGATAAGCTGCCATTCCACTGCAGAATTCATACGCCACCCACGCAAAATGCCCGATGCACTCTTCCAGGCCTCCTGGGGTTTCGAGGCGCCTGCTCACACCACACATGAAGGGGGCGACTCACAGAGGCCGTCAGGGCAAGCCGTGCAACAAAACGCGCATGGCATAGCCCCGTGCAGACCGCCGGCCGCCCCTGCAGCCACATGCGCCTGCCCGCACGAAGCATTCGGCTCTCACCACGGACTTGGCGGCGGCGCTGCCCGAGCGCTGGAATCATGGTGGCAGCGCTCGGGCACTGGTGGACGTGCGCACCAGCAGCTGGTCCGGTTGTCAGGGTGATGCAGGGATGCAGGGTAAGCATGTACAGGAGGTCGGACCCAATGCGGCCCCAAGCAGCTGTCTGGCGCAGCGACCCGCCTAGCCGGGCCCCGAACTGAAGCACAGGAGCAGGAAGGAGCTGCGCCACCGAAGATGCTGGGGAAGGTGGCTGTGTGCCCGGGTCGAGGATGTGAACAGAATAGAAAAAAACAGGAATCGGGCATGTGTGATGTGAGAGCGGAGCACTCGGCTCAAGCATGAATGTCCAAGTTCGTTGGGGAGTGTGGCAGCTGATAGGAAGCACACCTGCCTTTGGGAGAAATGGCTCGTGTGGTCGCACACCTTGGTCGTGACCATGGTTTGCACCAGCGTGTGCCTTTGAGG
>JAUMHO010000006.1:898777-919018 GCA_032360965.1 Ulva armoricana
CAGCCCAGGTAGAACCGGCCGCCCATCAAGCCGTGTCCGCAGCGGCGCTGAAGCGAGGACTTGCCTGGCGATGCCGCAGCAGAGCGTGGTGGAGAGGTCACGCATCGCACTCTCCATGAACTACACGTTCATCGTGTAGTGACGGCGTTGTGCTCGTTTGCTGGTCTTGCCTCAAAGCAACCAGTATCACACAGCTGCAATGACAAGGCGTCGCCAGAGCACATGACAAACCCACTGTACTCGTAAGCTTGCAGTTATGCCCATCCTGACGTTTCACGCCCAGACCTGCTGTTGAAAGTTGCGGGCGAACATGTTGACACGGACTGTGACGCAATGACCGGGCGCTAAACCCCCCAACACGCGTGTGGCCATGGCATTGTTCCCTGCGTTCCTGAATGTTTCTTGCAACCCATTTTTTGCTCCCCGGCGTGTACGAGAGCAGTATGGACGCTGACGTGTCGTTATCTGTCGTGTCACCCCTTATATATGGAGCAGTTGTGCTCGTTCCGTAGCAACGCATTTCAGTTTGGAATCGCGCTTTCTAGACAGCATAACAGAGACCTGTGCCCCGACACACTACCCCAGCTCAAATGGTTGCTGCTGGTGTGTGATAGACGTGACCGGGTTCTCTGATACAGTGCAGCAGGCTTTGCGTTGACAAACAGCCCCAAAAAATGACTCAACAACCGCATGGAAGCGGGTCTGAAGCTCCTCAGATAAACCCGTGCGGGTCCGTGCTCAGCATGCACCCACGACCCTTGCGCCTGTGCCATGCAGCGGATCGAGGGTACTTGGAGCGCGATGCTCACGGTGCGAAACCATGTGTACGACTAGATGAGCGCGTGCAGTGACTCGATCGGCACGCTCTGAGCACCCCCAGCAAGGCTCATCTCCTCTTGGATTTTCCAGCCTGTAACTCCTTGAGTCTGAAGTACTCCACGATGTTTTTCTGCGGCACACCATCGGCAGATCAGCTGCTTGCTCACCCCTGGCAAGCCACATGGTGTCCATGCATGGTGTTGCATGGATCACGGCCACGCATTCTGCCGACTCACAGCAAGCTGGCTCCATACACGTGCTCCTTCTCAAACGGCGACGCTGTGTCCGGTGTGCACAGGTAATCAGCACCGCGCATGAGGCACGTGTGCGGCAGGTGTTCCACAGCAGAGCAGGCCAATCAACGAGCTGGCGGCCGGTCTCTCTCTGTGACAGTGACGATCGAGGAGACATCGCGGGGACAACTCCGAAGACGTGGAGCACACCTTGGAGAGCACCACCTTGCTGTGCCCGGGCCTCGGTGCAGGCGACAACCGCCGCACCTCCTTTCCGCTGTCAAACAGAATCAGGGTAGGAACCTGGTTGTCCAGGCCTTTTGTCGAAATCTGTACAGCAACAAGGCTCATCATCGAGGCTCGTCATCGAGGCACCCACAACGTCAGTATGCCTGGGGTACAGTCGGCATGTGGCAATGCCTCGGCCAGCCAGCCATCAGCTGCGCTACGACCCTGGACCGTAGGCAGGGAGCCGCATGCATGCGCACCTCTTGACGCAAAGATGCGGTCGATCGCGAGGTTCACGGTGCACTATCATTACTGCCCCCAGGAGCCGTCAAGTGCGCAACTGGGGACTACCATTCACAGTATTGGTCTGCCATCGCTTGGAGATGTGACAAAGCGGTGAAGTGACAGCACGCGTAGCTTGAATCGAGGCTCATGCAGACTCGTTGCATGCCTGTGTTCGTGAACGGCAACTCTTTGTAAGAGTCCTCTCACAATGCCTAACACATTGGCTGCTGTTCCATGCCAGACCATGTCGTTCAGGCACGCTGCTGTAGGTCTAGTCCGTGTACACGAAAAGGCAACTGTCCCTGAACGAGGTGGGGGCACCGGGCTGCTCAGGCCGGTGCCCAACCGGTGCGCACGCGTACCCACCGTGATCCCACTCTTGCCGGCCCCGCCAAAGAACGAACCACAACTACACTCTCAGGTACTCATGTGGCAGATGCATGCATGGCAGCTGTACCGCAAACGAACAAAACCTGCCGGGGTACAGCATTAGCCGTGCAGTGCACACGGTTATCAGCGAACTGATGCGAGACCTGTGGGCGAAACAGTCTACCCAAAATCACGGCAGATGAGCTGCTGACGCATCCTGCACGCAGCCATACAGTAGCCAGGGCAGGGCCGCTGATGAGCCACTGTCGCCCTGGATGAGTATCGCGTATGACGACTGAGATATGGCATGTCCACATGCCATGGGCGCTGCTTTCAGCCCGGAAGACCGCAAGGACTCGTGCAGATGCACGACCAATGCACCCGATTGCACAAATCAGCAACATCGAGGCGATTGCTGACTGGATCCACCGGTGTGTGGAGTGTCGATGCATCTCCGGGTTCACTGCTCACTGACACTCCCCTCTTCAGCAAGCATCAGCACTCCACACACACACGCATGGGTGGTGCACATGCATGGGTGGTGCACACCTTGAAATGCTGGGCCAGCTCCTTCCAGCTGCCAATGTCCACTTCACCAAATTTCAGCTGGCCAGAGCCGCCAGAAAACTCCGCGGCTAACGCGTCAAAAAGAGGCAGCACAGCAATGCTCTCAAACGCGCCGTAAACAGTGAACATCACGAGCCAGTAGCCGGAAGACGGGCCGCTGGAGGGCATGACTTGACTGTGGAAGTGGTCTGGCACTAGAGGCTTCCCATAGCAGCGCGGCCCATCATAGTATGGCGGCCACACCACGGCGTACAGCACTGCACCGCTCTCATGTGAACATCAGGAAAGATGCTGCAAGAATTAGTTAAACTGTAGCCTGCTTCTTGCACTTGGAATACACTGCTGCAAGCCTACTGGGGAATGGCATGGTCACCATTAACAACTGCGTGGAACGGTGGTAACGCACCAAGATACCAGAGGCCAAAGATGAAACAGATTCGTGGATCCATACAGAAGAGAAGCCACAACTGGACGGCCTGCGTGCGTAGTGTAAAGATCTCAGTGGATTGCCCGAAGCAATGTCGTCAGGGAGAGATTTATTACAGTTGGCACAGTACCTTGGTGAATTGGAAGGTAACCATGAGTGACTCGTCCCACGATCGCCTCCGGAATAGCTGCACATTCATACGACTGTGTTGTGCTGGTTTTACGGTTGCTTGTTTTGATCGCGTTTGGTGCATGTATCTCAAGCGCACACCTTGAACGCAAGCGACAGCGCAAGCAGGCCGAACGCTTGTCTTTCCTGCATAAGTTTACCAAATAGTGCACTAGGCTGCACCATCAGCTGTAGCAGTTCCCGGTGTCACACCCGACAGCGTTCCCGGTGTCACACCCGCATAACAAATGTTGAATCGTGCGCCAGCGATGCTGAACCTTCGTCCCTGCCGAAGGCAAACCATATTCGTGGGATCAGGTACAATAGCAACGTTACAGTATTTATTATGTAGAATAGTGAAAGGAACCTAGTGGCTTTCATTTCCCGTTTGGAGGCCAGTACCCGTAACAGGGCCTGGCCTGGTTGATCAAGCCGATTCAATCATCAACCGTCGAGAGTGACGAACGTCATACGTACCCACAACTGTACAAAACGGTTGCGCCCCGATCTCATCTGCAATAAGCGCAGCCCGTCTGAAGTTTAAGCCCTGCTTTGACTGGAGTCAGTGCCCCGCGGTACGCCAGGTTATCCAGAGGTCACTTGAAGCCACCGTACGATGCTGTTATGGAATGCAGTTCTATGGAATGCAGGTCAGTCCTGACTTAAGAGAGGGTGTTGCACTGCTCTGGTGTGGCATTGGGCCCATGAATAAAGTACAAGGTACACCGACGCTGTGTATGCAATAGTCCGATTCATATGAGTCCGGACTGGGTTTACCCACGTAACGTTGGTCGGAAAGACGGTCCGTTTCAGTTGCATCCGCCAATCAAACTCAAGCCTCATTATTTTCAACAGCTCTCACCATCTAGGTTCGCATTTACAGTCGCATTTACAGGCGCACCGCCAGGCAGTATGTCCATCTGGTCGGTCCCATCCACACGTGAGAAGACCCACACTGAAACATGCGCTTGTGCGAAGGCACATTACTTCTTGCTGTAGCCGCCCAAGAAATCATCGATACCAAACGGATCAGCCTCCTGCCGCTTCTCGAACTGCACAGGCCCACTGCGCTCGGCAGCCCCGGCATCAGTCCCAGCAAAGCCTTTATCAGGCTTGAATCGGCCAGTGTCCACCCCGGCAGCACCGCCACCGCCATACACCTCGTCGTCAAGCCGATCCCTAGCACGATACATCCCCAGCGCACTGCGGTCCGCAAACAGCGCCTTGTCGTACACCGCCGTGTTGTCATCCCCCCTGAAGCCGCTCCCAACGCCCCCCTCTCGGTTGAACAGCCGCGAATCATACTGCACCTCATTGCGCTTGACGGCTGCCTGCCCCAACGCAATCTTCTCACTGACATCGCGGTCGCGGTCACGCGTGAGCTTGCTCCCGCGCGCGCTCCGGTTCTTCTCAGCCAACCGCAACTCACGGTCGCGCTCTCGTCTCCGCTCGCTGCGGATGTCGTCACGCTCCCGCTTCGCGGCGGCCTCCTCTGCCGTCAGCCGCTCGCCACCGTCCCGATCAGGCGACTGAGACCGCGACCGCGACCGCGACCGAGGCCGCTCCCGCTCCCGGCCGCGGGGGCCGTCGTCTCTACCACGGGCCGGTGGCGGCGGCAGCGACCGAGATGAGCCGTCCCCACGGTCACCCAAGCCACGCCCACCGACCGATGGCGGTGGTGGCAATGTTTCATCATCTGCAGTGCACACCCAGTGAGAGACCGCGGCCACTGTGCAGCAACGCGCTGGAGTACAGCACACGGGGGGTGATCAAGCACAGTCAAGCACAGATCAAGCGACTGCTGCCCATGGTGTATCTCACAACCACAGCATGCGGGCCACACCTGGGGAACCTGTTAGCCATGCATGTGTCAAGGCTGCAGTGTGCGTGAGCCTTCTGCGTCAACCAGCACCACTGCGCCTCGTGTTTGGGCCACCCTCGCGGCCCTGTGGTGCAGCGCTTCGCCACCATGAACGCCACACACAGGCCATGCACACCGCTCAGATGCAGGTGCATCACAGCGTGCATCACAGCGTGCATCACAGCGTGCATCACAGCGTGCATCACAGCGTGCATCACAGCGTGCATCACAGCGTGCATCACAGCGTGTACCGTTTCTGGTGCAGCAGGGGTCAACCACGGAGCACTGCAGGCTGCGGCATGCTTCACAGGAGCGGGCAGGGACGGGCTGAGGTGGCGGATCGCACCAGGGCATGCATCTGCATCCAGGCGGGACGCGAGGGAAGCGTGCGCCCCGGCTGCAGCGCCGGCTCTGGCGGCCGCAGCCAGAGCCCGCAGCTGCTCCTCCTTCTTCTGCTTCTCGCGCTGCTTGATCTCAGACTGCAGCCGCGCCTGGAGCTCGGTCTCTCTGCGGGCGGTTTCCTCGGCAGCTGCGAGCGAGAGGGACATGTCCATGTGCTTCTTGTTCAACGTGACCTCTTGCATGCCACGGCCATCTGCTGCCAGCCGTTTATCCAACGGAATGGTGTATCCCTGCGACGTTGCCGTTGTCAGGAGGCTGAAGCTGCAGGCATGCATGGCTGAGGGACAGCAACGTTGGAAGCGGTTTGCACACCTTTGCATTCTTCCATGCGCTGACGCATGGGGGGATCGTAAATTTCTGCTGCTCCTCTTTGGTGAGTTTTTTGGGTGGGCTGTGCATGAGCGGCACCACCTCTTCTTTCATGACACGGTAGTGCTTTTGGTGTCTGAATTTTGGGGGCTCCAACGGATCCTTGGGCATCTCTTGCATTTGGATGATGCGGTGGTCCACTCCTGAGTTGTGTGCTTGGGTTGTTGTCTTTGGGGTGTACTTGATGTACTGCGGGCCGCCTGGCCTCGCATCTGCACTGAGAGCCTTGGGATTGTTCGCAGCTTGCTTTTTTGTGACAATGCCACTGAGAGCCTCCATCGTGGACTTCATCGTCTCTTTGATGGCTTCATGGTCCGGGTGTGGGTGTGCTGCTGCATCTGGCCCTTTTGGCACCATTTGCCAATGGCTGCTTGGGTTGCCTGATGGCTTTAACACAGGTGCAGGCTCCTGAAAAGCAACGCATGGTGGCTGGCTATGAGAGGCTGGGCCGGCGACGGCGTCGACTCTCCTGGCGACACACCACAGCTGGCCTGATGCCTGGTCCAGTGCGACACCAACATTCGCGCAGGTCACATGGCACAAGCACGTCAATAAATGCTAGTTATGATCTTACCTGCACTATCAGCGTCCGCTGATCCATCTCTCTCACGGAAACGTCATCTTGCTGCCATCGCGAAACGGTGGGTGCCTTTCGCTTCGGCGCCGGAAGCGCGCTTAGCAGCGACATGTTGATGTACTTGGTAGCCCCGCGTTTGAAGCAGAGTCTGTGATAGGATGCCGTCTGAGCAAGATGATATGAGACACTGTGTGTCTACAGTGTGACCGCCTGCTTGGACACTACGGTATGCCAGTGACTGGATGTGGGGATGGGTTCCCCTAATGGGCTCTGCGTGACAGACAGTGGGATCATTCGGCCTTCGCGCTGAGCATGTAACGGCCATCGCACCACGCCACTCCGTGTTGCTCGCCACGTTCGTCGACTATCGATCGCTCGTTTCGCAGCACAACCGATCATGCTGAGCAAACAGCAAAGCCACAGCTCCTCATTCCCTCTGCTCACAGATGTAGAGAGCTTGTCTCGCGGCACTGACAGGTCGAGCCGTTGAAGTGTGTGTTCTTGTAGCTCGCGACTGCATTCGTCATGGCATCCTCGACAACGCAGTACAAATCTCGAGATGAGATGAAGAGGGCTCAAGAGCTTGAGGAGGCTCGTAAAGCCGGGCTCGCTCCAGCCGAGATTGATGCTCAAACCGGCCAGTCGATCAACCCCCACATTCCCCAGTACATGACAAAGGCACCTTGGTACTTGAACCAAGACAAGCCATCTCTACAACATCAGAAAGACTGGCGACTCACACAAGAAAAGGTAGAGGAGAAGTGGTATGCACGAGGAATGAAAGGCAAAGCCAATCGCAAGTTCAAGAAAGGCGCCTGCGAGAAGTGCGCACTTGCAACTCCGCGTTTCCCGGAGCTCACACCCTGGATCTCCTTCTAACATCTCCCTTGCTGCAGCTGTGGTGCCATGACCCATGCCACCAAGGACTGCTTAGAGCGCCCAAGGAAGCTCAAAGCAAAACATACGAACCAGGACCTTGCACACGATGATGTCATCGAGGACTTCGACTTCAAGGACTGGGCTCACAAGCGCGACCAGTACAAGGGGTACAGTGCAGATGATTACGCAGAAGTTGTGGAGCGGTATGAGCGTATCAACGCTGCCAGGCAGGAGCGCCTGCGGAAAGAGCAAGCTGAAGCCAGGTACCACCCCCACTGTCACACCTAAGCAGATGTTCCAGGGAGTTCATATCCAGCCCTCTGAATCGCTGAGGCTCATGCCTCACCCACCGCAGTCGTCTGTCTCCAGTCCACGTGTGTCAACGCCCCCAGCTCACAGAACCGCATGTTGCTCAACCGCATCTTCCCACGTTCATCCAATACAGGCACACCTGCAAGCTTACTCCGCCTGGGCAGCCCCTAGGCACCTCCGCCTCGCACCTCAGATCCAATCACTCCGGTCAGCGGCCCGTGTTGTCCCTGTCTGACACCCCCATCATCTGAAACCCCCAGCTCTCGGTATGGCTCATCAAGCCCCGCAGCACCTGTCATGCCACCAGTGTTACACACCTGTGAGCGTGTCTGGGGATGTGTCCTTGAAGGTGTTCCCGATGCGTTGAGTTTGTGAGGTCTTCTATTGTGAGGTCTTCTAGAAGGAACACTGCCTGCGCCATGCGTGGCCCCCTCGGCATCGCTGCACCCGGCCAAGGAGTTACACATCCACCAAATGGCCCGAGTTCGTGCGGGCCTGCTTAACAGGCAGTGCCGTGTAGGTACGCTGACGGGCCCGAGACCGCAGCGCCTGCAGCAGAGAGCGCAGCTGATGAGGGGGACGGCGGCGCCGTTGCAGCGGACGAGGACAAGCTCGGGGAGGAGCAGCAGAAGGAGTTCACGAAGGTCGAGAAGGCGGTGCGCACGACCGGCGGCGGCTCGACGGGCACTGTGCGGAACCTGCGCATCCGCGAGGACACGGCCAAGTACCTGCTCAACCTCGACGCGGGCTCCGCGCACTACGACCCGAAGAGCCGAAGCATGCGTGCGGACCCGCAGCCGGACAAGGCGCCGCATGAGAAGACGTTTGCGGGGGACAACGCGACGCGGGAGTCGGGCGACTATGAGTATTGGCGGCAGCTGACGCAGCATAGCGTGCTGGAGGGCGAGAAGGGCAGCTCCATGCATGTGCAGGTGCGGCACGCCCACCCCCTGTGGTGGTGCTGGTGTTGACGCGGCCTGATGCAGCGGCTCGTGTGCGAGCGTTTCTGTCTGTTCTGTGACGTTGAGAAGCTGTGCTGCGTGCCGACGGCCCTGATTTGGCCGCTCTTGGTGTGCGAACGAACCACAATGGATGCGGTGATGGTTGCGGATGAGGCGTGTGCCAGCAGGCCAGCTGCAGCCTGGTGGGAATTTGCAGTCTGCTAGGCTCATGAGCCGTGGCTGTGCTGCCGATGTGGAACCAGATGTCAGTCGGGTGAGATCATGTACAGATCTTGAGATCGTGCAGATCTTGCAGTCCACTACGGTTGGCCTCTTTGTGGCCATGAAGATCTGCGGTCCAGGGGCACATGCTGAACTGCAGCGCCCATGTCACGTCGATGCTTCTCAAATCTGAGCGTGCAGCGCAAGCCACGTCGTTTGCAGTTGGGATGCGTCTCTAGTCTGCTCGTCGACAAAGAGACATTGGGGGCAGTCTGGTGTCTTGGGGCAGTCTGGTGTCTTGCAGCAGCACAGGTTTAGCGATGTCCTGCAGCTCAAGCCACGTGACAGGCTGCCGTCAGATGTGGCTCGTTGCAATGTAGGCTGCGCCGACACAAGCGCTCATGGCTCACCAGTCGTTCAAGGAGAAGAAGGCCAAGCTAGCGAGCAAGAAGCAAGCCAGTGTGTTGGAGAAATATGGCAATGCCGCGCCAGAACAGCCAGACGCAGACATGCTGCTGCCTGCCAGTGAGGCGTATGTGGAGTATGATCGAACGTGCGCTCCGCCTGCAAGCAGCTGCAATCACAAGGATGGCATGAATGTTTCCACTTTCAGCTTGTGCCAGCACGTCAGTGACATGGCTGTTCAGTTTTACAAGTTTGTTGTTGTACTTCCCCGGTCTGACAAGCGATGATCAGCCTGTTTGTCCGTCCCTGTTGGCGGTACCACCCTCCTGTTCTACACAGCAAGGCGTCTCATGCCTGGACACTGTTACCAGGTGCACCAAAAACTGGAAAACCCTTCCCATTCTACTGGTCTGGGTGGCAGTCACGGCTGAATTTTCAAGAAAGTGGGCCTGCCGCGATGTGTTTCTCAGCACCACCGTGCCGTCTCCTGCATGGTGCCTGCAACAGTGACTCGGCCTCTTGAAACATAGCCTGCCTTACACCGTAGCCTGCCGACGGATGCCAATCGACCGATGCGTTGCACCACTGGATGGCGCACGTGCCGAGGCTCGTCTGCTGTCAGTGTGTCTGATCTGATCTGGTCCGAGACGCACGCGGAGGTGCCGAGGAAGGGTTAGTGCTATCAGTGTAGACAGAGGCGGGATGCATGTGCAGAGGGAGAGTGGTGCGAGGGGCGGAGGCGGTGGTGAGGAGCCGCTACGACGAGGACGTTTACCCGGGCAACCACAGCTCCGTGTGGGGCTCCTACTGGAGCGCGGGGAAGTGGGGCTACGCATGCTGCCGGTCGCATCTCAAGGCCAGCCTCTGCATGGGCTCGCGGGTGCAGGACGTCGCGCAGGAGGCCGCCGAGCTGCGCGCAGCCGCGGCGGGGGATGGCGGGGGCGATGCGGCCGGGGAGGGGTCGGCTGCAGAGGCCGCACAGCTGAAGCGTAAACGAGAGGACGGCGGAGCGGGTGCTGCGTCGTTGCGGGAAGGTGCGTGCCCCACTCGATCCGTGGCTTTCGTGCTGTGGTGCAACTCCTCGTGAATCAGGTCGCCCGAAGCGGGGTCAGAGGCTGCGTTGATGCTCGGTGAAAGCGACGATGAAACGACGAGAGTGTGAGATTGTGCACCTGAGGCCCCAGCACAAGTGCTTTTTTGCATGATAAATGGCCTTGTCCAGGCTGACCTGATCAACCAGTCTTCATGAGACGAGGTATCCGGTGTATGACTGGCAGAGGTCCCGATTTGGCCATGGCTCCTATGGATAGAGCAGTAGCATTTCGGTGGTCCGATGCGTTTGCCTGGCAGTGCCAGCATGGTGCTTCGGAAGTTGTAGTTTGCAGTGCTTGCCAGGACAGTAATGACTGAATGCAGGTGACCAGCAACCAGCTGCTGTAGCCAGTGTCAGTCAGATATGGGGAGCCGAGGGTGATGCAGATGCACCACTCGATGAGGAGAAGGTGCAGGCTGCACTGAAGAAGCTGCGGGCAAGTGGGCCTGGGGGCGGGCACGATGACGGAGGGAAATACAATGGCCTGGGGGCAGACAATGTTTCGGTCACTCCTGAGGACATGGAAGCATATCGAAGGTTTAGAACACGTGCTGATGATCCGATGAGTAATGCCAATGCTCCCAAGGCTGCAGACGGTTTTGATATGGTTTGACGCGTTCTGCACTGCAACATGGATGGTTGCAAACCAAACGGTAGTGTCAGTCCATCAGCATCCTTGTAACTGGCTATGAATCCTGAGACATACTAGCAATCTTCAGATAGGGTGGTCTGATTCGAGACCTGTACGCTGTGGCGTGATGCACCTGTGACCGTGCCCCTCTTCGATGTAACGACATACTAGCACACAATCTTCAGTTTTGTTCGACAGGCATGTTCAACTGCCTGATAAACGTTGACACAAACAGCGTGCTTTTGCTGCTGTCTGGACTTTTGAAATGCACTTCTGTTGCTTGCTGCGCTATCTGCGGCGGCCATACCCTCTACCGCGAGGTGGCTTCACAAACGCCCACGTTGCTCTAATTTCCCGGTCTAAGAATGAGCTCCTATCCATGGCTTCCAATGCTGCTTGTGCTTCATCACGGGTTTTGTACTCTATCAGCGCATACCCCTGCACAAACACATGTGCAAATGGATCAGTCAGGCCAGTTCAAGTGGATGTTCGGCTCAGTAGGAGTGAACCAGCCAGGTGTTCTAGCTTACGCGACCAGATGATAGAGTGGCCTGCCACTCAACAGCTGACATCTCATGTTTTCAAGTAATGGAGCTTGAGGAGTGGTGTAAATTGCAGCGGGCCTCCTGTTGCTCAGCATCTGTGGGGTTTGGGGCGCCACAATGACGGGAACTCACCTTGACATATCCTGTTTGTCGGTCAAGGTTCATCCAGGTGTTTCTGACTTCTCCGAATTCGCCAGCGACCTCTGCGAGATCTTCAGTCGCAGTTTCTTCATGCAGTCCTGTGATAAAAATGACCCATCCGTCCACCGCTGCACAGGCACGTGACAGTGGGGCACTGCGCACGACTGGGTATATGCACACTCGTCAACGCAACCTCTGCCGTTCATAAATTATAAAACACTTCAATTATCAACCACACACATAATGTATACATCAGCAAGCGAGCATTCACACATTTGTGAGCCGTGGATTCGTCTGCCTGCCCAGCCTCGTCCATACGATCGAAGTCGCCTGTCATTCGATCATTTGCTTGGTTGATACCACGGCCCTGGACAAAGATGATGCATTAGCTCGCCATAGAGCTACAGATCGGTATGCCAACCGATTCTGCCTACGGAGTGATGGATACCAAGCTCAGCAGAGACAAAGCCAGCATGACAACCCCGTTCCGACGGAGTTCAGGCTGCCATACCTTTGAGCTCCGCCCTTGAGCAGAATGCACCGTTGACTTGAGACGTGGGCGATCGCCATCGAGCACTTGCACATCTTCAACCTCCATAGCGCTGAGTTGCAAACCGAGGTGCACGCACACTTCCTGCCACGCAAACAAGATATGCACAAAAATAAGCAAGCTAATACTCCAAACACGGCGATTTTCTGCCTGACGGCGTCACAGGGCTGCAACCACTTGCAAGCTTCGTTCGCTCGAAACTACGCACACTGGTGTGGTATTGAGACAGATCAGCAATTGCCAGCTGATATTTTTCAGTACCGTAAGCACAATCGGGCAGTCTTTGTTCAGGATGCGAGCGTGTGCGATTCGAATGATTAGAACGCCCGGTTGCGGCTACCGGTGCGCATCGCGATGCATCGGAAGCCCCGGCAGTGACTTCCGCTGTAATTCATGACAGAAAACGTGCGCGTGCGATCGCGCAGAGAAGCGTGCCGTTTGAAATAAACAGAGTTGATACTTGCCATTCCAAAACTTCCGCATGTGTTGGGCTTCCGGGGCGTACGGTGCCCACTTGCACATGTGGGCCAAAATTTTGTACCGTTCATGCGTAACCTGCTACATGGTTTCAGTACAAGGTAGAGATCCGACGTCGTAGCAACAGTCATTCACACACTGACCAGGCATGGAACACACGAACCTTGAAGGCTCGGCCATTGCAACACTCATGGCTTACTTGTCAAAGCTTACAACACCACACATGCTTCTGAGGACAGACATTAAGACGCCCCATCGCTAGCTACCGCAGCTTACAAAGACATGCTACAAGTGTACACAGGCACCCATGCCAGTAAAATCCGCCACACCATCTGCAAAACCAGCACTCTCAGTCCAGTGCCCAACCCCATGCCCACCCCATCTGGCGCCCCAGCAGATCACTCCGCCACTCCCACAGGCAAGTTGACAATGCTCCGGTACTGCGGGGAGTACATGTGCTTCTGTACCCACCGCATCAGCGCGTCGTCCCCTTTGCCCAGTTTCGCTGCAGCCGGTCCATGCACCATGTCCTCCTCCGCGGCGGCCTTGATCACCTCCACCGCCATGTGCGCGCTGATGTGGCGGATCGCCGCCAGGTCGGGATAGACAGCGCGGCGCCGCCGCTCATCAGCCGTGAGCATCTTCGGCAGCGCCTCCGCGGCGGCCATGACCATGTGGTCCGTGATGACCTTCGTCCGCCCGAGCGACGCCCCGAGCGCGAGCCCGGGGAAAATGTACCTGCACACCGCATACTCATGGTGCACCCGCTGCAGCAGCGCCTGCCAATGGCCGTGTGGCAGCATAGAGCCCGAGCCCGGTTCGCTGGTCGGGATGGTTTGACTTCCCAGCGTGCCAAGGCTGAGACCACCATCGGCTCTGATCACCATCGAGCGCAGCGCCTAGGGCAGACACAGCGACCCTTGCATCTAACTGACACAGAGTGACAAAGAAAAGACCACCCATGTCTGACCTCGTGGCGGCATCCACAATGTGCATGCATCCGCCCAGTACCTCCTCGCTGTGGTACGTCCGACTCAGCAGCAGCATGCACGCACGGAACCAATCATTCAACAGCAGCCCGTGCTGCATACGTACACAGACCCCGATCCTCAGATGGTGACACTCGGGTGCTGATGACCAGCATCCATATCACCTGTCGACACACCAGGCAGGGGCCGCCCCACTCGGACTGCCGGGTCACCTTTATGGGGTGCGTGCTGCATCCGCTTGCCATGCCACCAGCCTACCTGGTCTTGCTCCCATCCAGGCTCGCCTGTGGGGCAACTCATCCTTGCTCCCTTTCTACGAGGTCAACGCATGTGCTGCAAGTGCGGTGCTGCAGAGTCGCAGCAGGGGGGTCACAGCGGCGGGCACGGGTAGGCCCACATCTGCACGGGTAGGCCCACATCCGGAGCGGCTCCCAGAGCGGGCACCAGGCGGGCGCACATGTTGTTGGCCTGCGTGGATGCGATGCGCTTGCCCTCCCACATCACGTCCTCCTGCGGGCTGCCGGAGGCGTACACGGCGCGGCCGCCGGTGTACCGCTGTGCCTCCTCCGCCGTGCACTCCATCTTCGCGGTCGGATTGGACATCGCCATCACGATCGGCGCCTGGTGCTGGCAGCCGTCGTCCATCGCCTCGAGCACCTCTTGCGTGAACAGCGGGCCAGCGCCCGCGAGGCCGATCAGCACTGCACACCGGCACCACCTCACGCCTCGTCCCTCCGCCGCACACGGTGCCGGGGTTTCAGCAGCTGCCACGTCAGCACACACTGCGGACGGTCAGAGATGGCCGTCGCAGCAGTCGACCAGAGCGACAATGCCAGCATGCTGCCCGCCCCTACCAGCAGGGGTGCTGTGGCCGATGCCCGCCTGTGGCGCGATTCCCGGTTTCTGTATCTTTCAACGGCTGCATGGCTAGAGAGGGTCACACATGCTGGGTCCACGCCTGCACCTACACCGCCATGACCAGCCAGGCAGACTTTCCATGGTAAACTCCACGGCAGGAGCAACCTGAACATGGCATAGCAGCCCGGTATGTCCGCCCGGGTAGCCATACAGTGGTCTGTACTCACGATCACAGGTGAGCACAACACATGCAGCAACAGACGGAACATGTACAATGAAAGGTACACGGAGCAGGCGCCGCCAGATAAACGGTGAGTGACGCTGACGCTCAGCGCTGACGGTAGCGCTCGAGTTGACGCGGGGGGGGGGACGCCGCACCGGTGGGCTTGACGCGCTTGACGACCTCGAGCAGCGTCTCGCCGTCCGTGCTGTGGCGGTCCCACCGCGCAAAGCCCTGCACGTGCGGCGGCAGCTGGTCGCGGTGGTGCGTCACGAGGCCCGCCTTGTCGCACACCCAGAAGTGCGCCTGCGCCTGCTCCTGCGTCATGCCGTGCTTCATCATCGCCTTGGCCGTGAGCGAGCACACGCCGATGCCCGCGCTGCCGGCGCCGAGCATCACGATGCGCTGCTGGCACAGCGCCGACGGCGTGAGGGACTGCACGGAGAGCGCGCCGTAGATGCCCGCCAGCGCCGAGCACGCCGTGCCCTGCAAACCGGAGAGCCGCGGTGGAGCCTCCGTCCCAGGGCGCTGTGCGTGCGGTCCAGGAGTCTCAAGTGAGGTGTGGCAGTCTGCGAGCGCTGTGCCGCGCAGCGATCATGCATGCACGCTCTGGTTGATCGGCTGCCTGCTGAAGAGTGGGCACTGTGTCACCGGCCGATCCCCGGCCATGCCTGCGAGAGCGCCGCGCCACTGCCGACCTGGGACCGTTTCGTCACGCTGCCACCCACAAACACAAGCTCCATCCGCGGACCGCATGCTGCACGTGGAGGCAGGGGCTGACGCCATACACGCTGGACTCTCAGAAGCATGTGCGCCACTTCTGTACGCAAGAAGCAAGCACAGCGCCGTGACCAAACGCCATAGCGGCTGCCTGACACAGCGCTAGCTGGAGCAGTCCTGCACCATCAGCATTGCGGTTGCAGTTCGCCGGACCCCCTGGGGCCTCCAATGGCATACAGCGCCCCAGCAAGGGCCCCCTAACATCTGCATAATCGGCACCAATGCATGGTACTGCCAACATCACGGGCCATGCCCCGAGCAAGGGTCTGGCGCAGCGGCCGGACAGCGTGCCTGGATGTCGTCGTTGAAGACGAGGTGGTCGTAGCGGTAGCGCTCCAGCAGCGGCTGCGCGCGGTCGATCGCAAAGTCCTCAAACTGCAGCACCGCGCGGGGGTAGCGCTGCGTGATGGCCGACACAAACTCGTCCATGATGTCCACGAAAGGCTTGCCCTCGAGCCGCCGCTGCCGCAGCCCCATGTACAGCTTGCTTTTCAGCAGCGTCTCATTGTTCGTGCCGACATCGATCACCACCTGCGCAAGTGAACGACGTAAAGACTCACAGCAACAGTCACAGGGAGCCGGCTTGGAGAGTCGGCTGACATCCAGATGACACATTATTGCTGTACTGATTGCAACCAGGATGTGATCGCCATTGCCTGACGTGACTGTCCTCAGCGGACTGCCTCGTGATCAGGGCTCCAATACGATGCCGGTGTGTGCAGGAGTGTGCGAGAGGACGTAGGCGCACCGGGAGGACTCGGGTGGGGTGAAAGCCGCCTGCTGCCACATACAAGTCCAACTTGCCAACGCAGATGCCTGCACACACACCATCATGCCTGCATGCACATCAGGTGCGCGTGCGTGTTGTTGGGGCTGCTGGATGGTGAGTCTCTGCAGTGCTGATGGCTGGAGTGGGCACAGCAGTGAAACTTGCACACAACCTCCTCATCTGGCGTACCTGGCAAGGCTCCCAAAGGCAGACAGCAATGGCTAGATCTCGGGCTGTGCAGAGAGGGCCTGCCATGGTGCCAGGCATAGCTGCATGCCCTCAACACAAGTGCGAATGATGAGCAGGTGCTCTATCCCTGGGACCGTGGTTCGATGCAGGCTGCCATGTTTGCTGTGCTGGCCCGGATAGGTGTCATGTTGCAGCAAGGAGATACATTTCTGCATGGAATGCAAATGCTGCCAGCTGCAATGGACAGGCTCAAGCATGGTCGCCTGAGGTAAGAGAACAGGGGTACGAGCAACCTGCTGTGGAGATAATACAGTACCTATGAGCTGAAAGAAGGGAGTGTGCACGAAATAGACAGGCATGCAAGAGGGCAGCCGGCAAGAAGCTGAAATTATGCGACGCTTCCAGAGAACTGGGACCGTACCCATGCCATTGAGGCCAAGGTCACCGAGGCCGAGGATCCGTGAGCCGTCGGTGACGACGATGGCATCAACTTCATTGGCGGGCCAGTTCCAGACGACGGCAGAGATGGCGCCCTTGTCTGCCGTGGAGATGTACAGACCATGGGGAGCAGTGTACAGAGTGTGATAATTCATGCACACCCAGCCGACCGTGGGCGTGTAGATGATGGGCGCCATCTCTGTTATGTTCTTGACAATGGTATTATAGTAGAGGGTCGAGTTGCGGTGCTGCAGGGCGTTCAGGACCCGCCACCTTCGTACCATCTCACTGCACATGAAATGCACTTGTTCCAGCCTGGAATGTCTTCCGAGACATCGCGTACCGGATTGAAATGCAGTGGGAGCGTGTTCTGAGGTCAGCATTGATACGAAGAGCCAGGCATAGTGGCAGTCAAGGCGTGGGCTCATGCCTTGAGATGTTCCAGTGCTCCACTTCTTCAGGGCTCACCATGTCCAAGCCTTCATTGTAATCCTGGAGAATTCTCGACTCCTGCTCTTCTAAGCTGAGTACTCTTGCTGCACAGTGGCACATGATGAAAGATGGGCGGATGTAGGCGATGTCTGGTGGTGGTTTACTTTGGCCGAACGACACCACAGCGGCAAGCAGGACGGATGCAAGCAGGGATCGCACGAGGCAGAAGTCCACGAATTCCTAGGCGCTCCCGCTCATCATGGGGGAAAGCGGTTCCCTTGTTGAAGTTTGGGTCTGCACGTTGCAGGCATTGTACGTTTGGTGCACCAGTGTTGCTCTCTGCTGGACAGGCCACACACGGTAGTCTGGGAACTGAACCTCTGACAGCATCCAGCGATCGAGACATCATATGACTGGTACTGCTTCGCCGGAGCAGTGCAGTGCGGCAATGCCATGCTCAAAGCAGGACAGAACATTGTGAGCACGGAGTTGTGGGGAATCTCAGCCATAACAAAGCGGCGCAATCCGGAGTGCCGCACACCAGAAATGACGTCATGACCCTTCTTGCGGACTATGTGCGTTCGAGGCACATCAACCTTTTCATACGGCCTGATGCCTGTGGTGAAGTCGTCCTCATCGTCACTGGATGATGAATCTGATGCATGGCGAACGCTCGACACTGGAGACAGCCACCCATCAGGACGGTGCATGGATGAAATACTGCGTGGAAAGGCGCATTGGCCTCGCGACAAGCGGTGGCTGTACGGCTGTAGAGCCAGGTCAATTGAGGCTCGACAGCAACACTGCTGAACAGCGGCCGAGGCTGCTTGACGCAGCATTGTTCGACAAGCTAGCACCACTTCCTATATTTGTGTATCTCTGAAAGTATTGATGTCATCATGGACTGAATGGGCACAGGAGACGCATAAGCCTGGCTCTCGAATCGTCAACGTGAACTCGGAATCGATCGAGAGCAGGCGTACACCATTCCAACCCAGGCACGTGCTCCTCTTCAACAGATGCACACTCTCTCAACTCGCCAGCTTGTCGGCATTGCCCTCCTCAATGCCCTGCGCAGAATTTCTGTCGCGTGCACGCCTCTACAAAAGTGGCGAGGGTGCAGACTCGACGAGCATGCATCGGGTTGACCACCTGAAGGCGCTTGTGCCGTAGAGCCCATAACCATCCTTTCGCACACAACAGATGCCAGGCTGCAGCATGTAGCTACTAAGCCCGTGACCGGGACTGTGTTGCTGTCAGCATGCATCATATACCGCAGTGTATGGTGAAATGGGGCTGGCCTATGATGAACCAGCAGCAGTCACCAGCTAGTTTGTCGTTGAACAAGAAGAGCTTGTGACGTGCCGATGCCTCAGGCACAGGCCTGCTGCAGCTGGTGCAAGACAGTCAGGCACATGCATGCACGGTGTGCTAGGAGTGTACCAAGGAGTGTCCCGTATCTCCACCATGACGGTGCAGATCCGCGCAAGCGCTCGTTGAGGCACCTGTTGAACGCTCGCGATCTGGATGCATGCACCAGAGCCTGCCCATGTGACCATGATGCAACTGCCACGGGATGCTTCTCCCCCTGCGTTCGCATTGCAGCGGCGCGCGATTGCAATCACCGTTGAACTTGTGAGACAGCCCGGATGCAGCTCTGTGTCACGGATGACGCCGCCGACGCCGGGCCACCCCTTTTTTCGGTGCTGCAGTACCGCACAGAGGCCGGCAGCCCCGGCATCTGCGGTGATGGCTCAAGCGGGCAGGCGAGCCCGGGCTGAGACGCTCGGATCCGCCTCCTGTGCCGTGCGTCAATGATTGCAGACAGCACAACAAACAGCGCTGCATCTGACCACAGCCACCTGATCTGCGCAATTTCACCTGTGGTGACACCACAGTGGTGTTACGGGTCTACCCGGTCGCTGTGCGGGAGGCGAGTCCGCATGTGGCACCGCACACGAAGTGTGATGGCGCCTCCGAAGAGGTGTCGCCCACACCAAACCGTGGGCCGGCCACTGCGTCGGAACGGTCCAACAAGCCGACCCCGCCTGCAGGATGCTTCACATCGCATGCAGTAATTGCAAACGTGGACTGCGTTGCCGGCGGCGCCGCAGGCACTTCCGAAACGCCTCTGCGGACGGCCACAGCGGTACGGCTGCGTAACGACATGCATGCACCGCGGACAGGAGCCACGCATGTCGCACATGCGTGTGCATCTCTCGACCTCCGGGCGCGGCCTGAGAGGCTCAGGGTGTCAGACGCCGGAGGCACGGGCTCAGTGGGAGCACGGCATTGACTGTAACTAGCTGTAACTTGTAATTGCCGGGACGGTGTGCCAAGCAAGCATGCACCGGCCTGTGGCCCGGGTTGACCTTGTGAATCATGATCACTGTTATTCTTGGCAGACGTATCTTTGGGCCTTGCACCTGATAATTGTCCCCAACAATTCACATTTGTTGGCTTTGGGAGGTACGATAAAATGAACACTGATCATGATGTCGTGGTCCGGCTGTTCCGTAGCTTAAGTACAGCGCGCAGAAGCGCCAGCACCTGGATGCGGGTGCATACACCACACTGAGGGCACCGTGCATGAAGCTGAGGGAGGGGTGGTGCTTAGGGGGATGCCACATGGGGCCCTCTTTGGGGGCGAGGGAACTGGACAATTTCCACCAAGTGGCAGATCAACCCTCTTGCTGTTCCCTAGTGCAGTGGCAGTTGCAGGTACCATGTGCAACGTTCCAGATCAGAATTCCCAGTTCTGTTTGCCCCAGAAAGGTCATCCCCCTTACATCGGGGATCACGCCAAACCCCACTGAGCCATCGCACAGGGGCGAAGAAGATGGAGCTCCTAGGTATCACACACAACGGAGTCTGCCAACCATGCTTGGGCATGACAAAGGTTAACATCCCAGCAAATATTCGCGCAGGGCGCGAACAACAATAGCACAACAATAGCCCGTGGTCCCGGTTATCCGGAGATGTCAAGGCCCTTGTAGGATATGGCGAGTAAGTGTCACATTTACATTTACATTTACATCCTGAACCATCGCTTCATGGCTGCAAGC
>JAUMHO010000006.1:926173-951450 GCA_032360965.1 Ulva armoricana
CACCGTCTTGCGCTGCAGCACCGTCTTGCGCTGCAGCACCGTCTTGCGCTGCAGCACCGTCTTGCGCTGCAGCACCGTCTTGCGCTGCAGCACCGGCCTTACCCCATGCAGCAGCTCCCACAAGTCAAGAATCCTGCCACACTTGAATTCTTTCCGTTCCACTGCTGAAGCCATGCCGAGTTTCATTGATGCTTTGCTGAGTCACGGCCTTTCTGGCACAGATGAAGATGATGATATGATACTCCGGATGTGATGATGAGATCCTTCAGTGCATGCATATGTAGACGATCATGTTGATATCGATGAGAAATCCTTCAGTTGTAACACTGATCATGTCTAGATCTGACACTGTCTAAGCCGCGGCTCCGCGCTCGCTTACTGTGCACTGCTCACTTACTGTGCACTGTGCGCTCACTTACTGTGCACTTACTGTGCACCGCGCTCACTTGCTGTGCACCGCGCTCACTTGCTGTGCACGGGGTGCTGTGGCCGATGCCCGTTTGGGTTCGGCGTGATGCCCGATTTCTCTTTTTTGTTGTTGTTGTTGTTGTTGCAGTGCCTGTTGCACTGTTGCTGCACCCTGTGATATATACCTGAATTCCTGGAACTCTGAGGAGCTTGGCCTTGCAGCCAAGTTGCCAGTTAGCTCAAGCTAGGCGTCCACCATTATCACATGATCACATGCAGATACAGACATCCCACTGAGAGAACGGTCCTGGTCACAGCCTCTGCAGCAGCTGCCTGCATGGCGCAATGGCTGCTACCCCCATGAATATATAGTGACATGTACACGAGGAAGTTTCTATAGGGCACATGTGTAATGTTGAGTGTCAGCACGCAGTGCACCATGGCCACCTTGAAGATCGGCATAGGAGGAACTCTAATTTTGAGTTCTGCTTGGGAGTTGGGGAGCCGCGGAATTCCACGCAGGAGGGAGTGTCCATTACTTAAACCATGCCTGTTACCATTGACCTGCCCAGGCCCTTCTGCACTTTCCGCACTGACCTTGGTTGAGGGGGCAGTAGCAGGCTGCAGATGGTGTTGGGAGATGCGCAGCAAAATTAAAAAAATAAGAAAAAAATAAATCAAGCAGCAGCAACACACATGATAGTATGGGCCCGCCGGCGGCCTCGCTCATGTGGCAGGCATGGAGTGCCTGGCGCTTTTGGAGTGGAGTGTTCGGATCCAGAGTGTTTGGATCCGGCATGGCACAAACAGCAGCTGTTGATCACACGTTCGCATAGCTTCAGTCAAAGCAAGGCGTGTGAGAAGATAAGTGCATATCCCAACACGAAGGGCGTGGAAATACGTTCTTGTCGACCAGCCAGCCTCCAAACAAGCTGAGCCTGATCTGCCTGATGAGCAGATGGTTCACATGTGCATGTGGTGATGAATGGTGATGATTCTGGCACATGGCTTGTGGTCCCGGTTATCCGGAGATGCCAAGGTCCTTGTCGGATGTGGCGAGTAAGTGTCACATTTACGTGGACCACTAGTACTATATGTATACAGACAGGTTGCACGCAGGCACGGGGTGAAGGGGCGGTCATCGCGGGAAAAAGGAGCTCCCTTGATGTACGGCCAAACTTTATCATCTTTGGCCAGGCCAACACGCTCGATGGTCGAACTTCGACTGCGAAGCTAGCCGTACGCGTGGCACCAGATCTAGAGCTGCCAGCTGCAGCCGAGGTATCCGGGACGGCATACTATCTGACGTGGCGCACTGGGCAAAATTTTCAAGCACAACTATTTTACCGACTGAAATCAGAGGTCGATACAGGCGCCACGTGTTCCACGTTTACATTGGCACGACCAGTCGATGAAGCCCCTCAGCCACTTCGTACGCTCGCTGACGTTGAACACGAGTGCAAAGGGTTTCACCAGCACCGGACGAGCGCAGACTAGGCTAGATGCGACAAACTGCAAGGGATACACTTTTAATCTGGTATGCATTGCTGTAGGCTTGCATCTTGCTTTGAAGGTGCCCACGAAGTCTTTCGAGAGTGGTCACACCGCCGCAACGGGACAGTTGATGCCGCCAGAACTGACACAATGCCAATAAACTGACACAAGATATTTCTGATATTAGGGACCCTGATCACCAACGTCCCTTGTGTGCTGGACGCAGATGAGCGACCGCTGTTAGAGCACAGCCTGTACCATTCACGCATCCTATTGCAACATAGGTGCTACGCGACACAAAAATCACACGCTACACGTAATCGACGATACGCCTTACCAATCATGACTACCAGAAATCTGAGAGATGAGATCCGACCAGCATGATTGCTGCAGCTGGCAACGTGCAGCTATTGTGCCAGGGCACAGCTGTAGACACCTTCAGTTCCTTAAAGCACAGATTGCACCGAACATCACGCCACCGGCACACCTAAGATGTTCATCATTAGCCTTACATCCGTGTTTGTGGAACTGCTTGTGTACCTGCGAATGAAAGCTGTTGCTCAACTGTGCTGCTCAACTGTGCTTTGCCGAGGAACCTGTCCGCGCATACCAGCAGCCTAGTTGTGGCCGACGCCTGGCTGTTATTGACATGGCACCGCGACATGTTATTTTTCAAACTTCTACTTTCGCGTCCTGCGGCTTGCTGTATGGCTGCATGCCAGACAGGTTTCACCGGCACGCCACCATTGTCTGCCACCTGCTGGCAAGAACCCAACAGATGCAACTATGCTGTCACACATGTATCATGGACATAGATGGCCAGTTGGTGTACAGAAAAGCTGCTGTGGTAGCGACTGCATTGATGTTTCCGGTGGCTGCGTGCCACCTGTGCACTGGACCAAGCCTTGCAGACCTGTATGTGTGAAAATGTCTATGTGAGTATGTCTGTGAGTCATTACCGGAGCCGGGGGTGCTACTGAAGGCGCATTGACAATGTTACCTCCACCACCATTGCAGCTGAAGTGCTCGCTCCGTGCAGCAGCTCTGGAGCAGGGACCACCAAAGCCCACCTTCAAAACCTCATGTGTTAGTGAGGCGCAACAGGCTGTTGGCATGGCCACTGCCTGCACTCGGCCAGCAGACGCATTTTGCCGACAGTTGGAGCAATGAATTGACATGCCGAGACGGCTAGTGGTCGGACACGGTCCTGCCTGTAGGGCCTGAATGATCGAGCTGCCTCAGATGTGCACGAAATTCTGCACGGGATGTACATGCACGGGAAGGAATGGGTCCACACGAGGAGGTGTGGTGTACGTGTCGGCAGGGTCACCAACAGCACCGAGTGTGCCTGTGTCCTAGACCAAAGGGCTACACAGTGGCTAAGGCGACTTCCAGCATCTACTTGTGATTCCCCTTTACCAAACCTGTGGTTTGCAACATCCTTGGTGGTGGCAGCCAAGCTGAGGTTTGTCAGTTGTGACAGGTGAAGGTACAAAACTCCTCTGATGACAGCTGAAATGACCACAACAGGCATCTACAATCAACTGGATACGTCTACGTGCTTGTGTCTCACAAAGCCTGTCCACGGTCTCAGATCTGCGGTGGAAGAGTGCCCATGCGGCATGTCAACGTAACCTGTTGCCACAGGCGCAGCGCCTGGAGCACAGATACAAAAGATTCTCTCAACAAGGAAACTGTACCGTTCTCTTCGAATCTCGATGTACTTGAAACGCCTGAAATCACAGATCTCCAGACGTTCGACAGTGCTGTAGATCTGTGAGCGACAAGTTTGATTCCCGTTCTTTCAGGAAATGATCTAGCGATTGATGAAGGTGGCGCGTGAAGCGACCATTAAAGTGCGGGATATATGGTGAGATGTTACGCTGATCGCGTCCATGCAATACGTCCGCTACGCGCAGCTAGCTCCGTCGCATGTTGAGAAAGGTGTGGACGATCGGGTGACGCGACAAGCATGCATTTCGGACATATCCTCAACACAATCTGCTCAGGCTGCTTTCATTCAGGCAGACTGGCAACTGAGGTACACTCATTCGTTACACCTACCTTTGATGTGGCTACTCTCCGGATGATTCGAGTGGGTAGAGACGTTGGTCACATTCTTGTCTCCCGCGCTACCGCGGCATGGTCAGAGGTGCACAGCAACGCACCAAAACTGGCAAACAGCCAAAAGGGGAATCGCATCTGGAATACTTGTATGAACTACGTATTGTGTGATTGTGTTGTGTCTTCCGAATGACCGCGTGGTTACCTTTTGTTGCTATTCGCGTTACGTGAGCCGCAATCAGAGCCCATGGTAGAAGATACGGGGAATGTCGATAACGGTGATTCAGAAATGTGGGCAGAGAGTGCTTCTGTGGCAGATGAGGCTGCTGCACAAACCACGAGCTGGGACGGTATGCTCCGTTCCGTGTTCCACGTTACAATGGTTGAAGAGATCGCGTCAGATCATTCAATTTCTCCCATTCTCTTGCAGAGTTCCTGAAGACTGGATGTGCGGAAGGCGAGTATCTGGTGCGCCATTTACACGCTCTAACTTGCAGTTCGGCTGTGGCCCGGAACCATCTGCCACAGTGCAATATCCTGACTTGCTAAACATGCTGCAGTATATCCTTGAAGGATTGGACAAGCTTATTGGTGATACGGACACGAGTAATAAGAAAATCAAGTCAGACGAGTTTGACATTGCTGCATTCTCATGGTGCGCCTCTGCCGCTACGATCAGCTTAAACTAACATGTCCTTCAATGTCTTGGAAATTGCTGTGGGATGTAGGAACTTGCTCCTATTTCCCCAGGGGAGCAACGGGAAGCCCCAGAATGGCCCTTGCATCTCAATTTTCCTCCAGCTGGCTGATTCCAAGTACCTGCCCATTGCCGATTTGCCTGAAGCAAGTTTTACATTGACTGTAGTCAATCGTGCGGATCCTGCAGCAAATGTCGCGAAAGGTGTGGTCCTTGACCCTGCTCTGCACCTTTGCAGTTGGGGTTGGCATTGTTGCATCACTCGGCTCATGCTTTCAGTTTGCTTAAGCCTGCCAGTCTCCTAATGAAAATATAACTGTACGCCATCTCACCTGGCCCCATCGATGCATGTGTGCTGGATGCAGAGAGCATACATCGTTTCACTCCGAATGAAGATGACTGGGGCTTTGCTGAATTCATCAAACTCTCTGCTCTGACCGGTTCTCGCGACCAGTTCATGCCAGATGGCAATCTGCATATTCGTGTCAAGTTGAAAGTCAAGTTAGAGGAGAAGTATACTGGAGTGACACGCCAGCTGACAGGATATGTCGGGCTCAAGAATCAGGTACAGGACTGACATGCATGCTTTGCTCCATGCCAGCAACACTATACACGTCATCCCCTCCGATCCACCTGTTTCCTGGCATGTGAGTGGCAACGTGAGCGCTTCCTGACATTTTGCCCCACTGGGTTGCATTCCCTCTGTAGCGACCTCAAGGAATCATGCGAAAGCTGTCTGTTGGCACTGGCTGCCCATCGTCCATGGCACAGCTGGTGTCGGCCATGTGTCTCTGGACCTGTGCATGTCCAGTTGTACCTCTGTGTCACAGCCCCAAGCGTACTCGTCTGGGTGTATCCGCTACAGGCTGCAACAGCCAACGAGGCTTGCTGGTGTGCAGGGCGCAACATGCTACATGAACTCACTGCTGCAGACGTTGTACCATGTTCCGCAATTCCGCAGGGCAGTGTATCATATGCCAACGGCAGAAGGAGAAGAGCCAGAGAGTTCAATCCCGCTGGCTCTGAAGCGCCTGTTCTACAAGCTCGAGAACAGCCAGACCCCCGTGTCGACCAAGCAATTGGTCCGCTCCTTTGGCTGGACGACAGGCGACGCGTTTGTGCAGCAGGATGTGGAAGAGCTGGAGCTCAAGCTGTGCGACAAGCTGGAGGAGAAGATGAAAGGTGTATTCCTGATGCTTGCCCGCCGGGATTGTTTTGCGATGTGTGAGCAGGGAAACAGCACATTCTGAGTATGCGTTTGTAAACGTGCACAGCCATGTGTTACACTAGGTTTGGAACTCAGATTACATAGGGCCCTCAGAGGGCTGGGTGGATGCTGTAGACTGACTGCTCCCCTGTTGGTTTCTAAAAAGTTCTTGTTTGCTGTGACTGAGCAGCATGGGCGACAGCACCACCGTGATACGCCATTTGCAGCATAGGTGCACATGCCAGCTGAATCGAGAGCGCCAGCATTGCAGAAATCCCTCTGGTGCTGGGAGTCTAGCCAATCGTGGGATGCTGATTTAGTCCTCTGATTCCGGTTTTGTGACAACTGGCGTCCTACTGAATTTGCCAAAGCACGACTACCTGTGCTGTGTTGGTCACACCGTGATCTTATTCACGTTTGGTGTAAGTGCAGACTTCAGCCTGTGTACATACCACCTTACCGCATGTGCAGGCACGATTGTCGATAAATCTGTCGACCGCTTGCTGAAGGGCAAGACATGCACCATCCTGCAGTGCATGCATGTCGACTTTAAGTCCACGAAGCAGGAGGAGTTCATTGACCTGCAGCTGGATGTCATCGGCTGCAAGAGCGTGTGTGAATCTCTCGAGACCTTCTGCAAGGTGTGTGCCCGGGCTGCTGTAGTCGTGCACCAGCCATCACGCCAGGTTTGAACGTTTGCCTGATTTGTTTGTGCATGCATCCATCTCGTATTATCCAATGCCTGCACAGGCTGCAAACTTCCTGGACCTGTGCGATCATGCTGGGGCCGAGGCACAGCCTGCTGCATGCATGCACACGTATGGATGTTCTGGCGCCTGTACGTGTGCATGCATAGGGCAGCTCCTGCCAGGGGCCGAGGCACAGCCTGCACACGTACAGGCGCCACAACATCCACAGGTGCAACAGCTTCTGCTCCGGCAGAACACGAGACCTGTCTGCACGATGGAGCCACTGAATGAATCCTCGTGTGCAGACTGAGGATCTGACAGGCGAAAACAAGTGGAAAGCTGAGGGGCATGGCCTCCAGGACACTCGCAAGGGCTCGTTGTTTCAGGAGCTGCCACCCGTGCTGCAGCTGCACCTCAAGCGGTTTAATTTTGATTACCAGTCATGGACACCATATAAGGTGCTTGCGAGCCCTCCTGTAGACACTGATGCCCATGTACTCCCGACAGCACCCTGTTTCACTGCTTCCCTGTCTGGCTGCATCTCCTGAATCGCACGTGAGAGGGGGCTGCCACAGCATGTGTGCTGGACATAGCACACGCAGCAGGTGTCCGCTGCTGCACTGCTGTGCCAGTGTGGGCAAGTGTTCCACGGCGTGTGGACTGCCGGCGCAGCTTGCACAGGAGCAACGCTGCCTCACTTTCCAGAGCACGCAGCTGTGGCCCTCATGGCACCGCTCGTCTAGACGGATGTGAGACAGCAGCATGCACACGGTAGCCGCCTGTGTTCCCGGGCGGGGGTCAGTTCAGACCGTGCATAACACTCGTGAGCGTTCAGGTGAATCAGCGGTACGAGTTCACCGAGACTCTGGAGTTCAAGCCGGAGCTCATGGCACCGGACGCGGACATGTCAGTCAAGCAGGTGTACAAGCTGTTCTCGGTTCTGGTGCACTCTGGGGCGTCCGGCGGCGGGCACTACTATGCGTACATCCGCGCCGGTGACGGCAAGTGGTACAAGTTTGACGATGAGACAGTCACACAGGTCGAGCAGGTTGAGGCGATCGACCACCAGTTCGGGGACGACCTCAACATGCAACCAGGCACGCCTCTCCCCCTCGGCCGTCGCTTGATTGCCTGGCGGGGACTACTTCCCCTGTGAACTCACGGTCGATGTTGTTTCTGTATCTCTCTGTTCTGCGGCTTTTGCTGATGGGTGCTTGGCCCGATGGCCAGTTGTGTTCTGGCACCGGCTGTTGGCCGTTTGTTTCGTTTGTCGTTGCTGCTCAGACCCCGCTCCGTGGCAGGCATGTCGCACCTCGCTGCCGTTCGCGTGTCATTGTGGCTGTCTCGTGGCTTCAGAACCAAGCAATCCGTCGGAACGCGCACAGGCCTGCATGTCCGTCAACGTGCCAATCCAAGCTGTTCCTCCTACATGCAATCCACTGTCATTGTAAAAGACCGTCTCCGTCTCCATGTGCTCCACAGAGCCAGCATCACTGCCCCCCCGCGCCGATGCATCAAGGGTGCCTGTGTGCCAACGTCTGTCCGGCATCGGCCATCTGGTCTGACAAGCAGGCACACTGCCAGCCCAGCAGGCAACCTGGGTCAGCCTGTCTGCTGACTGCGGCCCTTGAAGGGCTGCTGTGGCCAATTCCCGTCTCGGCGTCCTTGATGGAAAGTTTCGTTTGTTGACGGCACAGTCTGTTGACAGCACAGCAACAGTGGTGGCGCGGGAGGTGCACCCCAGCGAGGAGCACCTCGTCGTCCCGGTGTCTATAGTGTTGAATGGTTTACATGGCACATGAGATGCATGGCACACGACCTCGGGGGGGCTGCCCAGACCGGTCTGTGAGCAATGGCGGGGAGTGTTGGGTGGCTGAGCAACTGTTCGGGGACAAGGCGAAAATTTTAGAGCCAAATGTCATGATTCTCTCTATCAACACAACAGAATCGCCAACAGTAGGTCGTGGGAGTGGTGCAGGGCTCGGCAACTACCGACGGCGGCCGATGAACAATGCGTACATGCTGGTGTACATCCGCGAGAGTGACTGGGAGTCCGTGATGGCGCCGACGACGGGCGACGAGGTCGAGGCGACCGTCCGCGAGCAGCTCAAAGCGGAGCTCGCCGCGAAGGAGCACAAGCGGCGGGAGCGCATGCAGGCGCACCGTTACGTCACCTTCAAGGTCGTCACGAAGGCCCTCGTGCGGGAGCATGTGCGTTCCTGTCTTGCCTATCCGCCTCTTATGCTGGCTCTTGACACCATGGCATGCGCTGGAAAGAACCCCCAGGGCTTGCTGCCCTGCATGTTGGACGATTCGGAGCATTACCAGGTGCGACCGCGTCCCGCGTTGCGGCACAGCATGCGTGTGGCCTCGCGCGGTGCACTATCTACACTGTGGCTCCCATCACACCTAGCATGCGGCCTTGGGTGTGGCGTTTGAATGCATCGGTCCTTCCGCAATGCGACCGTGGGCATGGCCGTGGGGTTGGGGGTAGCAGCAGCGCGCTGGTGGCGATGGGCACCGTAGCATGCTGGTGAGGTGCTGCCCTGTCGCGCTGCCAGTGCTGCCAGAGTGCGTGATCCCAGTGGCCATGGGGATGCTGTCGTGGCGCGCAATCAGGAGCGGCAAAAGTGGCGGGTGGCGAGCAGACGCGTGTGAGCTGCACTTCTGCTCGTGCCTGGACGTGTGTGTCTGCAGCGGTCGCAAGCGGGTTTCGCGTCGGTGCAGGTGGAGAAGCAGGCGTTCAACTTGATAGACCTGAAGGAGCTGCCGGAGGAGAACACGCTGAAGCTGGAGAAGACGTGCACGTGGGCCGAGGCGATGGAACGCATCGCGCAAGTGTCTGGGGTGCCTCTGGCCAAGCAGCTGTACTGGCAGTGCACGGAGCGGGACAATGGGACGCTCCGGCCCTGCGACATCATCAACCCCCATGTGCGCCTCCATCACTCAGCCTGCAGCGCTGATCCCTGACAGTGTTTGATCTAGAGGACTCGCACTGCCGGTGGAACTGAGTTCGCGGGGTTGGTGCCAGGTCGTGGCCCCAACAAACGGTTGCACATGCGGGGCTCTGCCGGCAGGCATGATTCACCTGCCGCTGTGCGTTGTGCATGCCCTCGTACCTCACCAGTACAGCTCCTGACTCGGGCGTTCCTGTTGCATGCCTGATGCACCTGTGGCAGCGCTCGCCAGTAGCTCACCCCGCCTCAGCACATGCTTTGAGAGGGATACGCGGCTGTGACCTCTTGGCCATGCAGATACGCTCAAAGCCGCAGCACGTGCATCTGCTCCGTCCGACGACCCCAAACCTGTTCACACTACCTGACAGATCCGTGCCGGTCGCTAATATGCCGGCGTGGCGTTCGCAGCCGGCGCAGCTGACATCAGTGACAGCGCATGCATATCACGCATGGGTGCAGGAGCTGGCAGACCAGGCCATCAAGCACAAGCACCGCGAGCTCATCCAGCCACGCAGCCGCGCCCGCACGGCACTGCAGAGCATGACGGACCCGCTCGTCGTGTTTGTGCAAGAGTGCACGGCCGCGACGCGGGAGGCCATCGCGCGCGCCCCTCAGCAGGGCCCCCGCCTGATCTTCCTGAAGGAGTACGTCCGAGACACGCACCAGCTGCGGCTGCACGACGCCGTCCTCGCGGAGCCGGACATGCCCGTGGACCAGCTCCTCACGGAAGCCTTCGGCGCAACGGCGGAAGACGGCCAGCCGAAGAAGTTCCTGGCCTGGGAGGAGGTGCGCCACTGCCAGCCCGGCTGACACCACTACTGCGTATCCAGCTGGGCGCCAGTGCATGGACACGTGCTGGGTGCGGGGGTTTTTTTGCGTCGTCGTGTGGCATTCAGGCTGTTCTGTCAGGGTAGCGGGTGGTGATACCAAGCTTGAACTGCGCCCGGCATGTATTCGGTGACCTGCCACTGTACCATCTGGTGGAATGCTGTACGCTTTCTTGTGTCGCCAGAGTGCAGAGGCGCTGTTCTGATGCGGCGGTGTTCGAGGGAATGCTGCATTTCGCGGCAGTCTGAATTGTGGTGCAGGTACGCACAGATACGGAGCTGGACCTGGACGAGATTGACACGGCCCAGCCCGTGGACAAGGCACTGCAGTTTCTGCACGGCGATGTTGTCATCTCACAAGCTTACACCGGCACGCCGCCACAGCAAAGCCGCGTGCCGGCGCAGCGTGCGGAACTGGATGAGCCTCTGTCCATCCGCTCTGTGCCGCTGGACATTGCGCAACGTGCGGCCGCGGGGGGGAAGGCAGCAGCGCGGGACGCGATTGCTGGCAGGGCGGAGCTGGGGGGAGACAAAGCCGCACTGTCGCCGCCGGCAGGAGATGTGGAGATGCAAGACGATGCCGCAGAGGCGGGGGGGGTGTCTGAGGAGGAGTCGGAGGGGTCGATGGTGAACGGCAACGTGTCGGACACTGCGTTCGACTTCTTGCAGCAGATGCACTCGCTACGGCGCATCACGTGCATGCCGCTTCCGGGGTCGCAGGTGCGCACGCCACCAACCGCGGCCACGACGGCGGATGCCGGCAACGGCTCCGCCGCCGCGGCGCCGGCCATGCCCGCGGCAGCGGCGCCTGCGCCGCAGGCGCTGCCGCGGGTGGAGATTGAGGTGCAGAAGGACGCGTCGTACGCGGATGTGGTGGTGGCGCTTTCAGACAGGCTGCAAGAGAACGGGGTGTCTGCGTGCGCTTCCAGGCTCCATGATTGTCGCAGCTCTGCTCGATCTGACACATCGGTCACTGGCGGCATGACCGCTGCAATCCATCCAATCACCAATCAGATCCCACTCACACGTCTTGTTCTGCGTATTCAGCACGTGTTGCAGCTCACAGTGTCTGGCACGGCTGCAAAGGGCTGCTTCACATCTGGGGCCAGGGCCCTTGCTATTGCGTCCGAGAGCTTCGCCGATGAGCACGTGGAGCGTGATCCTGTGTGGGGCGCCAAATGCGGATGCCATGTGTACGCTGCAGGGAACCTGGAGTGCTGCGCCTGACACACCGGAACCCGTTCACCAACATGCCGGGGCGCTTCCCGCTGCAGAGCGGCCGGGACTTTGTCCGGCACAAGTGCCAGTCGTACGCGCACCCCTTCCAGCTGTACTATGAGGTGCTAGACATGCCCCTTGAGGAGGTGGAGAAGCTCAAGGCGCTGCGGGTGCGGCAGGTGAAGCCCAACACGGAGCTCGTCCGCAACCTCACAATCCGCCTGCCTCCCACCGCCACTGTCAGCGACCTGCTGGAGAAGGTGATCATCTCCCCCCCCCCCTCGCCCGCTCACGCAGACACCCTGTCCTGCTGCCCGTGTGTGCTGACTGCAGCCGGAAGCTTTGTTATGAGATACGGTTGACGGCATGGAAGAGGAGGGAAGGATGGTCCATGTGATGCAAGTGGCTATGTGTTTGAGCTTCAGAACGAGGCAGTTGTGCAAAAACAAGCGTAGTGTTGCGCACGGACCTCGTGCATGGGCATGCAGAGTCACCGCCGGGACCTTGGTTTAGAGGTTGCCACGTGTGTGGTACTGCCTGGATTCACCTGTTTCCAGTGGCGGAGATCCGTGCAGTGGAATTTGGCACTCTGAAGTCCGTTCCCTGACAATACCACTCCTCAGGATGTACAGAGTCGGGGCACTCGTGGGGCACGCACAGCAGACGATCCCAAACCAGTGCAGCTGCCTGCAGTATTTGCAGTTTGATGTGTTGACTGCGCCCGGCAGCACGCTGAGCCCAGGCGGTGGTACAGGTGATGCAACAGTCCGCGCCGAACTACACGGAGACGAAGCGGGTCCGCGCAGTCAAAGTGTACAATGCGCGCATCTTCGACCTCTGCGCCGAGAACGCACCGATCGCGGACATCGACACCAGCTACTGGCAGCTGCGCGTGGAGCCGGTGCCGGCTGACGATGCGGAGGCAGAGGCGCGTTGCTCCGCGGCCGGCGTGGAGCCGGTGCTGGCGCTGTTCTCACACGCCAAGGCGCTCGAGGGCGCCACGGACGGCCAACTCGACGACTATGGCGACCCGGTAGCGCTCGTTGTGCATCCGGACGATACCCTAGCACAGGCGGTGGAACGGTGCGTGCTCACCGACCCGGCCCCGAATGAGCTCGCGTTGTGGCCCAGGAGGACCGTGGCTTGTCTCTGTTTGCTGGCTTGACCAGCCTGTCGGTAGTGTCGCTGGTTATTGCGTCGGTGGAGTCATCGTGCCACGGTTGCGGAATCATACTGCACGCCTCCGCTGGAGTGATGCGCCGCCACTGCTTGGTACTCTGGGGTGTGCAGCTGCTCACAGAGGTGCAATGTGTTGCAGCTCTGTGAGCGAGCTGGCACTGTGTTGCTCACTGAGCTGCGCGGGGTGCCGTGCGGAGCAGCGGCTCTTTTCTGCAGTTGTCGGTGACGAGGCGGGCTGCCACCCTGGCATGAGGCCACGTTGGTGCCGATTCAGGCTGCCATTCTGGTGTGAGGCCGCGCAGGTGTGTGCCCCAGGCGGCCACAGCAGCGGGGACCACTGCGGCGGGCCAGGAATGCGTTGCGTGCAGGAACGCCTTGCATGCACCACCGTGTCCAGCAAGTCGGCCATGCGTTACGACTAGAACTGCTGCTGAGCTCCCCAGGAGTGTGCGACTGGGGGTTGGCGGGAACGAGACATTCTGATGTCTGACAGTCTGCTGCCTGATGTCTCCCCTCCCCCCCATTGGCGGGAGCGAGACAGTTTGCAGTTCGTGCACCTATTTAGACACGTCAGAAAGGGTGTAGGTCCGCAGGGTGTTTGAGAACGGGTCAGCGGTGCAGGATACGGCAGAGGCTCAAGGTGGAGGATATCTCGGAGTGGGAGTGGGCGGTGCACCTGTCGCGGCCGGTGCCGCTGAAGGACATGCAGGCCAAGGTCGCCGAGACGCTCGCGAGCGCAGCGAGCCACCAGTCCAAGTTTGAGCACCTGCCGTACATCAGCATGATCCACGAGCAGAAGGGATACGCCGGGCGGGCGCCTCGGCACGAGAGCCGCTGGGGACAAGAGGCTCAGATCAACATCAGCTGAGGTGGAGCGTGCATGCACGACTGAGCCGGGGCGGGTGTAGTCCAAGAGGCAGTGTTGGTGTTACAGTTCCAATTTGTGTCTGGCGAGGATAGCCACGTGGATTATGTTGTGTAGTGCGTACGTCGAGACGGCCTGTCATGAGCTCACACGCTGTTTGTGCACAGTCGACACTAAGAGGTGTCTATGATGGCCCTGGCGCACGACCCCAGCGGACGCTGGTGTGTCTCCGGGTGTTGCTCGGGGTCTATGATGTGTTGCGAACAGAGCGCAGTTTCGCACCTGGATGGACTATGGGCAGTCAGGCCCCACTTGAAGTCATGTGGATGGTGGTCAGGTCGTGCTGTGGCTTTGAAATTTTGGGAGTACACGAATGCAATTGAACGTGCCTGAGTTCCCAGTATGTCATATGCGATACCTTGAATGTTGTACCTCCGGCCCAGTGTCCCAGTGGGCAGTTCTCTAGATATCGAGGGTATGCGTTTGTGGATAGCTCAATGCCCTTCGGTGGGAAATGTCGTGCCAGAGCGTGCATATAGCAACTCGCACTGCGTCTGAATGAAGTGCTTCAATATGCATCCACTATCATAGAGTCAATTTTACCATTGCTAAAGACTGGAACCGGCTGGCTTCGCATTTTCGACTCGGCTGACAATCGTTCCTCTTGCGAACAAGATGCATCGCGCGTGGCGACAAAAAGCTTTAACCTACTTGAATACGTATGTGGGATCAGCTGGAGCTGCCCATTATGGCGTTTCGCGTGGCGAGGCCTGGTTTTCTAGTGGTGTCACCATGCCGGATTTTGATTTCAAGCCTGCACCATACGCAGGGCCTTCGCGCGAGGAAGTGATCAGCATGAGGACAAAATATGTCAATCCAGGTGCGTTGCTAGCAAGGACGCCTGGCAGCTGCGCCTCCCAATCGTGGGCACTGGCTTGATCGATCGTTTGAACGATTCTCCCACGAACACATAGTGGTCTCGCCTGTGCAGGGATTTTCCATCATTTCAAAAATCCAGTCATGATAGTTGACGGAAAGATGCAGTATTTGTTTGATGAGACCGGTCGAAGGTATCTTGATGTACGATTCGTCGTCTTTCTCTCGCACTGGGAACGCGCATCTGTTGCTCAACCGATGGTAGGACCTGATGTACGCATTGCGTGGCATTGAAAACACATTTAAAGTTGTAGTAGAGGCTGATTTCGTGCAATCCGCGATGCCAATCTGTGAATTACGCTAAACAGGGCGCTGACACGCTTCGTCAGACTGTCTCAAGTACAGCTATACACACGCTGTGTGTGGTGCGACATCGTCGTTTGCGAAGCCACGCTGTATTGTTGCTTATGTACATCTGTGCAGGCGTTTGCTGGCATCGTGACGGTGTCCGTGGGCCATTGCCATCCAACGGTCAACAAGGCCATCACTGACCAGGTCAGCAGGCTGCAACATATTACAACAATCTACCTTCATCCCCATTTGCCCCAGTTTGCAAAGGAGCTAGCAGATCATATGCCTGGGAACTTGAAGGTGTGTCAAACTTGCCTGTGGCTCTGGATATCTGTGCTGCCCATTGTCATGCCATGGTCTGCGATCTCCTCTGCAAAATACACCTCACGCACACTTCCCCAGCATGCTTGGGGTTTGAATGGGTTCGGCTGCTGTTGAAGTACTCGGGGCCACCGGGGAGCCACTGGAACACTCTCATCGAGTTGACTCCATTACGTCTGAGTGAGCCGTGCATCCATGCCATCAGGCTCCCGCACCAAACCGCAGCGCCTTTCCAGCGGATGGGACCGCTTGCGTTGTCCAGGTTGCTTATTTCGTCAACTCAGGCAGCGAGGCCAACGACCTAGCCCTGCTCATGGCCCGCACCTACAGTGGCCACAAGGACGTCGTATGCCTCCGCAATGCTTACCACGGTGTCAGCCTTGGCACAATGTCCACCTGTGGCCACTCCAGCTGGCGACACGATGTCGGCACATCCGGCGTGCTGCACGCCCTCAACCCAGACCCCTACCGGGGGGCGTTTGGGGCAGATACGGATGCGTACGCTCGAGATGTTGAAGACCTCATCCGGTGCGACATCAGCAACCAGGCAGATCAACGAAACATCCCGACAGCATCAATGCCCAGCAGTTCGCGGTATGAGACGCCTGGACAGGGTGCAATTTCTACGTGGCTACAGGGGGAGCAGCGTGACGTAGAACCCAAATACATGGCTCGTGTATTCGTTCATGGATAGCACCGTCAGTCACGGTATCTGTGCGTCGCCTGACACGATCTAGTGCAGGGCGATCAGGACGCGCTCATGGCTATCAGGGAGGTTGTGCTTCGACCCAGCATGCACAGCATGGGCGACGCGAGCCAGCTGGCGATCAGCATGCATGCGGTGGCCACAGCACAGCGTGCACGGCAGCGTGCGGTGCCAGGCTTATGCTGCGCGCGTCTAGGTCGAGGTGCTGGGAGTGGGAGTGGGATGCGCAGTGTGGTGCAAGGCTGCCAATCTGGTTGCATGGCAGCCGCGTCAGCGGCAATCTGTCTGAGGACGCCGCCTGGTGGTGCGGGTCAGCCATCAGGGCACGACCTCGCTCTGAGGGCCCTCTGCGTGCTTCAGCAACTCACAAGCGCTTGCGTACATACACCGGGCTGTATGAAGTGGTACATCGGGACGCTGCATGTGCCAGGCGTCTACGCCAACTCGTTTGTTTGGTCAGGTCGGGCATCGCGCTGGCCTGGCCTTGCTTATTGCAGGAACCTGCGCGGCCCGGCGTGGCCATCTCCTGACCGTCTCTGTTGCACACGCTGCGGCCGCCGTGTCCTGCTGCGCTGCTTGCTCTGGCGCGTCAGTAGCAGCTACGCCTCCGCTGGTGCTGATGCCGGCGCTGTCCTGGCCGTGCTGCGTGCTGCCGTTTCCCGAAGGGCCTCCACACTGTCGTTCCAAAGAGCAGTGCCGTGGCAGCAGTTTTCACAGGACAGCAGCACATGCGATCAAGGGGGGGGGGGGGGGGGTGCGACCACGCATGCGCTATCAGCACTATGCTGTGGTGGTGCTTTGGTGAGCAGGTACAAGTAGCGCCACATCTACCATATCATCTTCAACCGCATGCATGGCGCCGGCGCTGCCGCGCGTATCTCTCGTTGCATGTACAGCTTTCGTACTGAGTGGGCCGATGCCAGGAGGGACAGCATCAAGAGGATGGGTGCCGCTGCAGGTCGGCGTCGTCTGGCAGGGTTGCGGGATTCCTGGCAGAGACGATCCAGGGCGTTGGCGGCGCCATGGAGCTCGCCCCCGGCTACCTACCGAAAGTCTACAAGGTTCCGCCCCTGCCCCCGTTGTCTGCGTCCTGCCGTGATCCCATGGCTGCGGTGGTCTCCCTGCAGGGCAGACACGCCTCTGACCATACCGTTTCCTACGGGTGTGGGGCCAGCGTTTAGGACATGCGAGCCAATGCTGTGCCTCTGAGATGCAAGCTCCCCGAGGTGGACCCGGCACCTGAAACTTGTTTCGGTGAAAGTAGCCCGATTCCCTGACATCGCGGGTACACCCTGCGGGCAGTGCTGTGTCGTTTGAGTGTTGAGGGGAGCACCTGCCACTGCGTATATGTGGCGTAGTCCGTGTGCTTTGCAGTAGCGGTGTTTGGGTTTTGCCAGCAGGTGTGGGGTCAGTACACTGCCCGGGTGAAGCGCCCGCTGTTTCCGTGCCGCTTGTATCGACTGTGAGGTTCTCGGTACCAATTCCACGTCCACCCGGGATCACGCAGCGCGAGTAAGCACAGCACGCGTAGCACAGCGCAGCGCAGCGCAGGATGCGGGGGAACTTGATAGGATGCCACGTCAGCAGTAGGCCTGCGCTGCAGTTTTGTATCGGTTTTTGCGCGATAACTGAAAGCCAGCAGTGCTGGCTCGCGCTCGCATTCCAGGTTGTGCAACGCCAGCACACATTACAGGTGCAGCTCGTTCCGCTTTTGAGGCTGGCCGCACCCGACGGCTTGAATGAACATGTTGTGCTTGCCTCGCTCGCGACATCCCGCAAAAACACTTCCCGCAAAACACACATCCATGTTCCAATATCCCCCTATATGCCTCATCAAATACGCCGCACCACATCCGATGCACACACGTACTCCAAACAAAATGGACCGCTTTCTCCCCAGTATGATCTCCCAAACCCCCTGTCTGACAGCTTCTACGTATGCAGCAGAGCAGGTACAGGTTTAATACGTACGTCAACCGCTGGCGATTGTCACAGTCGGAGCGGCTTTGCAAAGCTTTGCCACAACACATACGCGTCCCCCTGCCACAGCGCCTTTGTAGCTCACCGCGAACCGGCGTCTGAGAGGGTGCGCCGCTGCAGACGATCCGCGAGGCGGGCGGCCTCTGCATCGCCGACGAGGTTCAGACCGGCTTTGGCCGCACCGGCAGCCACTTCTGGGGCTTCGAGCGGCAGGGCGTCATACCGGACATCGTGACCATGGCGAAGGGCATCGGCAACGGAGCGCCGCTAGCCGCCGTCATGACGACCCCCGAGATCGCGGCCGTCATGACGCAGCGCATCCACCTCAACACGTTCGGCGGCAACCCCGTGAGCTGCGCGGCCGGCCGCGCCGTGCTCCAGGTGCGCCGCAGCATGCGCAGCACGCAGCATGCCCAGCAGGGCAACCAAGCAGCTGGCACAACTCACTGTGGGCATGCCTGATCACTCATCCATGCAATCCGTCCCAACAGCACCGGGCGTTCCGCCACGGGGTGTCCAGAATAGCAGCCGTTGATGGCACTCTTGCCAGCGTGGGGTTGGCACCACCGGCTGCAGTCTTGCGCTGCGAAAAATCATGAAATAGACCGGCCCTGGCATGTGACGCTGGAGCGGCTGCGGCTGCGGCACGAAACGGAGGATGTGGGCGGTGCAGGTGATCGAGGAGGAGGGGCTCCAGGCCAACAGTGCCGCCGTGGGAGACCATCTGCTGGCCGGCATGCATGCGCTCACCGAGAAGCACGACATCATCGGCAACGTGCGCGGCGCCGGCCTGATGCTTGGCATGGAGCTTGTCAAAGACCGATCAACCAAGGCGCGCACCCCCCCCCCCCCCCCGGGGGGGTTACCCGAGTATGAGGGTCAGCTAGAGATCAACCACCACTGTAGCAGGCCCATCCCTCTTCCCACTGCCGACGCTCGACGTGCGCAATCTAAGCCAGCGTGGGAAAGCAGGGCAGTATAGTAGAAGCATGTGCAGGAGCCAGCTGGCGCGGAGCTGTCACACGCGATGGAGCTGCTGAAGGACCGACACAGCATCCTCATCGGCAAGGGGGGCCTCCACGGCAACGTCTTCCGCATCAAGCCCCCCATGTGCTTCACCACCCCGGACGCTGACTTCCTCCTCGCCGCGCTCGACGACGTGCTCTCCTCCGTCTAGACCCTCCCGCGCCACCCGGTGCGCAGCCTCACATGCCCCCCCCCCCCTCCCCCCTCGCAGCGCAGGCGCCTGTGTCGCTCCTGGCGCACCGCATCCAGAGCCTGGACAGGTGCATGACCTGGTGGCAGGTCGGTTTACCTTGTAGCCTCACCGGCGAGCGGCTCTCAGCCGACACGCTCTGTAGACCAGGCCTCCTGAAAATTTCGTGTGGCACCCAGACTCGGTGCTGGGCGGTTGAGGTGACTTTCAGGCTCCCGATTTCCTGGGTCTCAAACATGACACCTGAAAAGTTAACATATATCTATCACAACCCGTCATTGCCTTGTGACAGCTGCTTCAAACACGCCGAGAGCGCGACGCCTGACCTGTGTGATCAAGACACCTGGCACCCGTTCTCAATGCTGGTGTCCCGCGCGAGGTGTCCGTCACTCGTGGGCCTGAGCTCTGCCTGTCCGGACTCCTGTCTACACCGCATGCATGAATGTGATGCAACAGAAGCCGCGTTCGACACGGTTCGGGCGGGAGCCTGGCCGGAGGTGAGTGACACACCGTGAGCCGATGCTCGACACTGTTGACGCTGTTGAGGCAGGGGGGTCCGTGTGTGCTGATCACGGGGCGGAGGCACATTGTGCCTAATGCTTGGGAACATGTCATGAATGCATCGTCAGCATGCATACATGCCAACAGCGGGTCCTGCTGGATCCGGTGCTGGGAGGGTGGCCTCGTGTGCTGTGCAGTCACGTGCACGGTGCTAAGCACATCCATACGCACACGTACGCTGCAGCGGTGGGTGTGACTGCGCAGTGCGGTGTGCATGAGACTGCCGTGTCCGGGGGCATGTGCATGCTGCGGCAAACAGCGCGCCACAGCTGCACGCTCTGTAGCAGGCAGAGCCGGGCTTGCGCTGGCTTGGTTGAAAAGGGCTTTGCATCTGCAGTCGGCATTCCTCCGCGGGCTCCTCAAAGCTGTAGGTGGCTTGCTGTGCAGATGTGGCTGTCGGCGTGACCTGACAGCGCAGCACATAGCATGGAGGTGCTGACAGGTCTGCAATCGACCACGAGCCGGCTCGGTAATGCATGTCCTTCATGCGTTGGCCTGTTCCTGGGCCCCCCGCGAAGATCCCCCACGCCCATGGCCTCCACGGCCGGGGTGTGTGCTGTGCTTGCTGTGGCGTGGGTGCGTATGCGTGCATGCAGCCGGCGATGGCCGCAGGTGGCGGTGCTGGTGAGCGCGCGACCGCGGCTTGCTGTGCCCTCACAACCGTGCCTGGGCGGCTGGGAGACGGGTGGCAGACCCGGCAACGCCATGCACGCGGACGTGGAGAGCGTGCTGTGCGCTATGTTGTGAGCTGAGTGGAGAGTACGTCATGCATGCATGTGCTGACTGCCGTACACTTGATCGCGTTGCGTGGCGCCTGGCAGGGTGCTGACTGTGCGCTGCGCTGCAGCCTTGCCAGGAAGCGCCACTGTTCATCGCAACCCGCGATGCCTGGGCCGTACATGTATAGTAGAGTGTTTGGAAGGGGAGGGACGGACGGACGGACAAAGGGGGGGTTGTTCGAGGAGAGCGTGAAGGGGGAGGATGTCTTGAGCACCCGAGCCCGTGCTCATCCAGGCTGCTGCAGCCGCATGGGCCAGAAGAAGCGTCATGTCCACAGCGTCGGTAGACCTGGAGTCTGCTCAAGAGTGAAGATGCATGCTGACAGTTGATGCAGCACTCCTGCTTGATGTCTCATGTGGCAGCAATGGTGGCCGTGGCCACGGTGCCCGCATCGGCGGATGGGACAACTGCATCCTCAGGCATGGTGTCGTGCGTTGAGCAGAGTTGGCGAAGGTAACGTCGAACCTAGGCGTGCAGGTTCGGGCGTATGTGCGTGTGGAGAAGGCAAAGGGAGCGCCGTGTCGCACGCACGACACGCGGTGGTGCAGTTCGACACGAAGTCGCATGGATACGTTCGAATCCTGTTGGATGTGCTCGCCGTGTTCGTTGTACGTCAAGGCCGAGTCATTGGCGGTGTCCAGAGAGCGTCATGACGTCACTGCGCTTTATTGGGGGCTTTGGGCAGACAGGGCCCGGTCTATCGCCGTCAGCGTTCCGTGCTGAAGCATCTAGAGATAGCGTCCAAGGTTGTCGCAGACAGTCCGCAGCGGTAATTCACGTGGCAGGCGGCCTTGCCAACACTGATCGAGCGCGGTAAGGTGCACGCCAGCCACAGCGCGCGGCCTGTCCTGCTTCACCATGACATGTACCGCTAGCGTACCATGACACCACTTAGCTGCCTCTGCCCGATGCCAGAATACTTTCCCCTGTAATCTACCCATTCCTATATCGCACCACCGCTGCGTCTGAATCTGCAAAGTCGCTCAGGCAGTCTATCCACTTGCTCCCCACTCGCACCTGTTGGAGTACATCTAAATCCTCCTTGTCCAGCGTACTGTGCGCCCGTAGTTTTAGTTAGACTACTCCTTGGCCAACCGCTCAGCTGCTGTCGCGGTTGCGACGGTATTCGTCATTGTCAGGCCAGGCCAAGAGGAACCCTTCGCTGCGCGGCAGCCTTAACCAGCTCTTCGCTGTAAATTATGCCAAGTGCGTATCTTGAAAAGCTTTAAAGGCATGCGCACGCGGTTGCAGGCATTTCTACCGTCACGACGCCTTCGCAAACGCCAGGGGCGCGATCGCTTTTTCCCGCATTGGGACGCCACAAATTTTGCTTTCACTTTCTGAGTTATTCTTTGTTGCTGAGTGTCGTTGTGGGTGTCACTGGTGCATGATATGGGATGGTCGACGTAAACAGAGTGTGGCGATAAGCATGGCACTTTAATGCGCTACGCCGTTGTGCCAAAGCCTGTCCCTCAACCTTGTCATTTTTAATGCTCAATGCCACATCACACGTTCCGCTGGGGCCTCGCCATTGTTTTGCTTTTGAGGTACACCGCCTTGGCGCGCTTTTTAGTATTTGGTGCCCACAAAGACCAAACAATCTGTATGAAGTAGACAATGCGTGTGAGGGTATCACATTGGGTCGCAGATGACGTGAGCCTTGTGGTGTCTTCGTGCGTTGGTAGGTTCTGTGCGGCTTCAATACTTGGCCGCTGTCACAGCCGGCTCGTTTGATTGTCCAGCTCTCACCAAATCGTTCAGTTGCTGTTGCAACGTGTCGGGGCATTCTGCCTTCGCGGGAGCCAGCAGCGCCATACGCAGCCGGTTTCTAAGCGCCCTGGTCGCACTTTTAGCCTGCTTCTTCCAGTGCCGGACATCATCGGTTGCAGTCTATGACGTCATCAATTGTGCAGACAAAGTGGTGGAGCAGTCGGACACGGCATCGTCCAACACAACGCCTTGCCATGGAAGGGCCTACTTCCACAGCCTACTAGCCCAAGATCTTGCAGCAGCAGCCATGTGCGCTCGAGAAGCACAGCCAAAGGCACATAAAGCACAGTCTCCGACAAAGTATCAATTGCGACCACGTAGAACGCCGAGGCTGACACAGGTTACCTTGCAAGGGAGGGGACAGGTGTGACCTGCCATCACTCCAGCCTGAAGCATGCCACACACATGCAGACAGGCGAGCCTGCGCCTCGCGAAAGTCTCGCAGCAGTTGCTATGCGTGCCTGGCGAGTTCTGGGAGGTGCCACAGTTCAAACAGTTGGCGTGCCACGGCGTTCCCATGGTGTACCCCGCTCTCGACGCTGCAGATGTTCACTTTGCTCTGTTTCTGGCTTCTGACCTGGACTCTAGTTCGCATCTGTGTGTAGATGTTGTCCCGGTTGCGCAATCTCATGGCTCTGGCATCTCGTTGGCCTGCCCGGCGGTGCAATGGGAACCATGGCCACTCTTTCTCACGGGATGTATTAGGAACTGTCATGCTGTGTTTGTTGATGGTTGCACACTGATCGCCGACGTCTGGTGAGGCCCTTGGACACGGCCGAAACCCTTCACGGTTCGCCCGCTCAGCCTGTACCAGCAACATCAACGTGCATATGCTCGCCCCGGTTGTTGAGCATACACTCTGCCCTCGCTAACAACCCGCCGCCTGTTTTGCAGAAACAAGACAAAACCTCTCCCAAGGATGTAGAGCCTGCGAGGCAAGCTGATTCATCGTCATCGAAAGTGTCAGAGGAGAGCCCGATGGTGGCCGACGGCTCCCACCGCCACCGGCGTTCCGATGTCGAGGAGCAGGTGGCCCTGGTAGACACCCTCAACATGCTCAGCCAACTGTACCGGGACCAGGTCTGTCTCCCCTGCTGCCCCTCCTGTGATGCGCGTGCTCATGCGCATGGCTTCTCTTGCACCACCAAGGCATGTGCAGGCACGGCCCACCAGCATCCATATTGGTGTGGTCCTTGCGTGGCCGTATTCTTGTGTGTGTGTGTGTGTCTGTTTTGCCCTGCTCCGGCTGACACCGGCCGCACGCCCACCTGGTCAACATCTATTGCCCACCGGGCGGCCAGCAACCGGTAGACCACCGGAGCCGCCTTGTTACTGAGGTATGTCCGCTGCACTGGTGCTGGTGCATGCATATGGTGCATGCATATGCAGGCTGGATCCTACCATGCTCATTTTGAAGTGATGCGGGACATGGGGGGAATCTGGGGCATCGAGGTGCGCACCACCCGACGCCATGCTGCACCTGAACGTTCGTCTCGTACCACAACCCCAGACTCCACGGCAGCGGTAGCTGTGCTGAGCCTCAAATCAGGGCCACCCACAGCCACCCAGGATAGAGTGTTCCACCCTTGACCTGACCAGTTGCTAACTTTGGCCTGCCTGTGGTCAGCCTTGGTTTGCCGATCTGTAGTTGCCTTGGTTGCGTCAGCCTCTGTACCCGCCTGTCTGTCAACTCTCTTTGTTGCTGCGATTCCCAGTCCGCTTGCCCGGTTTGTCGAAGTTAGCACCGCTGCGTAGACACGGACGTGGTTATGGACACGGGCCCTTGCACCGCATGCACTGTTCGCTGTTCCCTGCACCACGCCCAACCCCGCCCTTTGGTTCGCTGCTGCATTCACCGCCTGCATGCTGAGCCAAGGCCACCTGGCCAAGAGCATCTGCACGAGTGCATGTACCCGGGTGGGACTCTGCGTCATTTGTGTTTGCCCACAGCGGACAGGGCAAGGGGCATGGGCCGTGTGACCCTCGGCCAGAGCGTGCGGAACGCAACCTCCCATGCCGTCCGCCATGTGACCCTGGTGCCTTGCACTGGTGTTGCTCGTTGGATGCCGATCCGAGGCGTCTCGCTGACTGGGCAACTGGGAGGATACCATGCGAGCGCTGTGCTGCAGGATCACTGCCGGAGGTATACGATGGATGACAACAACCCGATGCAAACAGACGTGCGCAAGGCCCTGCTGCGGCTACAGATGGAGATGACGCTCTCCGAGAAGGCGAGCGAACCGCCCCGGGCCCCCGCCCGCGACGCTGTCAGGGGCATGTAGCCGCCGCATCTCCGTTGTACGCTGCAGTACCGTGTGAGTTTTGCGCGTCGCCGCAGCTGCGAGCCTCTGCCGGCGGTCACAAAAAAAATGGCCAGCCACGCTTGGCGCTATGCTTCGTGCTGGGGAGGGTGTGTGCTGGGGCCACGCAGCCCCTCCGGAGGGTCTGTCGTTCCGGGGGGTCTGTCGTTGCGCTGCAAAGCGAGTGTCCATAGCTTCCGCGAAGGGATGATAGAGTCCTGGGGTGCCGGGCGGGAGTGTCCGGTCCCGGCGTGTGCCAGGAAATGCATGGGGAGTGCATGGGCATGCAGACGCTGCGGCATTGGGCGTGGGGTATGGCAACCCGGGGTGGCAGGGGAGGGGTGCGTGTGAGGGTTGGAGGCATAGATGCTGCACATGCGGCGCGTGTGTGTATAATGTGCATGGCGTTACTCCATTTTACTGCAGCGTAGGCGGCTGTGCTTTTCGTAGAACAGTACTTGGAACAATGAATGATTCAGTGGGGTTGGCTGGACCCCTCCCAGTCGATTTGTAGATCACAGGCGTCCTCGTGCCACATAGGTGGGCTTCGCTTTGAAAAATCATCACCAATTCATACCCGCAACATCGCAGCGTTACTTGTGGCGCTGCTGTATGCAGCATGGTCAATGTGCCATGCATAAGTTGCAGCTGTGCATGTTCCTGTCCTCCAGCTCATGAAACCATGTGCCAGGCCATAGCCTTCCATCGAATACAGCTGCAACTTGGCATGTGGCAGCTTAACAGCAAGACATTGAATCGAATTGCGTATCGCCTTCCGCGCATTTCCGACCTGCTTGAGCGCATTTCGGGT